>JAUTXW010000708.1:2065000-2424933 GCA_030620095.1 Kuschelorhynchus macadamiae
TTTTTACCCCTAATCACCAAAAATCTATGTTCATGACTTCTACAATTTTATCATTAATGTTCATTACAGCTATTTTTCTTATACATTAAAAGAAAATTGGCGTTCTCAATACACAAGGTTATTTTTTAATATTGTGAAAATTTAAAGGATATAATACATGGCTATGATATTCTTTAATTTACTTTTAATAATATTACAAAATGTTTTTGCGATTTAACAATTGGCAGGTTAAATTCTAGCATCAGGAGCTATTTTTTTGTATTATAACATCCACTTGTTTGTTCCAGGGGCCTCTAAGGAGGCTCGAAACCGATGGAGTGTCTACTAGTAATGAAGTTTATGTTTTGCAAGTGTATTTTTTTCAGTTTTATTTTATAAAAATATTAGTTACAAATAATACAAGTTTTCTATTATTTATTTGATTTATTTGATTAATAGTTCCTACCCCTACTTGGTATCAGTATATCTCATAATAATTACAATAATTTAATTAATTATAGATTTGTTTACATATATTTCATTAACAGTATTTTAATATTTAATTTAGTTAACGTACAGGGTGTCCGGATTTGGTTGCATTTGCTCACTTATTTTTAAAGATAGAACCTTGCGGTTTTTACGAACCTGAGCTAATTTTTTGTGAAACTCATGAAGCCGTAAACAAAATTTTCATAGCCTTCTTCGTTTATGAGATACAGGGCGAAATAGAAAATTTTGTATTTTGGGACCCCCCTCATATCTCGGTTATCCTTTAACTTAACGCAAAGGGAAAAATTGCTGCTTATGCAGTTTTTTACGTTGGATCCAGTGGAGTAGTCACATTTTTCATTTGGGTTGTTATTTTTTAGATATGGCCCAAAGTTGTGTTTTTTTAAATGGGACACCCTGTATATTTGTCTATTTTAATAAACAACAACAAAAATCCTAATTTTTATAATTATCATCCCAAATTTTACAGTAGGCCATGTAAAACAACGCTGCTTTTTATTTAAAGTCGTTAACAATATCTACATCCTAACAATAAATATGTAATTAAATCTATTTATCAAAATATGTATTGATAATTTCGCACCAAAAAAGTACCACCTACCTAGATTTATGTGTCACAAGAACAAAACAGTAATAAATTATTATGTAATAAGCCTTTCAGCAAAAATCAACTGTCGTATAAGAACTACAGGAACCAAGGAAATCAAAAGAACTGTTCAAACTGATTTCCATTTTGTTCTATGCATGCTTCGCACAATTTTTGTATTCGTTTTAGTGAATTATGCAAAATAACGGGATGATTTTTTGAATAATGAAAATTTTCTTCTCTTATTGCATTTTATAAATCTTGGACATTATCATAGTGGTCTTTGTAAATTCTACTTTCCAAATATCCCAATAGAAAGAAATCTAAAATCGACAAATCTGGGGACCTAGGGGGCCATCTTATAGGTCCATTTGTTCCGATCCATTGATTGGTAAAATTATTGTCCAGAAATAATCTCGTCATTCCAGAATTGTGTGCAGGAGCACCGTCCTGTTGAAAATAAATTTCGTTAATTTGCGCTAGAGGAACATCGTCAAGTAATTCAGGTATAGCTGCCTCTAAAATTTCTATATAGCGATTGGCTGTTAGATTTCCCTCAAATATATAAAATTTTATATGTGTTCCTAATATGAAGCAGGACACATTTAGACCAAACCTGCCCTGCTGTCTTCTGGGAAATATTTGGTGTTGATTTTCCTGGGACCAGAATCTACTATTGTGCCTATTGAGTATACCAGAATTACTGAAATGTGCTTCATCTGACCATATAACCTTGCTTTCAAAATCTGTAACCATAGCGCATCTTTCTCGAAACCAATTGCAGAAGACTACCCGACGCTCTGCATCCCCTGGCTGTAAGTGCCTGCACGAGCCTAAACTTGTATGGATGATATTTGTGCTTTTTTAGAATTTCTTGAACTCTAGTTTTTGGAATCCCTATGCTCTTTTCACTTGCCCTACAAGAGTTTGTAGGATAAGCTTCTGCATTAGCCAAAACCGTAATTTCCTCAGCCTCCCGATTTTCTTTATTATATGTTTTCGTACGAGGTTCGATAAATGATCCGTGATTAAGTAAATTCTGTTTTATCCGATAAAAAGTGGGTATATTAGGTTGCCTCCTTTCTGGATATCTAAATAAAAATTAAGCAATAGTATTTCAACATACCTAAAAATTAACTATTTACCTGTTAAAATACATCTCAGAAGACGCTTCAACATTTTCATTACTTAATATAAAACAAGCTAACATATCGGACTTTTCATAATGTTTGAAAGTTTGGTTTTCTTCCATAATAATACAAATATATTTTTCCACAATATAAATACAAAAAACTAGCGCTATATTTTATATACGCGTACAAAATTGGGAAATGTCATTTGCTTCCAAGAAAACAAAAGAAAACGGCATCGTTTTGCATGGCCTACTGCAAAATTTGGGATGATAATTATAAAAAATTAGGATTTTTGTTGTTGTTTATTAAAATAGACCCATACTATTATATTTTTTTGAGAAGCTTTTAAAAGGACAAATCAATTTCTGCACAAATATACAGGGTGTCCCATTTAAAAAACAGAACTTTGGGTCGTATCTAAAAAATAACAACTGAAATGAAAAATATGACTACGCCACTGGATCCAGCGTAAAAACCTGCATAAGCAGCAATTTTTCCCTTTGCGTTAAGTTAAAGGATAACCGAGAACGAGGGGGGTCCCGAAATGCAAAATTTTCTATTTCGCTCTGTATCTCACAAACGAAGAAGGCTATGAAAATTTTGTTTACGGCTTCATGAGTTTCACAAAAAATTAGCTCAGGTTCGTAAAAACCGCAAGGTTCTATCTTTAAAAATAAGCGAGATACCCTGCTTTTGCAACCAAATCTGGACACCCTGTACACTGACAATAAATTGTTTTAATATACTTTTCTAAATACTACATAATTATTGATTACTTTGACGCCCTCACTTTTTTTGCTAAGTTAAAATAGTTTTAACCAAGTTGTAAGAAATTAAATACAATTTGTTAATGAGTGAAAAAGTAACATGCACAGTAAATATAAAATTGTAGTAGATTAAGGCTCTATATTTTTAACGGGACAACTATATATTTGTTTTTTTTTTCTGATAATTTCCAAAACACATATATTTCATTTCGAATTTAAAGCCAAGTATATTTAAATAACTGTTAGCCAAATTAGCTGAATTTGTCAATGAGTAAAAAAGTAACATGCATAGTAAATATAAAATTGTGGTAAATTAGGGCTCTATATTTTTAAAGGCACAACTTACTTATATATTTGTTTGTTTTCTTTTTTGATAATTTCCAAAGCACACATATTTCATTTCCAATATAAAGCCAAGTATGTTGAATTAACAATTAGCCAAATTGGCTGAATTTTCTAGCAATACTAACAAAATATATGCATTCAATTTAATGTTTAACTTTAACAAAGTAAAAAACTGTTCTTTTTATTGAACGACAACTGTACAGGAATTTCCACTTAAAATAGAATTGTCTACAATTTGTTGTTTAATCTTTATGTTTCTCAGTTACCAATACAAGGTATTCAATTATCTAAAAACCTAATCAATAATTGATCAATCTAGCTTTACGAATAAAAACGGGGTCGTCAAACTCATACCCCTGAATTCTTAAAAAATGGGTAAGGAGCCCAGGAGTAAGAGATTGACCTAGTTTAAATAAACAAGTTTATTTATTTCAGATCCGCAATTTATCTGACCCAAATAAACGAAGTGACCTAGATCTAAAACACATTTTTCTACTGTATATTTGGAAGAGATAAACTTTTTAGTTATTCTAGTAAAGTGGTTTAATCGTTCTTGATTCGTATTTCGCACCGTTTATTAGTTCACCTGATTCACCCCACAGTTTAATAAATCTAAATAATCTGATTCTAGGAAACGGAGTTTATTTGAACCAAATAAATGGTTTATCTGCCACATAGTTAAATAATCTTTTTATTTAGAATAAATGAAATTTGATCTATATTTAATATAAATCTTCTCAGTGTACAAAAAAAAACATGATGGAAAGAGCAGTTTTTTCCTGCAGATTGACTGCACTAATATAGCAAAACCAATCGGCAACTCAATTAAACTAAGTCTGATATGTGTGACCTAACTTAATTTTTTTTTGATACAAAAATTGGGAACTAGTTTTCATTTGGAATTTTTTTCTTAGTTAATTAAGTGAAATACAGTTAACTTTACAATACGTACATATTTTTTGGATAAAATATAAAATTTGTGATTTCATTTTGTATTTTACTTGTGATATTATGTGATTTTATAAACTTACAATATCTTGAAAGAGATACTATACATTTGTTACCATAGAGCTGACACAGAGGATTTAATTTTGTAATACTAATTTATTTTTTTGTCATTCCTCGTTTTATGCCAGATTTTAGTACTATATATTATATTTTGACTTTAACGTAATGTGGTTCTCAGTCTCGATTAAGGCTTTTATCATTTTTTTTCAAGTTCTATTTTATAAAAAAAAGGAACGTCTGAGATTAATGTAAGACCTCTGCACCTCTAGCCTAATGTAAAAAAAACAGGCGATATAAAAAAAATTTCATTGTTTCATTTATGAAGTGAAGATACCGCAAAAAGGTAATTAATCTGGAAAAACAAAAAATTTTAGTTCTTTTCTTTGCGTAACGAGCTGAAAATTTCTTTTTGCCTTAAGGCTTCTGAAAAAGAGTCTGAAGGTAAATATCATCAAAAAATTAAACGCATTTTCCACAACCGTAATTAATTGCATTAGGAGAAAGTGGAACACATAAAACTTGTTCAACAATACCGTGTCGCTCTAATTACGTTTTACACTGCAACATATAAAAGTTTAATTTGCAGTTTGTCAGAACAGAAATTCGTAATTGAAGGAATTTAATTAATCATGGAACATTTTATCTGTTACATAATTTTTATTTACGACCCTTGAAACATTACATTTAGATGTGAGGTCATCTGTAATGGGTTAAAAAGCTCTCGGCAATTTTGTCAGTGTTAAAAAAATTGGAAAAACATGACAGCTTACACCTTTTTTTTCATAGCTAATTATTAATTAATGACGGTATCGGAAAATTTTGTATCAGAATAAGAAAACAGTAGATATCGTGATGGCAATGGAATGATTTCCTATGGTTTCAAAACTAGATATAAGTTTGGATAGATTAACTGTTTTTAAATTAAGCGTAATAATAATAGATTTAAAACTTTATTAATTCAAGTTAAGGAAAAATAGAAAAAATCTGTTTTTATATCGGAGTCGGAACAACAACTTACGAGCTAACGGCATGCTACTCTACCAATTGGACTTTAGAAGACCTGATAGATAATTGACAATTCTAGGGCATACGATTTTTTTCATCTGCCGCAGACGTGCTTTTTTCGTCATCCATGTTTGGTCAGCCTCCTTGTATGCTCCTATAGGATTACTTATTACTGCTTTGGTCTGTGCATTTTATGTTGGGTAATGGTAGTGCAGGGATACCACCAGATTTGGCACATTATTGCTTTGGTCTGTGCATTTTATGTTGGGTAATGATGGTGCAGGGGTACCATCAGATTTGGCACTACCAATAACAAACCCATCGTTGAGATTGGTTTAGAACGACATTTACACCGTACCACAAAACCACATAAATACCATCAAAGCATATGATATTTGGTCCTATGACAGTACAGTAACAGTATTGTACTATTTTATTTGTGTTTTTCATTATATTATATTAAGAATACACGTTGAAACAAATTGAGAACTCGTAGACGTTAAGATATACAGCAGAAAATAAAAAACATTTACTATCCAACCTGATATTTTAAAATCATACAAATTTTAAATGCTTTGGAATTTATACTAATAGAATCGAAAGTTGTATTTTCTTTGGTGGTATCCTTGAAGAGACCAGAAAAGAGGAAAACACCATCTCGAAACATGAAGATGTGGTTATCAGTTTTTTTTTAAATGCACCTGTTAATTTTTATCATCTCTCACACTAGGAAGATTTTTCTGTGAAGCGAATTAGCGATTATCTTAGACTTGAATACTTTATTAAATAATTTATATTCTATATTGAAATGCTGTTTTTTGGTATGATAGATATTGATGTACCGCTGAACCTAATAAAAATGAAAGCAAAAACGAAAACGATGTGCCTTTGTTTCAAAGTGATTATGATTAAGAGTTTTAGAATACATCAGTATTTTTTTCTAGCTTTCGGAAAAGCCATAACATTTTCTGTATACATGGCTTGATTTTAATTACTCCATCATATGGCTATTGTTAATGTATGACAGAGACAAAAATCTTAAAGACTGAGTTACTCTCCATATATGCGGGCGATACTCAAAGGCGGATCCGATTTGCATTCTGCTAAAGACATACAAGTCGGCAGTATGTATTTTTAGGCTTGAAAAAGAAATATGTATTCATGCCAGCAAAGATCTAGCTGTCAAGCAGTGCCAACTCGGCTAAAGGAAGTAAGTGAGTGAAGTAATAAATATAAATATGATTGGGCCTTCGCGGCTTTAAGCTGAGCAAGGTAAATTGCTCCCTATTCTACGTTGCAAAACGTAGTTTTCCTAGTAAAAAATTGTTTCATAAATGACTTGATGAAATGCAATACCCCATCTTTTATGATTTATATGTATAGCCTCTCTTCCAAAAATGAGGAATTTTTTTGATTTTATCAATTTCTGTTTGTAGAAAATTTGAGGTGCTGTTATGCTTTATCAGAATCTACACCTTCGTTACCCCCTTTTTGCTCTTCATCTGAAAAATATTTAATAGTTCATATAATAATTTGTTAAAAGGTAAAATCACAATGAGTAAATCTCGAATAGTCCATTTTTTTTGCAAATATTTATAAATATCTTTATTATTTTTAATTACTAGTTGGGCACCTAGTTTCGACAATAATTAATCATTACATTTCAGAACTAGTGATTAAAATAGTTAGTAAAATACGGTAATCTAAAAAATTGTGTAAGTATTTCATTGTTGTGCCCTATCATTTATTATAAAAACCAATAAATATCTTTTGGAAACGAAGGCAAAAACCTGGAAATGAAATTATGAATTTTGATAAAGAATCATTTGGTAACGAGAAGTCAGCAAAAAAAATTTTGAAAGATGATCAGCGTGCCAAAGTATTTATCCTGTTTTAAATTGAAGAGACTATTTGTTAACATAAAAATTTGTTTTAAAACTACTTTTAAGCTTATTCGCAACGTAAAATATATCTAAATATACAAGGTGGACGACCGATATCTCTGAAAATATTGGGCTTAGAAAAAAAATGTTCTAAATAAAATTTATGCTGGTCAACTTGCTGCGTTTTCTAAAATTATTTTTATTTATACAGGGTGTTCCATAAAACCGCGCCATATCAAAGTTATGTTTTTTAAATAGAACTGCCAATTCTTTATTGCAAATTTGTATACCTTGGTCAATTCTAGCACGACTTTATGTAACATACATGGTGTCTGTAGTGGACCGTTTTCCAGACATTTGACTTTTTCTAAAAAAGTTGAACTTTCGAAAAAACGTATTAATTCGAATATCCTTGAATTTAGGCAAATGCGATTTTGCAGCTTCAGTAGGCTTTAAATGTGCTAACTAAAACTAGTTGTGCAGCTACTCAACCTTTCTTGGTTCTGAGCAATCATTAATGGAATTTGGAGTCTCTAAAATCATGGATAACTTGAGTTTTTCAAATGGCACTACCTAACTTAAAATTTGCCAGGTCGTAGATATCTATATTTTACGGTTTTGCTCCAAATCCTATGTTCTTAAATTTTTCTCTCAATTAATTTAGTCCTATCACGGTAGGCCATGACATTTTAATAATAAAGAACTGTCAGAGAATTTTGCTTTATTTACTTGTCATTTTCTGTGTATTGCTCGAGCTTGAGCGTCAACCACGAAAAATATGTTTCCGCACGATAATGGAAAGGTTTGATAATACAGAAAGTGTTCATTATACTGAAAAAGTATGTAAGTACAAGAACACTTGCTCGGGAATTAGAAATCGGGCGGACATCAGTAAGAAGAATTATATCCAAAAATCAATTTCATCTAATATGGTTACATCAGGAACTAATTGATATCGTTTTAAGACTAAGAATTAATGTTTGTTTTTGTATACAAGAACAATTAAATGCAAATGCAAATTTTGTGAATTCCATGATGTTTACGGATGAGTGCACTTTTCGCCGGAATAGATTTGTCAGTAGACATAACTTTCATTATTACTTAGATACCAAGCCGCACTGTTTTCAAGTACACAGCCAACAGAGATGGGCAATCAATGTTTGGGCGGGGATTTTTGGAAATACTCATCATTTGTCCTTTTTTTCTTAATGGTACCTTAAATGGTGCCAGGTACCTAGAATTTCTGCAACAGAACTTATTTGAATCCTTAGAAGATGTTCTTCTCGTTAGAATAAGTGATATGTATTTCCAATAAGATGGCGCAACTATGCACGTGCTGTGACTACTTGACTGAATATTCAATTCCATGAAAAGTGGAGAAGAAGGGCAGGACCGATACGTTGGCCTCCGCGATCCCTCGACATGACCCCCTTGGTTTTTTTGGGGGGATATGCCAGAGATAGGGTTTATACTGACGTACCAGTAATAGTTCAAAATATGCCAGAACGAATTAGAAATGCTTTTAGAACAATCACGCCGGAAATGTTAAAATAATGTGCAGCGATCCTTCTGTAGACAAATTGAATTTTGTTTGCAACAGGAGGGTGGTTACTTAGAACATTTCTTGTAATTTTGTATTTATTTATTTTAGATCATTATTGACAATTAGTAATAATTAGTTCTAAATTCTTGTGTAATAAAAATAAAACTCATTTTTTATTTATTTATTGTAGATCATTATTGATAATTAGTAATTAGATCTAAATTGGTATAGCATACGTATCCTCACGGGGTGCTTCTGATTTTTGAATTGTTAATAAAACTTAATTTCCAAAAATAATGGGAATAATTTCAAAAAATTGAATTTGGAGCAAAACCGTATGAGATAGATTCCTCCATTCTTAGTTAACTGGAAAACCTACAAAATTCTACATTCAACGGCATATTTAAACTTAGGTACTGCTATTTGAAAAAATCCAAGTTATCCGTGATTTTAGAGACTCCAAATTCCTTTAATAATTGCTCAGAACCAAGAAAGGTTGAGAAGCTGCACAACTGGCTTTAGTTGTGCAATTAGGGCTGCCTAAATTCAAGAATATTAGAGTTAATTCATTTTTTCGAAAGGCCAATTTTTTTTGATAAAGTGAAATATCAGGAAAACGATCCATTACAGACACCATGTTTGTTACACACAATAATGCTAAAATTGACCAAGGTAACCAAATTTGCAATAAAAAATGGGGAGTTCTATTTAAAAAAACATAACTTAGATACGGCGCGGTTTTATATAATACCCTGTATAAATAAAAACAATTTTAGAATATCCAGCAAGTTGATCCGCATACATTTTATTAAGAAAATTTTTTATCTAAGCCCAATATTTTCAAAGATATCGGCCGTGGACATACTAATGGCCCACCCTGTATATTAGAAATAGGAGGATTGATATTAGGTCAAATTTGACCATTATTTGCATTGACATCAAAGTGGTTTCGTCATTACACAAAATGATCTTAACTTTTTCTCTTGTTGCTTAGATGTCGAAACGTTCTGAATCTTTTCTGAATTAATGAATCAGAAAAATTTAAAATGTCTAGTATAAAACCGCTTTATGTATATTTGCTCTATGTGATATGGCAATGGTGTCCAACATAAATTATTTGTTTTGACGTACCTCTCAGCATCTTGCAGTCATGTTGCAGATATTTACTTTTTACCTGAAACAAAAACAATACTGCAATCTTGGTTTATACATATAATAATAATTTATAATATACCGCATGTTCTAAAACGTACTGTTCACAACTTTAGACGAATGCTTTATAAAAGTGTTTGCATTTTACAAAAGGTTATTTTCTACTAAATTTGTAACTTTCGTTTATGTGCGGCCTAGATCAAAAACTACCTATCCTATTGATCTTAAATTCCGATAAAAAAATCATGGGTCCTATGAAGATGGCATGGTAAATTTTTGACAAAAACCCAATAGAGCGGAACAAAATGGCGGCCCTACAAAATAAAATCATAATTTAGAAAGTACTTATGGAATGGATCTGAAATTTTTCAAAAAAAATCAAGTAAAATATATGGAAAGACTGGTAAATGTTGGTATTAAGCTGCTCTGGTGAAAAAAAATGACCGTCTTTTGAAATGTTTAAAAATTCACTACCAAAAAACTACTTATCCAATTGACTTTTTTGCACAAATATTACACTGTAAACCTGGAATTAAATTGTCTTTTAATTGATAATTTTTTTTAAAGATATAAATGAATTTAAAAAATTGGTAAATTCGCCTTTACCAACAACTTTCTTCATACAAACTTCCACTACACACCGATAACAAAATTTATGAATCAATATAGGATTTGTATAATGTTATTCAATCAAATAATTTGAAGCATACATGAACTCTGTTCTAGAGGGTAGTTGAATTATGTACAGGGTGTTCCAGCGAGGACTGAACAGGGACCTATTTTCGACCTTCCTTGTATTTTGGAAAAATTCAAAATAGCCAATCGATGTATTTTTTCTTGTAGAATCCAAAAATGTCATTGAAAAAATATTTGAACCAGAAACAGAAGAGTTACGCTATGCATCAGGTGTTTTTTAAATGGAATGTATCGTTTTTTATACGATTTTTGGAAAAAGTGATTTTTTTTATGTCCGTTCTGATTAAAAGATTTGATTTTACGATAGCTGTTTATATTACATTTTAATGTTTTACAAACTAAAATTTTAGCTTCACCTGTTTAAAATATACGATAGGTTGGTATAGGTGATCAAGGTAAAATGACGTTTGAATGCTTTGTCAATAAAAATTGACATTATTTTAATTATTGTCGAAGTCTTCACCTAAAAAATATATATTTGACTCTGATCGAAGTGAAATACTCTTTGGACGAGAGACTACAGATTGTTATGCTATTTTACAAGTGCCAAGAAAATGCAAGAGAAGCAAGAAGAAGATTTATTGCAAATTTTCATAGAAATATATCCATCAATACAATTCTAAGGATAAAAAACCTATTTGAGGAAAATAAAACTTTCCATGATAGAAAAAGAAATTCAATAAAAAATAATTATTAAATAATAAAATAAAACTACTAATAACATAAGTTTTCAATGTGACCGCCGTTTTTCTCGAAACAACATCGATAACCCCTTTGTAGCCTTTCTAAACTTGCTGTTAAAATATGATTTTCCTGGTTAAGGCGGTTTATTTCATCGACAATTTTTCCCACGATCTCTTGAATATTTTCGTTTCGTTGTCTGTATACGACGTTCTTCAAATGGCCCCAAAGAAATGTATCCAAAACTGAGAGGTCGGGGCTATTGGGCGGCCAAGCATATGTTCCATTTCGCCCTATCCATTCGTTATGGCGCCGATTTAAAAATTGAACTACATCATGCACGGCATGAGGAGGTGCCCCATCATGTTGCCAAATTAAATTCTGATATTCTGCCAATGGTAAGTCTTCCAAAAAATTTTCAATTTCGTTTTCTAAAAACTCATAATATCTGTGCCCATTTAAAGTCCCGTTAAAAAATATTGGTCCCAAAATTTTGTTGTTTTTTATCCCACACCAAACATGAATAGAATTCCTCACTTGAAATTTAATAGTCTGGTACTTTTTTGGATTTTCAACGGCCCAGTGGTGACTATTATGTCTGTTGAATACTCCCGATGTTGTGAAAGTAGCTTCGTCGGTCCACACAATATTTTTGAATAAATCAGGGTCTTCGTTTTCTTGCCGAATTACCATTTGAGAAACAAATTGGAAGCGAAGTTCTTTTTGTGCCGGTGTTAGGTGCTGAAGTGGAAGGATACGAAAAGGCCTAAATTTATGAATTTTCAGAGTCCTGTAAACAGTACCTCGGGTAACTCTTCTGCGCCTTACACCGCCACCGTACTGAACTTCCCGAACTGCATCCGAAATAGATTTGGTTGGATTAACTTGAAAATAATTTATAATGGCCTGGTCTCGATTTCTTCTTCTTTGTATATTTCTTTTTCTATCATGTAAAGTTTTATTTTCCTCAAATAGGTTTTTTATCCTTAGAATTGTATTGATGGATATATTTCTATGAAAATTTGCAATAAATCTTCTTCTTGCTTCTCTTGCATTTTCTTGGCACTTGTAAAATAGCATAACAATCTGTAGTGTCTCGTCCAAAGAGTATTTCATTTCGATCAGAGTCAAATATATATTTTTTAGGTGAAGACTTCGACAATAATTAAAATAATGTCAATTTTGATTGACAAAGCACTCAAATGTCATTTTACCTTGATCACCTATACCAACCTATCGTATATTTTAAACAGGTGAAGCTAAAATTTTAGTTTGTAAAACATTAAAATGTAATATAAACAGCTATCGCAAAATCAAATCTTTTAATCAGAACGGACATAATAAAAATCACTCTTTCCAAAAATCGTATAAAAAACGATACATTCCATTTAAAAAACACCTGATGCATAGCGTAACTCTTTTGTTTCTGGTTCAAATATTTTTTCGATGATATTTTTGGATTCTACAAGAAAAAATACACCGATTGGCTATTTTGAATTTTTCCAAAATACAAGGAAGGTCGAAAATAGGTCCCTGTTCAGTCCTCGCTGGAACACCCTGTACAAGAAAAGTTGTGGGTAAAGGTCAATTTACAATTTTTTTGTTTTGTTTTATTAAAACGATCAAAGGTAATGTTAATATTATTTTGTACAATACTTCAGCTCAGAAATTAACCATATTAACATATGTGCTAAGAATCGTACTCATTTACTCAGTACTCCGTTACGGTTTTCGGTCTTTGTTTGACCAATTCTTAGGTATGCAGCCCGATAAGGATAGACTCATGACTCCATCACAACTGTCTTATACAGGGTATTATATAAGACCCTGTCCTTTTTTGAAAAGTTTATTCGACTGAAACTCTTACTGTGGTTTATTTCTTTTTCTCTTTGTGTAACCAAAATAATCTAGAGTTAGGTACAAAAAAACAATTTCCAGCGGTTTTGAAATGTTTTCTTCCTTTCCGACATATAGGGTTTTTTAGAAAAATTGATTTTTTTTAAATGGTCTGCTGAGCAAACCCTACTTATGGCAATCAGATTAAGTGCAGTATATCAGATTATTAAGTATTCCACCATGAATATTGTATATAGAGTGCATCAAAGGCTCTGCAGATTCTAAAATTCTAAACAATGTTGAATTTCTGCTCTGCAAAGTAGTTAGTATTCCAGACCATTATTACCCACTGTATTATTGGGACTTGCTCTCAGTTAATTCGAAAAGATAGGTAAACAGTTGAAGTAACTCTCTATTAACAAAAATATCATGTGGAACTATATTTTATTGGGAAAAAAGAATGATACCAATGATAAAAGGCGATTTTTCATTGTTTATTATAAAGTCTATTTTAAATTACAGGCAAAATCTGAAAGAACTAGAGCAAATTTCAAATATGAAAAAACTGTTTCGGTGAAAATGTTAATTATTAATAAAACTGGTATTAGAAGCCATATCGAATTCAAGATTGATAGAAAAAACCAAACTCAATGAATCATCTATATAATTATAATGTAACGACGTAGCCGATGCACGCATGTGGCCCTTCTGAAACGTACACTACAGAACGCTAAACATTTTAAATGGTACAAATTCGCAAATAGCGTCAAAAAAATATCAAGTGAAATAACCCTGGGAAAAACAGGTAAATAAAAAAAATGAAAATAGTTGAGATGGTCTCGTTCTCCTAATAGGAACCAAAAATGAGACCGACTCCAGCAATATTTCACAGTCAATCCCTCCATTGATCAATTTGTGTAGAAAAATAAAAAGTGCCTTTTTTTCTTCGAAACTCTAAGGTTTGCAGGCCACAAAGAAAAGCTCTTGTATTATATGTCAGACTTTGATATGGAAAATTAAATTTTTATAACAGGTATTTTGCAAATATATTTCGTACTTTTTCAATTCTGTCAATGTGACACTGATATCAAGAACTCCACATTGCAAAACAGTATTCCAAAACGCTCCTAACCAAGGAGTTATAAAGACACCCAATTACCAGCAATCTAAAACCCCCAATGCTATCAATATGCAGATTAAAAGTTAAATTTTCATCAAAAATAACACCCAGATCGGTGAAAGAAGTAACAACTTCAAGATGTACATCATCTATGAGGTAGGTGGAGTGTAGGGGATTAATACGTGTATAGAAATGAAGCACTTCACATTTAGAAATGTTAAAATCCAGAAAATTAGTGTGGCGCTACTTGACGAGCCTTTCAATGTCAGACTGCAGTGGATTAGAGACAGAGGAAACCGGTGACAAGAATTTTAAGTCATCTGCATATAAAAAACATTTACATATTTTGAAAAACACATTATTTAACGTCCACCTCTTAGTTTTTGTCGAACCCTGTATACAATATTCATGTTGGAAAAATTAAGGGTGCCAATCTTGTTCATAATCTGATAGATATACCTTTGATTACCAGAAGTGGGCTTTGTTCAGCAGATTATTTTAAAGAAGCAATTTTTCGAAAAAAACCCGTATGTCGAAAAAGAAGGAAATATTTTGAAGTCGCTAGAAATCGTTTTTTCGTACCTAGCTCTAGATTATTTTGTTTCACAAAGAGAAAGAGTATATATATATAGTAAGAATTCTAAAAAAATGACAGGGCCTTATATAACCGCTGTATAAGACGGTTGCTATGGTGTCCTTATCGGGCTGCATACTATGGATATTGATCAAACAAAAGCCGAAAACCGTTACTCAAAATCTTCATCTGTATTGAAAATATTTTTTTTTCAATTTCCAGTAAAAGTTTCCTCGGTGCACTTCGAAGTTCCAGCAGTTCATTTCTCTGGTAAGGTTTTAAAAGTATTGAATTTAAATAAAGTGAAAGAAAATAAAATAAAAAATGTACACACATTCAATTATGAAAAAGGTAGGTATATTGTACTCAGAACGTAACGTTATAAGTATTCTCTCGCATGAAAAGTTTCCTTCATAATTTTTATACATATAATTTTTATACATATACCGACTTTTAATTCCTGTGTCAAAATAAATTATTTAATACGTGGGAAGTTACGGGTTAAGTGAATCTATCGATTTATTTTTGTTTACAAAACGGCATACTCTGTTCTGTACCCTGAAAAATCACTTTGTTACGTTTATTTTGTAAAATAACTTTACAATTTATATTTAATGCAGAATAACAATTAATTCAACAGCTTGTTACAGTTAGATTTGTCACATATGTCTGTCAGTACATAGTGCGGTAAAATAAATCTTCGCTTGACACTTTTTCATTTTTTTAGTATTATATCATTTGTGATATCTAAGTCATTTTAACCTAATTTATATTTAAAAACAAACTTTTATACTTTATTCAGTCTTATATTTAACATTGATACCTAAGTTACAGAAATAATGCTAGTTTCAGAAATTTCTTGTCACAAATAGTCGGAAGCAAAAGTACAAAATTAGAACCTTATGTGAATTTAGTTTATTTTGGACAGAGCCAATGTAATATACTTTCATATTGTCCTGTATTATCATATAATTACTGTTTTATATATAAAATTCACTTTAAGATATTCCAATTAATAGGATTTATTATTTTTGATATGCTGTGACTCGAAGACTGGGTCAACAATCATATAAGACAAACAAATGAAGGTAAAATCTAAGTGACATATGTTTCTGATGAGATAATCTAATAGAACATTCAAAAGTCTACCTGTATATAGTTTTCTTGCGGTAATATTCTAAGATTCCATTCATTTATGTTAGTTAGTTCAGCAGAATTTTGTTGTTTACATGTCAAATAGCCATATCACATTTTGTTTGGAATTTTCACAAGTTTTGGTTCATTATTTTGCATTAATTAGTAAGGTAAATTTGTTTATTATTCTATATTTCGAAATCTACAAAGATTTGCTTTGTTATTGTTTATCAGTTGTCAGATTTTTACACGGGGTTATGATGAGTCAGTTCAAAACCACATTATTTCAATCTATAGAATAATGCAGTCGAAATAAGCATGGAACTGGAAGTATTTTCTCTCTCTTTTTCTTTCTTATTATAAGTCCCTGATTTCACGTATCGGCAAGTTAATATTACTAATTTAGATGGTTATTCTTTGGTTGGGCAATATACAGGGTAGCTTGGATTAGTTGAGGCGTAATAATATATTTTCATCTCTTTCCAATACTCATGGATATAAAGGCTATTTTTGTTATAAACCGTACTGAAATTTGACAAGTTAATATTTAGTTTAGGGGATTTATTGTATCAACAATATTTTGTTGATACTGAGAAAAGTTGTTTTTTTTTCAAATAATGTTTTGGATTGTAGAAAAGGATATGCAGATTTACCGTGTTTGGTAATATTGTGTGATTGAAACCATTTTGTGTACGTGAGAAGGACGAAGGAAAAGATCTTTCTTTTTAGCACCAAGTCTCATCAACGACGGAAGTGTCGGATGTTCCATCTCAAATGGGAGATTAGAAGGATCCAATTTGACGAAGTAAAGTTGAATATTATGGTTTAGTAAATTTTGGATTTCAACGGCCTACATGGCGATTTTGTTTTAATTACTTCCACGTGCCACTAACATCGGTCATCTTAACATTGGTGCTCGTATATATTGTGTGCTGTTTTTCCTGTCTGTAATTATATTCCAAACTTTGTTGCAGAGATTTTTCTACATGGGGCAATTCTTGTTTCAGGGTTTTTGTATAAGGTTGAACCTTTGAAGTTCACTTAGGATTATTTTGGAACTTTAAAGACAAACCATTAGCAAGGTTTTGGTATGGTTTCCTAACTGCTAGTTATTTATGGAATTTGGAACTTACTCTACGCAGCGGAGCTGTAGGACATAGTGATCACTTAGGAACACTTGGATGTTACCTGCCTTATCACCGTTTACAGTCTACACTAGTGACTAGAGTATTCAGCTAAGAGTAGTATAATATTTGGAAACTTAACATATAGATTGTACTTTTCTTAGGATTAATATTTGTTCTGAAAGGGTCATACCCTACCTAGTGTTATTCATATCAACCAGTTTAACGTTTATTAGTTTATAGTTGACAAACTCCTTTTTTGGTACTCTGAAGGAACAAATATAGTCTTAAATATTTTACATATTACTATTTCTGTTAATTACTGTTAAACTGTTTATGCATATTAATTAAATTACTGGTGTCACCTTGTCTAGTTTATAGCATACTGTGCAGAATTTCTGTAAAGTGAAACGCAGCCGGCTTCGTAGCGCTACCTAATTACTGCAGTTTAATTGGTAATATCTAAGACATTCAAATCTATGTAATAGACATTTTTTAGATATTTATTGTGTTGCCACACAGCGTGTGGCTAATCAAAATTTTTTTTTTTTAATACTTAACCCTAACCATTATCGTTTGTAACATAATTATTTGTTTTAACTAGAATTAAACTTCAATCATTTAAGGGGGGGGAAATAAACTTATTGGGATTCTAAACTGATTATTTGATCTAATTCTTGTTTATATTCTGTAATCCAAATGTTATTAATCTGGAGTGGTACAGATAAAGAATAAGTTTCTGGGTTTTGTATTTACGTACCCCAAAACAAATAATTTAGTTGGGATTTCAGTTAGTGTAACTTTATAATAGATTTAAACTCTTGTTAGGGAAAACCCTTCACTTCTTGTTGGGATGCTATTAAGCGGCCTAGTGGATGGAATTGAGTTAACAATAATTTTTTTTGTTCAGTACATTTTCTTTTTTTTCTTGGGGATAAGTCACCGAATATATTGTGAATTAAACAATAAAAGTCATTTGTTTTCCAACATGGTTTTCAATTGATCAAGATAAGTCTTTACCTATTGATAGTGGTTAGATTCAATGCAATTTTTTTTCCAAGTTTTATTTAAGTTAAATTAAAACTTGATGGCGCTCAACTTAAATATTACACTTAAAGTAAGAGATTGTGATATGGAAGTATAGGTAGAGTAACGAGAAAGAAGAATCCAAACCTACTCGACTAGAGCTAGCAATAATCATCATTAAGAGATAATATTGGGTCGATATTAGGTGAGTGTATTGCATCTGGTGACTAACATATCTTACTTATTTACCGCCTTCCATCATATTGGTAAACCATAACATTTCAATTGGGCATCCTTTAAAGGTAGAAATGTTAGAAGCTTTTGTTTGTGAAACGTGAAGTAAAATATATTAACACTATTACTCCCAACGGAAGTCTAAAGTCTAGTCGTTTCTGTGATTAAATTTTTTTATAGTTTATGGTGTAAAATGGATCATTACGCCTGCGGCATTGCAGGACATGTTCTAGATACTAACAGCTTTTGTTTGTTTTAGTTTTTTTTTCGCTTCTTAATTGATGTTGTTCAGAAAGAGCAAAATATGTTTGTTTGTCGTTCCTGTTAGAATTTTAAATGTATGCATATTTTCCAGTCATTTAACGCCCTCTCAATTTATAGAAGCTTAGCTTTTATCTTTGCCGCATATCTCAAAAACATACATTAACATAATTTAATGTAGGTTATCCGCACGTACAAAACAACTGAAATAACATTCTTTCAAGAATTCTGGAACTTATTATGGGTGCTAAATCTCGAAAAGCCTAGCTTCTCCCAACTAGCAACTGACATAAATATGCCGTAATTCGGGCGTGAAATTTTGAAACATTCTCCTTGTCCCAAAAACTTTTATCTTTTCTAAACTTTTTAAGCCTGGAAATTATGTTTTTTGACTATATCCCTTTCATTAAAAAATATTATGCTTTGAGCAATATAAAAGAGTGATAATAAAAAAAAATCTTATTTCTCATAGTTATGCGATAATTACATATAAAGATTGAACTATTTAAAATAAGGAGCCCGTACACTTGTACAGGGTCATCATTTATATTTCGCCACCCATTTTCAGGGTTTATTTTAGTAGATAGAAAAATATAATAAATATAAAAGTTGAATGGATTTCAGGGTACTTCCTAGAAAATATAGTTTTGAATACGCAGGGTGCTCAGAAACTAGTACCATACCAAATTTCGGTTTTTTTTAAGGTGAATGCCCTGTATATTTTTAGATTCTCCTTATTATTCCCTTTCCAAAAGTGTGTGATATTTCTATACTTGAATAGGTAGTTTTTGGGCTATTCGACTTCAAAATTCCCCTTAAATGAAATTCAGCATATAATATCCCAGTTAATTTAAGTGTCTAAGGTGTCTTAATGAAAATTTAAAAAATGCTTAATTTGATTTTAAAGTAAAGAAATATTTTATTATGAACGATAAATACTAAATAAAAATTTATTAAATGAAAGAAAAAATGACAACTAAAATTAAAAACTATAAATTCTAGTTATTCACATGTCCTCCTTAGTTAGCGAGGCACCTCTCAATATTTTGTAATAAGAGTGAATTTCTTTTAATCTTGCAATTGCTACCCTCTCTGTTCCAATACAGCTATATTAATTAATAAATTTTGTTTTTTAGATAACCCCATAGAAATACGTCAAGCGGAGTCAGGTCTGGACTGTTTGCTGGCAATCTTATATCCAATCCACAGATCATAGTTCCGATTCAAAAATTGAGTAGCTTTCAGAACCTTGTGCGCTGGAGCGCCATCCTGTTGACAAAATGTTTGTAAATCCGGCTTTAAAGGAATGTTATCTAACTGCTGTTCTATATCATTTTCCAGATATTGGAGATATCTGACACCAGTGAGACTTTCACGGAAAGAAATTGATCCGATAGCCTCATTTTTTAGAATGCCATACTAAAACTTTGTCTTCTTTGAATTTTGTGAGGATTGTTTGTCGCCCAGAAATGTTTAATGCGACGATTAAATATACCATTAGTAGTAAATGCAGCTTCATCGGTAAAAAGTATATTGTGTGAAAAGAGATTTAATAAATGTCTTCTTAAAATTTCTTGACAAAAAATTAATTTTAATTAATTAATGTTCTTCAGTTAGCCCACGAACGAGTAGAAATTTATATGGGTGATAATTATAACGATGAAGAGTTTGTTGAATTTTGCCAAATGATTTTTGAACATCAATCGCTGCACCATTAATTGATCGTTCAGAGATTTATGCAATAAAATGAACCAGATAAGATAGAGTCCTAAGTATCGAAGACTAACAACAATAATTTACCTGTAACAAGTACCAACACGCTTAAGTCAAGTTTTCGTTTGGATTTGTAGTTCTTCTTCTATTTAAACTTTTGGTTCTTCAAATTTGTTTACTATATATCTTATTGTGCTTCGTATTGGAACGGTTCTACCGGCAAATTGCCTATTTTGAATTGATACTTATTTTGAATGTGGGTAGGGTTTCTATTATTGACATAACATAAGCATATTATATTTAATTTTTCTTCAATGAAATAACCCATTTTGTTGGGCAAAACACAGACAAGTGAAATGATAGTGACAATCTGACAGTCAGTACCAGCAAGACAGACATATCACGCATTTTACAAGGGATTAATAACGAGAATCTAAAAAATCAAAAATATACAGAGCATTTTATTTAAAAAAAAACAAAATTTGGTACGCTACTAGTTTCTGATTTACCCTGTATATTCAGAATTATTTTTTCTAGGAAGTTCACTGAAATCCATACAACTTTTGTATTTATTACATATATATTACGTATCTACAAAAATAAACTTTGAAAATGGGTAGCAAAATATACATGATGACCTTGTAAATAGAAATTTTTAATTTGACATACTGATATACTGATAGATATTTTAGTAAGTTATTTGACTACTTTGTATGATTGTAAATTTCTTAAATTACAGGGTAAGCTTGTATTAAATGGTTTGAAAAAATAATAAATGCTAATTCACATTTTATATTTGCGTTTTTTTTTGTAAATCTACAAATAAAAAAATATAAAAATATGCAAGAGATAAAATTGTTAAATTACAATTGATAAAAGCTTCTTTTTATGAAGAGTTGCAGGCATTTCAACATTATTTTTTAGTCTTTTTCAAGGCCTTTTTAACAGACAATAAATCATTGTGTCCAAAACTAATATCAAAACAGACCCCAATTGATGCCAGAGAGGAAAATCAGATCTACGTTCGTGAAACACTTACAACAACGATTTTATTTTTTTTTTCAATATGTTACTGTATGCTCAGCACAGTAAACAGTATTAAACATTTTCTACTATAAATCACTGTGTATTTAAGAAAACACTGTATTTACTGATAATAAATTTTACTATCATTGTTTTAAAAACGAATATACAATGATCATGAAAACATATAAGTTACAGACTGGGCAACAAACACTTTTTGCGGACTTAAAGTACCGTTTTAACTATTAGATTATTGCTATTTGGAGCGGTAAAACAAAAAAATATCTATATCACAATGATGTCAAATTATAAGACTTACAGTTTTTGAGAATTTTTTGCCTCAGATAGAACACGTATTTTAAATCTGCCCTAATAATTAGGTTTTAAATATTTAAGTATAAGATATGACTTTAAAAAATTGATCTGTTGAGCAATAAAACAACTTTTAGACGATGTTTTACTATTTTGAAATTAATAATATTTTCTTTAATTTAAATGTTTTTATATGAGGCATGCTGTCAGATTCTACCAAATACTAATGAAAATGTATGCACATAAATACACTTTCAACCAATCAATTTCAAAAATTAATAATGGCATCATTTGTACTATTAACCGCAGATTAAATATCATTTGTTAAGTTATATCAGCGATAATTTCACTGTTTCGAACGCAGGTGTTTCTAAAACCAATTCTAATAAATTGTTCAGTTTAATCCGATTAAATCGTTTTACATCAGTCGCAGTAATGTGCAAAGTTCTAAAAGGACATAGCAATAAATTATGCAGTAAAATCAACGCCTGCAAGTAGTATACAGGAACTTCCTTGTTTTAAACTAGTTTAGTTATCTTGCAGGTATTAAATAGCGAACTTAACAGGACTTATTTACAGACTAACTATTAATAACGTGCTTTTTTAAGTGTGTGGAGTTTTTAAATAACTTAACAACATAAAGAACTTAGTTCTTAGTTTTACTAGTAGATATTGTAATATGTGCGTATATGAGCACACAGTTTATACATGTTTATAATCAGTGGAGGCTGCTTGTTAGGGCTGAGTGAGTGCGCGCCCCTCCTGAAAAATATTAACGTAACACACAATTTTAATCCTTATAAATTTTTATTATTAACATAAATGTTAAATTATGAGCAAAAACATAATATTTTCTCTCTAAATACCCGACCTCGTTGACACGTGGTGAGGCTATTCAAACATGTGATTCAGGCGCGGCAAAGCTGTGGCTACAGCGAATATTATACGCTGCAGCGGCACCACGGCGAATGGTCTCCGAGTTGGCCCGCTTATATAAGGCATTTTCGTTGAGATTTATGCTTCTCGAGTTAAGCCGCGCGTGATCGTCGTAGAATTTCGATTTCGAGAGTTCGTTTACGGACTTTCTGGACGATAATTATCGGCTTTGTGATAGTTTGTGGTAGAGTTAAATCTGAAAAGCTGTATATGTGTATACATAAGGGAGTGACAATGTGAATACCGTAAACTGTTTTGTTCAAATAAATTTCGATAGTTTTTCATTAGAAGATTAACTAAATATTAGAAACTTCGTTGTTAGTTTTGTTAGTAGACATTGTAATATGTGCGTATATGAGCACACAGTTTACACATGTCTATAATCAGTGCAGGCTGCTTGTTAGAACCGCACTGTTTCTCGCCCCTCCTGAAAAATATCTAACTACCCAACCTCGTTGACACGTGAGGGTATTCAAACATGTGATTTCGGTGCGGCAAAGCTGTGGCAACATAGGATATATTATATGCTGCTGAGGCACCATGGCGAATGGCTTCCAAGTTGGCCCGAATATGTAAGGCATTTTCGTTTTAGTTTTATTCTACACGCGCATGATCGTGGTGTAGAATTTCAATTTCGAGAGTCCGCTTGCGAACTCTTTGGTCAATAACTATTGCTTTTGTGATAGCTTTCTGGTCGAGTTAAATGAGATAAGCTGTGTATGTGCATAAGGGTGTGACTCTCTTTTACCTTTTTTTCCAAGAGATTTATAAAAATAAATAACTGGTTTAATAGGTTTATTGTGCTACTTGCCGTGTTTGCTGTTATATAAAGCCGAATGTGGAATAGATTCTAACTTCTTCATAAAATGAAACATGAATCATCTTACGACCATATTAATTCTTGAACCGCAGTTGCTGTATTTGGTAAGGTAAACATATTATATCGGTTACGTTCTGCATAAAGCGAAAATATTGTTACACGTAATAATAAAGTCGAGAAAAACTACCGCATCGGATAATTAATTGTGTAAAATTTTGTAGTTTTTTTGGCTCTTAGAGGTCATGAAGAAATTGAAACTCTGAAAATCAAAAAATCTTTAAAGAATTAATTAATTTCACTGAAGCTCATTTTAAAATGAATTTCATGTTTAAAAATTGATGTTTTGTCTGTGTATATAAATATGTCAGCTATTACTTTTACCTGTTTAAATAGTACTTAGTGAAATTACTTTTATTGACATTATAAAAAATATTCCTGTTTCTGCTCTTCGATATCAATTTATCAGTTTAAAAGTTAAATAAAAGATGAAATTTTTGCGCTAAATACTCACATTTACAATTTTGTATCAGTTAACCGCGTGCGTATATAGACGTATCCATCTTGTTGGATGTTAGTCTCTTCCATAAGCATTCGACTCATTTTTTTGGTAATTTACAGTATATAATTTATCAGTATATAAAGTTTCAGCTTTTATCAAAAAACCGTAATTGTTCATGACAATATTAAAACGTTTAACTTGGGACACTACATTTAAAAGAGTTTGTTAGTTGAAAAGGGATTTCTATACCTATTGGGTGATTAGTTATTTAGAGGCGAGACAGAGCGGTTACGAGTTAATTTCAAAAAGTCACAAATCATCCGAAAGATGAAAATATTTAAATTTTAGATCAATTCTTCCTTTCCAACAGATGTCTTAAGTCTGATTTCAATATGACTTAAACCAGAGGATGGTTTAAGTCTTTTAATTCATTTAAATATTTTAATTGACTTGAATATAATGAATTGACCTTTTTTTAATTTAAAATTTACCTTCATCAATCAATATTTCCTGTTAAATTAAAACTGATCAATTCGTTTGCTGGCTTCCATTGTCCTAAAATATTGAATCATATATTAATATTATGCCCTAATTGTATTATTATTATTAGAGATAGAGAGAGCAAAATGGGAATTTAATAATTTTTTACTTTTACGATCTGACAAATAACTGACAAATCGATAGGTGACAGGTTCAAACATACGAGAAACCGTAATGCGAAACACAAAGCAAACGGTTTATTGCCGCATCAAATGTTATGTTAGGCACCTAAAACGACGTTACTAATTCCTCAATTATACCCAGGTTCTAAACTCGACTAAGCTCGTTAATTTGAATTAAGTTTTTTTACCGGACTTAAGATTTTTGAAAAAATAATCATAGTCAAGAAAAAGTATAAACTATATCTAAAATTAGTTAAATCTTATATCTTAGTCAACTTTTACAAACTTTATTAAAATGAAAAACTAAGTAAGTAAAATGATTTAAGTCAATGATTGGCTCAAATATTTTTAGGCCTGTCGTCTCCGGGCGGGCATCAACTTTTTTATTTTAAATCAAATACCCTATGTATTATTTAATTTTTAAACGTAACAATTTTCAAATATTTTTTGTATATTTTAATATATGTTAAAATTTGATTATTTGAAGGTTATTCACAGTTGAAAATCGATACTTACTATTTTGAGACCGTGTAAAATCTAAAAGGCTATATTTAGAGCAAAATACCACAGTTGTGCCGCTGTTGTTTATCCATGCCTTATCAATAGATGAAAATATTAAATCGTATATTTTTACACATCGTATTTCTCACATCGATTAGTATTCCATAAATAAATAATAAAAGGATGAGATAAGAAATATTCCGAATATGAATACATTTAAAAAATGTGCTAAAAGATTAAATCGCCAAAACGAATTGCTAGACAAAGGCATCATCGTAAGCAGGCTTTTCACGTCGAAGCCTCAAACATCAAGGATTTGTTTGGAGGTTAATATTACTGTCATTTTATATTGTTTGTATTTGTGTTTTTACAAAATCTTGTACCGTTTAATTTTCAAGTCAGTCCTTTTAGGAAGCTACTATTGTTATTTTTTTTACTGTTGGTAAGAACTGTTTTAGTAATAGTAATTTTTCTACAGAATTTCGTAGCATCAAAAGTTACACTTTTTAACTGCCGATATCTCAAAAACCAGATATACCGTTTGACATTTTTTAAATTATAGAAAACAAAATTGGAAATTGTTAGTAGCTATTTAAAATGAAGTAATATACTTTGTGTTTCATTTGAACTAAGAATGTTGGTACGGGTTTTGGAAAAACGAATTAATCTGTAGATATAAAAATACGGAAAAACAAAAATTTCTTTTCCATCACGTAACTTTTGTATTTAACATTTTTTTACACCTATATTTTTTGAGGTAAGGTAGTGTCCGAAGATAAACGAACCACCCGGATTTTTTCTTTAATTATTGGATTGTTTTAATAATTATAAAATGGTTTGAAAGATTTTAGTGTACTATTACTAACCTTGTTAAAGAAAATATTAATTTAATATTTTAAATAAGTGAGTGAGTACCTAAACTTCTAAAAATTGTTTATATCTTTTTTTTTTTATTTTAATAACACAATGAATTCCTTTTTTTAGAGTTGTGGTAATTCTTAAAGGTATGACTACAAATCGTCTATTCTAAAACAAGATGAGTATTCAATTTCTTTCTGCCTTAAGAAAAGAAAACTAAAAAGGAGTTTTGAAAATCTATTAATATCGGTGGAGTTTTTGTGTTTAAAAAGGAACTTCTAAAGCATAGTCCGAAAAGTTAAAGAATGTAATGAGCGGCAGATTCAGCGTTTTAATTAGGAAAGTTTTGTGGACTAAATTTCAAACTAATTTGGAAAAAGGCTCTACTTCATCCCACTGCTCGCAGAATTTTTAAATTCGAACAATCATCTTATAAACATGACCCTTTAGACATAAACATTACAAGCGATTTGATAATAATTTGTTTCATAGTTAATAATTAAAAATTTTATAAAGAAAGATATAAATAGCTAATATCGTGGACCAAAAGTGACTGTACTAGAAACAGTTACGTTAGTAGCAGCTCTCTTTATAAAATATTCCTGCATTAAATATATAATTATTCTTGATTCTTAGTGGATGATTTTCCAAATGAGTGATATATATATATATATATATATATATATATATATATATATATATATATATATATATATATAGGGTGATTCAAAAGTAAGCGTTATCCGTTTATGGGTATAATCCTTGCGTAAAAATAAGACAGAAAGTTCTTATTAATATGGGTCCGGAAATGATTCCTAGAGGAACTACGCCCATTTTTAAGGGCACCCTAAAAACGACTTTTTCGCGATATTTTTGAAACAGCTTATAGTTAAATTTTGAAAAATCGGTGTGCTGTATAAACATTTGATGCTGAATCTTATTCTGAATTCAGATTTTCAAATTTTTTGTCAGAGGCGTCACATACCTGGAAGGTTAAGGGTGAAGATAACCCTATTTTTTTTATTCTTTATTTTATTGCAACTTTGTTTAGAAATTATTAAATTTCAGACTTTTCTACGTAAAAAAGGTACCCTTAGTTGAATTCGCTAGAGCGTACCGTTTACGAGAGAATTGACTCTAAAAATTATCTGATTCTTCTATGTTTATTCATTAAAATTCTGCATCTAACATTTAATACCGAGTAAGTACCTACCATAGATAGAACACACTTTTTTATTACCATAAATATAAGTCGTCTGATAACGAAGGTAAGTTTTTTATGCTTTCAGAAATGTTTTGACTGACAAACATGTGGTTAACTGTGACACAGTGACAGTGTATGTTAAATTTTTTACAATTTTTCAATAATAAGGCTTTGTTGAATTTGTACTAATTACCCATACCTAAAGAATTACGTTCAGAGGTTCTGAAAACAAAAATGTTTGCGAGGGCTTTTGGGGATTGCAATGAAGCAAGGCGGTTGTACGAAGAGGCATTTCCTAATCGACGTGTACCCCACCGTTCGATGTTCGCAAGAGTGGATCGTAACTTAAGGGCAACAAAAAATTAACTACAATGGTGTCCCGTAATAATGGAATTACGTTTTTCCTTAAGAAGTTTTCATAGACAGGAAGTTGTTGTGCGACCGAGGAATGCTAGAACACTAGCATTAGAGGAACGAGTCCTAGATCGTATTGAAGAAGATCCCTCTCTAAGTATGCGCATCATTGCAAGTGAAGAGGGCTCCTCTTAGACAACTGTATGGAGAATTTTGCACGAGATGTTGCTTTACCCATACCATATCCAACGGGTTCAGGCATTGGAAGCACGAGATTTTCATCTGCGTGTACAGTTTTGTGAGTGGCTTCCACAACAACGAGTTGCCGTCGCCTACGATTTTAAAAAGAGAATTTTATTTACCGACGAGGCCGGCTTTATAAGAAATGGAATATTCAATTTTCATAACACGTATGGGCGGATGAGAATCCTCATGCTATAGTACAGAGAGGACATCAGCAAAAATTTAGCTTAAATGTGTGGGCGGAAATTATTGATGAGTATTTAATAGGACCCGCATTTTTACCGCAACGGTTAAATGGACAAAGTTATACACATTTTTTACAAACTGAATTATCAGAATTATTAGAAAATCTGCCACTTCAATTACGAGCAGAAATGTGGTTTATGCACGATGGCGCCCTCCCTCATTTTAGCATTGTCGCTAGAGATAATTTAAATAATACCTACCGAAACAATTGGATAGGTCGTGGGGGACCAGTATCATGGCCACCACGGTCTCCTGACCTAAATCCACTTGATTTTTATTTATGGGGACACTTAAAACAACTAGTTTATTCCCGGCCAATACCTAATGTTGAAGTTTTGAGACAAAGGATACAGGAAGGCTTTCAGACAATTAGAAACAACCCGATGATTCTACTACGTGTGCATCGCAATTTAATAAAAAGATTAATAGCTTGTCGTGATGCTAATGGTGACCATTTTCAACATTTCCTGTAAATTGTAAATAAAATAATAATAAAAAATTTGTCCTATGGTAAGGGGTAAACTTTCGTTTAGCAGTAATCACCTATGTAAGAAATGTTTGTTTATTTAGTATTTAGAGGCCTCTCTAAAAAAACATTACAAACATTTTTCTGTGGAAATGCGTCATTTTTATTTTTTTGATAAAATATTGTAGGCTTTAGAATAGCCGATAACAACGAATACTTAAATTTGTTTAACATTCTAAATATTATTCTGAATAAAAGTATACAAGAATAAGTTTGCGGGCAAAAAAATTATTTCTAATTTTTTGAGGATTTTTGAAAACTAATTTTAGGTTAGGCTAGTTAACATAACATAACTTGACTTCATTCAAGCTAACATAACTAACCTAAACTAACTTAACCTCACCTCACCTAAGATAAACTAACATACAAAGTAATCTACAATACTTTATCAAAAAATGAAAATGACTTATTTCTGCAAGATTTTTTTTGCGGATCTACGTTTACAAAAACGTCTAAAATGTAAAACAAAATCATGTTCTTATGTACCTGATTTCGGTTATTCTAAAGTTGGGAAAATGAAAATGGCGCATTTCCGCAGAAACTTTTTTGGGATTTTCTGTTTGGAGAGTCTTTTAAATACTAAATAAACAAAAATATCTTGCATAAGTGATTTCGGCTAAACGAAAGTTGAACAATGGTAGGTAAGTACGATTAATTAAATGTTAGATGCAGAATTTTAATGAATAAACATAGAAGAATCAGATAATTTTTAGAGTCAATTCTCTCGTAAACGGTACGCTCTAGCGAATTCAACTAAGGGTACCTTTTTTACGTAGAAAAGTCTGAAATTTAATAATTTTTAAACAAAATCGCAATAAAATATAGGATAAAAAAAATAGGGTTATCTTCACCTTTAACCTTCCCGGTATGTGACGCCTCTGACAAAAAATTTGAAAATCTGAATTCAGAATAAGATTCAGCATCAAATGTTTATACAGCACACCGATTTTCAAAATTTAACTATAAGCTGTTTCAAAAATATCGTGAAAAAGTCGTTTTTAGGGTGCCCCTTAAAAATGGGTGTAGTTCCTCTAGGAATCATTTCCGGACCTATGTTAATAGGAACTTTCTGTCTTATTTTTACGCAAGGATTATACCCCTAAACAGATAACGCTTACTTTTGAATCACCCTGTATATATATATATATATATATATATATATATATATATATATATATATATATATATATATATATTCCCCTCCCTATATTGTAAGCAACCTATTTTGACACTGCTTTGATAGACGTAAGTTAAAGTTACTCAACAAAGTATTGGTCGCCCTTAACGACAGGATGTAAGTCAACTTACATACCTAGGGAAATAATAATCTTAAATTATTATAAGTAGCTTTAATTTTTGATTTCATCAACATATTACAAAAATTCGGTGATATTAATTGAAATGAATATTAATGGTACAATTATTACAATTATTCACGTTATTAACAAAATTTGGAAACACGTTTTCTCGTTTCTTCTCGATGTGTATTACATTTTCTGACTCCACAGATCCTTCATTTCTAACCAATGTTTCTGTCACTGTTGAAGCACTGCAAGAGACTTCTGGCTGGTTCTTATTGTATAAAATTTTATTCGCTACTTACTTTTTATTATTGAGGCTCTCAGCTACGTAACTTTCCGCAATAGTAGCGGATTTCCATCTACCATGTCGCTTGATAGCTAATACATCAACTCCAGTATTTGCTAATAACGTTGCCGACGATCTTCTAAAAGAGTGTTCAGTTTACATTTTCAAGTTCTCAAACTTTAGAAATTTCGCAATTTTACTTATTTACGTATTTTTAGCGACAGGCTGGTTTAAGAACTTTCCATTTTGATATCGCATAAAGAAGCGCGGATTAATAGTCGCAATGTGGGATCTTGTATGAAACATCCATTTTGTCCACACAGAATCAAATAATTCGACATCTTCAAACTTTTCGCTATGAATTGTCAACTTGACGTTGTTGATAAAATAAAAACTGCTTATGTTGCTCTGGCAACGGATCTCGTCTGCCTTCATAACTTAATGAGAATACTATCAAATGTAATGATAATGAAAATCCAAAAATATATTTAGCATTCTCTTGTAAACATACAACAGGGAGGGGAAAAAAAGGCTATATACTATATGGGATGTAAGTACATTAACCAGTCTCGAACTTTTTTGCCAGCCCTCGCTATCGCTTGGGCGCAAACTCGTCCTCGACTGGGAAATGTTACTTACATCCCTTATAGTACAAATAACTATTATCTACGTCAGTGAGTTAAGAAACTCTTAACCCACGTATTTTGCGTGAGTTAAGAGCTTCATTACCGCACTCCTTTTTATTACCGTACATATTTTCACCCATTTATTCTTTTTTAATTTGAAATTTGTAATATAGAAAAAGCAATGATTTTTATAAATTATTTTATTAAAAACTATAAATCATGAGAAATTATTTATTATAAATATTAATAGTACAATCTTTGCAATTTTTCAAATAAATTCATGATGATGCAGCCACGTTTGCTAAATTTGTAGTCAATAGATTGTTTTCATTATTTAAACTGGTGGTCTGATGGCTTTCTTTAATTTTTTTTCGGGTTTCGTCCAAAGTTTCGCCCGTTTTACCAGAATTTTAGATGCTATTTTTCTTTTATTTACTGTAGAATTTTTAATCTAGCTTTCCGCAACCGTGTTGGATCGCCAGCCACCAAGATGCTTTACTGTTAGAATGTCAGCTCCTGAATCTGCCAATTTGTTGTGGCAAGGATCCAAAAGAAATAATGCCAACCGGTTGCTTCATTCACACACCAAAAACCTACCATACTCGATGTTACATGGGCGAAGAAAAATGTATTTTCAAACTCGTTGAACCATGTCTATCTCTTGAATGTTTCCAGATGTTACATAGAATTCCCTGGCTGTTTTCATTTTCGTTGTTGGTAAAAAAAAAATGAAAAAATCGCCCTTCATCCTTGATATTTTCCAACAACAAATTTGTTATCTCCTCTCGCCTGCAAGCTCCTGCAAGCCCAATAATCAATGCTACTTTTATAAATAAATATTTTTTGTCATCCGCTTTTAGAAGGAATGTTGTAATATTGGTTTTAGTTATTACCCTTGATTTTCTTTTGAGGAGGGCGACTAAATTTCTAAATTTGATAATATCAATATTGAGTTTAAAAGATATCATTGTTCTTATCATAGAATAAAACGCCCAGAGAGATGAAGGCCCATAGTTAGTAGATAACTCCCCGAGGTATACAATAAGTACCTTTTCATTCCCATAATTCTGCACCATTTTTGGAACCTATTGAAAATATACTCATATTTTGGTCTGGATTTTTCGGGAAGCAACCCGTCAATGGCTTCCTGCTCAATATCTGAAGAAATACTTCTTTCTGAATCATTCATTTTGACTAAAGAAATTAAAACTGTCAATAAGATGTTACTTAAATTGACAATGCCCGGGGTAAAGCAGAGTGGCAGGATTAAAATGCAAATAGCTAATAGAAAGGTGTTTTATGCGTGCTTTACACTATTCGAAAAATTCGTTTAATAAAAATATGTATAGATAAAATGTTGTACCCGTGTAGAACTGTTAACTCACTCGTATCGTAAATATCTATGATTTAATTAGTTCACTTTTAAAACAAAATTCTAAATTATTTGAAAATCAATCGCTGCAAATTAGCCCTAAATTCCTTTTCTCAGTCCTCCATATCAACACCAGCTTTACCAAATGAAATTAGCATCCAAGATAAGCTGATATGCCTAATTCGGATTAAGTTTTCATCCCCTGTTATCTCTCGGCTTCTCCAATTCTTTAAAGAAGTGTATTCCTGAACGAGGATCTTTCTAAACAGCTAGGCACTGCAAATCAAAACATATATTATAACATCAGAATTTTGATTTTTTAATAATTGAAGAACCTGTGTAATAATCACCTGATTTATCTAAAACAAAGAGTAGTTAGATTATTGAAAGAGAGACTATAGCACCATATTTCAGGTTATAAAGGGAAAATTTGCAATTGTAATAAAAGGTTCCAATATATTCGAAATAAAAGGTGCTTATATGTGAGCAGACATATGAAATTAAAATAACGTCTAAAACAAAAAGTAAATTTTTACCAGAATAAATAGCAGTAAACTCTTACATTAAAGAAGGGTGAGGTTGTATCAAATTAAAATGCATTAAACTTATTTAAATGTGATTGTTAGTTCCGAGATCATGAATCGGTTAAAAACAAAATCCATCTAAAAAAGAAAATATTGAAAAATGAAAAATAATATTTTGTTCAATCTTTAAATTTTGAAAATTGAATACTGTTGGCCGTTAGGTGATGAAAATCCACGTATAAAATTTTAGAAAAAAACAACTTAAAGTTTTAAAGATTTTCACTATATTTGTTGTCAACTTGACACGTTTCGCATATACAATAGCTTCTTCAGATGTTGAGGTACAACTAAAATACTTCGATATTAACATGTAAAAGGTAAACAAGAGGTAACAAAAATAGGCAAAAACCCAAAGAAAGTGGTGTTACAATAAATGAAAAAAGATAAAATTATATGACTTAAAAATCTACGACAAAAGGACGGTTTAGTGAAATAAATTTAACAAAATAGAGCTTTTTAATTCTAAATGTTCATTTAGCAAAAGGTCTGGTAATTTTAATTTTCCAGAGATTCAAGCGTATTTTATGCCTTTATTTTCGATATGCAGAATTTCAAAATTATGATTAAATAAATGTTGTTCGATTAAAAGATGATTTGCAAAGGTTTTTTATTCAAAAACTATTTTTATGCTCTGAAATGCGTTTGTTAAACGTACTCCCTGTTTGTCCTATGTACGTTTATAGACAGTCCCCGCAAGTTAACTTGCAGATACCTGATTGTTTCGTTTTACTTATTTTTTCTTTATTATTTTTTATATATTTACCCAAACTATTTAGACCCTGTTTACGTAATAAAATAGAGATACGTTCAGTAGGTGTTCCAATATAAGTTAAAATTTTATAAATCGTATTATTTTGATCTTTAATAAAAGGCTATAATTGACTAATGGCTTTATTATATTGTTTTCGACAAGGGTATTACTTGTGATATTGACATCCTAATTATTTACAGCAATTTGCTATTATAAGCCGCCAATTTATGTTGATATGGGTGAGTTGAGCTAACGTGAATAGTAATATCTGTATAAAAAAGTTTATGAAAATAGAGAAATAGTGTTTATTATCAATTTTCTGAATAGTTAAATCTAGAAAATTAATGGAGTTATTTTGTTCTAATTCAGTTGTAAAAGTTATACGGGGGTGAATAATGCTGATATAATCCATAAAAACACTTAATTGTCTCTTTGTTCCAACAAAACAATCTAAAATGTCATCGATGTACATAAACCAATAAAGGAAGTTTTTGTTAGCGGATTTTGGTGTATAGTATGTTCGATATTATCCATAAAAATCTCAGCTAGTAAAGGACTCAATGGGCTTCTCAAAATTAAGCCTTCAGAACTGGAGTAAAAGTGATTATTAAATTGAAAGTAATATTAAGTAATATCGAGGGAGACAGGTATTCAAAAGATTGATAAATTCTTGTTTTTTAACTGAATTTGTATGATTTTTTACTAATAAATTGTTTACTAAATTAGTCGTATCTGTGGAAGGGATACTGGGAAATATATTTTGAACATCAAACGAAATAATAAAGCATTTTTTGGTAGCGTGATGTGTTTTATATGTTCTATTAATTCAAAAAAACTCCTAACGCTATATTTTGGAAGGAATGTGCAGTTATCATTTATGAGAGTAATTAGCTTATGTGAAATTTTAAAAGTAGAACATGAACTTCTGGAAATAAACAAATTAAAATCGTCAGAGTTTTTGCTAAATGACTAATTAGAATTAAATAGCTCTCCTTTAAGAAATCATGGTTCTTGGGATTAGACCGTGTCAAATTACTATCCGACGTTTCGCCTTCGATTGCCCGAGGCATCTTAAGATCTTTACTCCACGAGATCTGACCACTGAATGAGCTCGAAGAGATTCAGGCGAGCTTTTATACCCGACTTGTGCTCGCCGAACCGTGACCCTGTGTTATAAGTGATTTCTACATGTGATGTAGACCATAGCCCGTATCTCTATTGAATTTTTTTGGGATGTTTAAATATTTCAATAGGATCTCTAATTTTTTGTTTATAAAAACCTTGAACCGATACTAAAACCTTGGTTTCCTTTACATTTATAATATGGCCAGTATAGTAAGCAGATTGAACAATTTGTTTCCTTTTAATACATCGGTCCTGTTACTTAAGTCTAGTTGATACTGAGCGTCCTGTGTCTCCCACATACACTTCTCCACAGGAACAAGGCATTTTATATACTCCTTCTTCTTCTGGAAAGGTACAATATCTTTCGGGGATCGCAAGCATTGCCCAATCTTCTTATGTGTATTGAAAATTGTACTTATGGTAGACTGCCGAAGTAATCGTCCTATTTCGTCTGTAGTGTCATGTATGTAGGGAAGATCAACACTACCTAATGGTGGCTCTTTATCATTCTTCTTTGGCGGAGTTGGATTATTATATCTTTTAATTGAACGCGTAATATTTTCAGTCTAATAGCCATTCCCTCTAAGAGCTTCAGTCAGTTTCATTGTTTCCTATGTTAAAGAATTTTGATCAGAAATCGAAATAGCTCTGAATACTAGTGAGTTAATAACCGATTTCTTTTGTGCTGGATGGTGATGGGAATTTGCATTTAAGTATCTATTTGTATGCGTCGGTTCTCTATACACACAATGTCCTAATGTACCATTTTCCTTCCTTTGAACACATACATATAGAAAGGGAATCGTTCCATTCGATTCAATTTCCATCGTGAACTTGATATTATGATGTTGTTGATTAAGGGGGTCCAGAAATATAAGGAGATTATTCTGTCCATGAGGCCAAGCAACAAAAGTATCATCTACATATCTGAACCAGTGCTTTGGTTATAGTGGAGCGGATGTTAGAGCAATATCCTCAAAGTCTTCTATAAAGATAATCGCTACCACAGGTGATAGAGGAGATCATTTGTTGTTTTTTATAAAAAGTTCCTTGAAAAATGAAATAAGTAGATATAAGACAAGCTTCCACTAGGTCTAATAAGTTCTTATCAAGATCCAGTATGTCTGATATAATAGAAATTGAGTCGTTGACAGGAACATTTGTGTATAGTGATTCTACATCGAAATTGACCAAAATATCTTCAGAATACAACTGGATTGTCTTAAGTTTTCCACGAAATATTTAAAGTTTTTAATAAAAGAATCTTTTCTTCTAGTTAATGAATTAAGAAAATTTCAAAGATATTTACCTAGTTTACCTATTGCACTGACGATCGGTCGAAGTGGTACATTGTCTTTGTGGATCTTCGGAAGACCGTTGAACCTGGGAACCTTGTAGCTGCTTGGTCTTAATGATTTTTTCTTTTCTGGATGCGTTGATCAGATTGGTATTCTACTTATGGGGTCTGCCTGCAAAACCTTATAGGTGTTGTTGTCCAAAAGTTGAGTAACCTTTTCCACGTATTCCGTTCTGTCCGTGATGACTGTGGCGTTGCCTTTATCTGTTATATTATAGTTTATAAACAAAAGCTTGTTTCTAAAAATACTTTTTATAAACTTATTTTATTTTGTATTTTTTAGCATTATTTTTTACGCATCGTGTATGAGACTTTCACGATTGGACACCACAATATTGTATTGTCATCGGGTTTATGTATTTATCCCAAATCTCAATGAAATCCGACAACGGGAACTGTATCGTACTCTTTAGCATTATTTTTTACGCACCTTGTATAATATTGAAAAAAGTAATTTGATGTCATTTCGTTTTTCTCGTGCATTTTTAACACCTTTATATCTGAAACTAGTATTTAATTCTGTTCATCAAGGGTTTCAATCAGAATGCTGAGATCTCTCACGCACTGATATTTCATGAAATTTGAGGGTTCACAAAAAACCCAGGAGATGTGAGCGTGAGGCAGATAAATGTTGAAAAAAAAAGTTTTTCTTCTTTAATCATGCCAAAATTGCAATCATAGGGTATGTTTTGGAACAGGGGAAATTTTTAATGCATTTTTGAAACAATATCACAAAACACAACAAAACGATACAGCACTTATAAAACAGACTGGCCTGAGGACCACTTGGCCCTTTATACCACCAACAGAATCGTAAATAATCTGGAGTGGCCAAGTGTTGAAATCTAGGAAAAAATAAGGGAAACACTCTTATGATACTATGCATTCTAAGGTACACTATACTTTGTGTGGCCACCGAACATCAACAAGACAAGAAGGAGTACAGTCCATCGGAACTTTCATATAGCGCTTATAATAACGCGCTGACGTATCCGAGAAATTCATGCAGCTGCGCAGGTCCCCGTGCCTTTACTAGGTTGATGCAAACCGCTAGCGATTAAAACCAATAAACGTTCACTTACCGGGATGATTTAAAAACGAGTAAAAAAAATCTAGCCATAATTATTATTGTGACCTATTCTGCTTTGCATTTATTAAAAGAAAAAAGGGGGAAACGTCAAGTTGTTTAATTGATAGATTTTAAAATAATTATAAAAAGTAATGTTTGTAAAAAATAAGGAAAATAAGAAATCAATTGTTGAAAATTTTAATCCAAGACGGCGGAACAAAATGAGGACTTAATAAGGTATTTAAAAATTCAGCCTAAAACAGCCTAAAAACTAATTATGGTATAGAGATGAACTAGTAACCCTGCGGTACTAATTCAAGGTGGTGGAACAAAATGGAGGCCGAATAAAATATTTGTAATTGTGAAAAAAATCACCAGATTTTACATATTTTCAGGTTTTACCATCCCTAGATGCCAAAAAATAACTTTCATCAATTCCGTCGGTCTGTCTGTCAGTTCGCGACATAGCTTAAAAGCTACTCATCAGATTGGCTTCCACCTGGTAATATTTTGGTAAAAATCCAATATGCCGGAACAAGATGGCGGACTAGTGAACCATTAAAAAAACTATTACTAAAAATCTAATTATCCAATTTTTTCAAATTTTGTACAAAAATCAAGTATTAGGAATGAATTTGTAACATTTTGGTATGAATATAAGATAGCGAAACAAAATGGTGGCCTAATAAAATATTTTAAAAATCGCCCAGAAAAAAAAATAATTTCAAACTTTGTGCAAGCATTAAGTGTGATACACTGATAAAGTTGTGGCACGAATTCAAGATGTTGCATTAAAATGGCGGTTTATAATTTTTAAAAAAAATCAACTTAATTATTCAATTGATTTTAAATTTTTGCAGAAAAATTAAATGTGATATAGGAATAAACTGGCACGAATTCAACATGACGTAACAAAATAACGGTGTGTGTCAATGTAAAAAGTAATTCTTGAATTTATTTTCAATAATCCCCAAAATGAAGTGTGGCGTAGGTAGAAACTAGTAAAATATTGGTAAGAATCCAGTATGACGGAAAAAATGGCATCCAATAAAAATGTTTAAAAGACAGTAATGACTATTGTACTGAACTAAATTGGGCCACTCTTCACTATTCGTAATAAAAGAAAAGATTCATAACGAGGGAAGTTCCGGGTAAAGAAAATGTATCGATTTTTTAATCGATAGTCAGTAATGTAAACACTACAGCATTGTCGTCCGTACTTCAAAGATTTATATAGTCGCATTCAAACACTTTTAAAAAACTATTTTGTTGTCAATATTGGTACATCGATATTTGTATATTCCTTGATCATATAGGGAGTTACATTAAGAAAAACTTTATTAATATCTTGAATACAATTTGCACCTTCAACCTTATTAAAATATTGTTGAGTAAATAATTTCTTGAATGCCTAACAAAATTGTTTTGGGGTCTCGAGTTTCCGCAACAATTTCTTATCAGGCCAAAAAAAATTGAGAAAATCCTGAATAAGGTTAAAAAAATCAATAATATTTGCATTTTTAAGTTTCCCATAAAGATAGAACAAAGTTAATCGTAATTTTCCAGCCATTTACCAAACACAAAACACTAAGTAAATTGATAAATGCGTATTTTAATTTTTTAAAAATAAAAAATTAGTCTCACCCCGTCCGCCGGCGAATATAAAGACAATTGGTATATTTTAATACTTTACTCTATTACGGACAACCGGTTTAAGCATCTTGCCCGGCAGCGACTTCGAGGGAGCGCAAAAGCATAGCATCTGATCGAGTGAGATAGGCATAACAAGGGGAGGAGCTTCCAGTGCGTCTTCTTGTCTTGTTAATATTCGGGGTTGTGGTCTAACTAAAAAAAAAATTAGTTGGACCACTCTGTTTCTGAGAGACTTATTATTCCCTCATTAATGTGAGAAATGTACTACGTTACTTTGGAAACCCTATTTATTACGAGGCATCTTCACAAACTAACTTCCGATTCATTACAAAAGCTAAAGCACACTTCTGTCTCATTGTCTTAAGTGTACAAGGATTTTGGTTATAAATGCTGTAATTTTTATATTTTTATAGATGTATAAAAGAGTTATATTTAAGAAGGGAAAGCTGAAATTGATTTCAGAAACCTAAACACTCAGTATATCTGCAGTATAATAAAAAATAATGATATTTTATTTAAACTTTCTTTAAATCTATAAATTGCATCGCCTCAATAGCGCAGCTGTTAGTTCGAGATTTTTTCAGTGCCTCAACTTTTTCAAACAATACTTGGCATGCTTGGTCTGTTTCCTTTCCTGCTCTTAGTGGCTGATAATAAAATAACGACATTGTTTGTGGACTTTTGCCCCCGTATTCACTAAAAAGGTGTAAGAGTTAGACCAGGTCTAGTTGCCATCGTACTTAAAACTCTTAGTTCGCCAGTTATATTTCGCTTATGGCACTCTCATTTTGTAATTGTGACATTAAGAAAAATTATTGATTCCTATAACTGTCAAGTTAGACCTGGTCTAAATTTAAACCTCTTTAGTGAATACGGATGTTGATGTCTAATACGAACAGTAACCAGTTTTTGACTCAATATATACTGTACCCGAAGGAACCGCTTAAAAGGTTTTGGGAAACCAGTACGAGGAACATACATGTAATGGTCTAGTGTTGCATGGATGACCTGACAAAGATTGTTTTAAGTCAAAAATCATTAAATGCAATTTCGAGACTGTAGAAAAAATGATAAAAAATTTTCGATCTAAATGTGTTCAAAAGTTATTATGTAAAAGCAGTGTGTAAAGTCGTGCATCCATAAAATAATTTCTGAAATGAAAATATTTGACCCTTTATTTTGGGCTTTGTAGTATAGCACACTAAGTATCAAAGTAGTAAAAACTTAATATAAATAATACATATAATAATTAAAACATATAAATCATTTGTCATCCAAAACCTTCTTATTAGGCTTATTGGACTAGGTTTGCCTCAACCACCGCATTTGCTTAAAACATATTGAGGGATGGAATTTAATTTGTGGACATGATTTGTAAATTAGCTAATTAGTGCTACGATTGATGGAAATAAACAGAAAACGTACAATACCGCTTCTTACTATAAAAATAAAAATTGGTCTCGGTAGCTAACAAACTGCATATACGAGAATTCCATTTGATGAGATTGCTGCTCTTGGCATGTCGCCATTCTCGGTTCAAGTGCTCCCTGGTTTCCCATAAGAGCATTTAAATGAATTTACTGTGTTCAAGTTCCTTTCAAAATAAAAGAGATTTTTAACATTTTGGTGATGTAAAAACATGTAAGAGTTCTGAAAATTCCATTTCAGTAATATATAAAGCAATTGAGCTATTCGGCAGCAAAAGTAATATTTTTGTTATATATTAATATTATAGAAAGAATTATCATAATTTAGTGACAGTACATATATGTTATAGTTATGGCACGGAATTTTAAATCAGTCCATTAAGTAGTTTTTTCAGGCTAAATTTTTAAATATTTTATTAAGGCGCCATTTTGGTCGGCCATCTTGGATTCGTTCCAAAATTTGACCAGTTGATTTCTACATAATACTTGATTTTTGTGCGAAATTTGAGATAATATAGGTAAGTAGTTTTTTAGTAATATATTTTTTTAATATATCACGAGACCATTTTGTTTTGCCATATTGGATTTTTACCAAAACATTACCAAATCATCCCCGTATGACCCTTAATTTTTGACTAAAACTCAAATTCAATCTAATGACTAGTGTTTAAGCGATGCCGCGAACTGACGGACAGACAGGCGGAGCGACGAAATTGATAAAATATATTTTTTGGCATCTAGGGATGTTAAAACCTGAAATTATCTAAAATCTGAGCGGGTGATTTTTTTTGACGATTATTTTGTTGCGCCATCTTGAATAAGTACCACAGTTTTAATAGTTCATCTCTATACCACAAGTAGTTATGGCACACAATTGAAAATCAGTTCATTAAGTAATTTTTTCGGACTGAATTTTTAAATATTTTATTAAGCCGCCATTTTGTTCCGCCATGTTGGATTCGTACCAACATTTAGTTAATTTCTATAAAATATTTTATTTTTGCCCAAAATTTGAAATAAATTGGATAAGTAATTTTTAGTAATACTTTTTTTAAATTTCTCTAGGTCGCCATTTTGTTTTGCCATGTTATATTTTTACCAGGTCTTCCCCACATGACTCTTAATTTTTTATTAAAATTTGAACTCAATCGGGTAAATAGTTTTTTAGCTTTGCCGCGAACAGACGGAATTGAAAAAATATGTTTTTCGGCATCTAAGGACCCTGAAACGTAAAGATCTGAAAAAATCTCAGAGGGTGATTTTTTTACGATTAAAATCCCTTTTTTACTACATCTCTATGATGTAATACGAATTTTTATAGTTTTTCTTATATTCTTCTGACGTGCTGGTTTTAACAGGGGATATATTTTAAAAAAAATTATATTAGAACCTATGTATAATAGCAGAAATATATAATTTCTGCAGATGCAAAACGGCCTAAAAGAAGAATTGTTTTCGATTATGTCACAGGGTACCCTCCTGCGATCATGATTTCTGGGCCTCTACCCTCATCAGGCAGGCTTGTACCCAGGGAGATCTGAAATAACAGATTGCTCGATATGACAAAATCGAAAACGAAACGTCTATCATACTGAAACAGTACTACAAGTTTGCAGCCGGAAATCACCGGAGCCCCGATAGGTGGTGCTAAATGTTACATTTAACTTGTAGTACTGTTTCAGCATGATAGACGTTTCGTTCTCGATTTTGTCATATCGAGCAATCTGTTATTTCAGATCCCCCTGGGTACAAGCCTGCCTGATGAGGGTAGAGGCCCAGAAATCATGATCGCAGGAGGGTACCCTGTGACATAATCGAAAACAATTCTTGTTTTAGGCCGTTTTGCACCTGCAGAAATTATATATTTCTGCTATTATACATATATCTTTTCCGGCCAAGAACTTTTGATAAAGATGTGTGAGAGCGCATTTTTATCGATTTTTAGTATTAGAACCTATGTATTATCTGTATATATTATTATGATTTTAAAATATAAGGACGACAAAGAATATAAATGTGATCTTGATAACCTGATTTATTTACATTTAATAATTTAAATAAAATTTTAAACTGCGTAAATAGATTTGTTTCAAATTTCGATTATTTTTTAATATATATATTATATTATATATATATTGTTTAAATTTTGATTGTAGAGATCAGCAATAACTGTTATATTTTTTAACTAGGACACTAATTTGAACGTATAGTGCCAATTTATTTTCTTATTTTATGTATTTGCCACCAAACATAAGGTAGGTTTCTTAGTTATTTTATGTTGGATTCAAATCAAAATCTTATCCGTTTGCCTATATATCAAACGCTAAATTACAATTCAGTTTGAGAAATACTTTTTTATACTTTTTTTTTAATTATATTAGAACGCCATTTTGTTCAGGTATATTCGTGTTGCATTAAAATTTTATCAGTTCATCCTTATGCTATATTTGTTTTTTATGCAAAATGTGAAGCTAATTTATTACTAAGCTTTTTAGCTATGCTGTGAACAAACAGACGGACGAAATTCGAAAAACATACTGAAAATGTGTAAAAATCTGGTAGGGTAATATTTTTACGATTGCAATACTTTCTTCTTGCGAAGGAAGTATAAACTTAGGAATATTTCCGTTAAAACAGCTTAATTTAACTTAATAAAACCTGAATAGGGGTGGATGTTGAAAGCCGGTTAATAGAATATACGGGCGTTAACAAGACGGAAAAACTTTTATTTATAAAAGCTTTCAAGCTTTAATAGGCTTTCAATACTTTGTTCGCATCTGAAAAGAATTACGTGCATTTTAAGCAAAAATACCTTATTCACTACATTATTATTATCATTATTAGGCTTAGTAAAATTTCTAGAAGGAACCGGTTTTCTAAAAAGAACTTATAATAGCTTTTTGAAGAAGGCAGAAACCATTTAAACGTTCAATTTTTTAGGCTACATTAAAAAAACACTAAACAATGTAAATATAGTATTATGAGACTAATATTAAGATGTTTTGATTTCTAACATTTCGCCTAAATTATTATTTATTTCGAAAATACAAATTATTTAGAATACAATGAACTTAAAAAGTATAACGTCTCGCGTCAATGCTATGAAATGACTGGCTTGGCAACGCAGCAATTTGCATATACTACGTGGTCTTCCAATATGCAGTGTCAGCATCTTCCGTGGTTGGATGGCCAGATATCTCCTTTGAGTGCACAAAGCATGTTTAGAGATTTTAACTTAAATTAACTGGAATCGGTATATTTTAATATAAATAAGAAATACCACTTTTTAACAGCTTAGAACTTACTACCGAGGTGGAATTTTTAACCGTTACAAAAATATATAACACATGATATGTATTTTAAATAATAAACCTAAAATTCATAATTTCATAAAACTTCATTTTCTGTTACTGTTCCTAAATACATAGTTGTTAAATTAGTTTCAACCAAAAATTCACATCGATTGTCTTCATGTTTATTATTTCCCAAACGGTTTCACCTTCAGTATCTAAACTTCATGGTGATTTTCTTTGGACCAATGCCTTAATATTGCTAAAAATACCTGCACTTAAAAAGTAAGCCTCGTCGGGTCATATCATAGATCTGGCAAAGTTGTTGTTAATACGAATTTGTTACAAATACCAGTAGAAAACAGTAAATGTCGTTCCCCATCCCGAGGAGGCAAATGGTATGCGATTTTAATCTTGTCTGGCCTAAATTTATATTTGGTCAATATTCTTTGGACGCGAATCTTGGGAACACCAACTTCCTGCTCTAGAACTCTATATTGTGAACGCGTTGTCTTCGTCGGTATTGATTTTCCTTATTATGCGTTTTTGGGCGAGGCTGGATAAACGTTCCATAGACCATGTTCTACAAAAATTTTCTTTATTCGAGATTCTGGATACCTAAATAAAACAAAAAATAAACTTACTTTAAACCCTAATTAGATATTCAAACAAACCTGTTAAAATATAGCTGGGAAGCCTCACCGGAGTTTTCTTGCTTTGTATAAACCAGACTAACATGTCATATTTTTTATAATATTGATAATTTCCATTTTTTCCATCGTAAAAAATGCAATATTATACACAAAATATAAATTTGGCATCTGACAGGTTCTGGCAAGATTTTAGCAAATGATCATTAATCGTCCTAATAATCACGGCCTACCTTGTTATACTTTACCCACCAAGAGTGTCATATAGGTACACATTTTATGAAATTATGAATTTTAGGTTTATTATTTAAAATACATACCATGTGTTATATATTTTTGTAACCGTTACAAAATATCCAACCAAATTAAAGAAAAATATACAGGTGTGCCATAAAAACAATATAGATTTGATCTGTAGCTCAAAAATTGACAGCTCAAGATTAAAATCTGGATTCTACGTAAAAAACTGTATAAAAGCCAGTATTTAGCTTTACGATACGCTAAAGGATAACGGAGATACGAGGGGGGTCCCAAAATGCAATATTTGCAATGTCGCCCGCTATCTAATGTCAACGCCAGACTTTTGGTTTCATTTATATTTTACTAATTTAGTACTAATCTATAACTACAGCAATTTATTTCTTTTTGATAAATTTTTCATGCATTCAGTTCTCTTGATAAATTACTATGAGCAAAATAATCTTGCTTCATTCAAGAAAGTTTCTTTTAGCACAAGAATTTTGGTTTTACTACACTTGTTACAAGATATCATCATCAATATCTTTTAATATAAGATATAGTTTTTCACGCTATATATATATATATATATATATATATATATATATATATATATATATATATATAAATCTGAAGCATTTGGACAAAAATTAAGATCGGCGACAGGGAAACGGATGTTAAATATATTTTTTAATAATTTTTTACGATTTTATTTTAAAATTTATTTTCTTGATTTAAGTTGAAATTATTTGGGGTATTTTTCAGTTGTGCTAATGAAAGAAAATATTTTTTATATTTCTATTTAGCCAGCCGGTGGCCGAGAGCGTAAACCATTAGATGCTGATGCGCTTCCCCTAAAATCTCTCTCTCTGTTTCTATTTCTAAACCTTTTATAGGACTGCCATTTTGTTTTGTCAATAGTAATTCAAAAATGATACCAGTTTATATTTACATTACACTTATTTTCTTTCAAGATTTGCAGTTAATTCGGAAAATAGTGGTAACAGATTCTTAAAAGAAAACTAATTAAGTTATTCAACTAAAATTAAAAATTTTAGATTCATAAGGTTAATAACTGTAATTTTATTTCAAATATCGAATGACTTAATAGCAATAATCTCGCTTACTTGCTGCAAAATATATGTTCCGAAAAATATCACGTAAGCTTCTGTTCCTAAAAATTAATCCCCGCCCAAACTATAGTATATGTGATTTCAATTGTAGATAATGCTTCTAAAAGCCATAAATTCTACTTTCTCGCCTTTTAATAATACAGTAATAGTGCCAAGTTTTGGCCTGTTGCCAAAACAGGCCAAAACCTTTATGCTGCAACAGAGCTGCAAAACGTTTGTTGCAATGATCCTTTTTTGAAACGTGCTGTAAGTTCAGGCGACTTGACGTATTGGCGTCATTTATTGGACGAATAGATAGAAATTTGAAGTTTAACGAGGAAACGGCTTTGAAAACATAATAAAAATAGTCTTAATAATTAATAATTTGTAGCTCTAAATGAAACCTTTGGGTATCATCTAAGAAGTTTCAAGATAAAATGCAAAAAGGAATTGTTCGTTAAAGGTTCTTTCTTTACTTCTCAGACTAGGTACATAAATACGATTATTGGAGTTTTTAAAAGACTTTTAAGGCTAATTAAATATAATTTGTAAGATATTATTGGAATTATATTTGTTTTGTTTTTAGCACATATTATTAAATAATCCAACTAAGTGTTTAAAACTGATACGTTCCTCGGCAGATTAAGTTTATATTAAGGGATATTTGGGAATATGGTATTACCTCTTATTAGTGATAAATAAAGATATAGGGGTAATGTTCACACCATTGAAACTCAACAATATTAAATCAGGTAAATTATTTGTACTTAAGTTTGTTCTATTATAGAAGTTTTTGTAAAATTCTTTTATCTTTCACAAAAAGGAGTAAAATTATTATTGTTCCTTAGCTGTAAAAAGCTGCTTTTGTTTTGTTTACGAATACTTATAAAAGAGCATAATTGCATATTAAACTAGTGAAAGTCAATTTGAAAAATTACTCTTCTTGTCAAATTGAAAATATACATGTATGGTTTGAGATAATTTTATGCTTAAAAAATGTTTTGGCAACATACAAGAATCCTCAAGAATTAATTTTCCCTGAAAATGATTTTCTCCTGAATATTATGTTCAACAGTTTATTCTAATTTCAGAGACAACTGCTATTGATGAATTTCATTTTACATACCCTGTCGATGTTTTGAAGTTCCAAAAGCCTACTTACTATGGATTTCTTTACATTTATAGCTTTAATAGATTTTTAGCTGGTCAGCTAAAAAAAATTAAATACAAAATTCAGTATTCTACAGAAAACACCATTTTAAAATTAGATTTTGTTATTTATTTTAAGGTGAACTTTGCTATGAAAAAAATTCACTCACAACAAAAAGATTTAGCGGAATTCCAGTTGCGACCAGGTATACGTAAAAATTGAACACTAGTATAAAAAGCGAAATACTTTATAAATGAAACACTTTGTACACTAACCTTTACTACGACAATATTATATTTTCCTTATTTTGCAGAATGAAGACGACTGACATTAAATAAGCTTTTGGTAATTTTAAAGAATACCTAAGTATACTGGTGTATACAGTGAGGACAAAAAGTCCGTCGCCCTCTGTCTAACTTTTGAACCGCTCGGTATGTTGCAACGAAGATTGGAATGATAATATATGAGCGAATTCTTAATTTTTTGAAAAAAATTAACATCTTTAAATTTCAAAAAGGCACCTGGGCGCAGTTGTAAAACTATTTTTATGGAAGGGGGGTCGAGTGATACATCGTTGTAAAGGTCTGTCAAATGATGACCAATACAAATTTTAAGTTGACATTTTGAAACGTGCGTTTTAACTGTTCTAAAAGTTTTCGAAAATATCATTGAATTGAAATGGCTCGTTCGTTAGAAGATAAAATCGAAACAGTTATTATATTTGGCAAGGCTAACCGAAATTATCACACTGCGGTTCGCATCTTTAATGAATGCTTTCCGGAATCACCAAAGTGTAGGAAATACTTCTAGTATATATTGTAAAAAAAATATCAAGTAATAGGGATGGTGAAAGATCTAGGAGGCCGTTAAGAACATTTTAAAATCCAATATATTTCATTCTTATAAATTGAAAATTATTTACAAATTAACCGAAGATGACTCTGTCAGGTGACTAGATTTTTGCAAGATTATGCCAGAAAGAACCACAGTAAATCCCATTTATCTGCGCCGTATTTGTGTTAGCGATGAGAGCACCTTTTTCCTGAATGGAAGAGTCAACATCCAAAATTGTAGATATTTAAGTGATACAAACCCCCATGCATTTCGTAAAGGCCATACCTAGTTTCTTCAAAAACTAAATGTTTGGGCGGGTATTATGGGTAATCATGTCATAGGTCCCATATTTTTGGATAAAAATTTAAACAGTCTCTCGTTGTTTCTTACTCCGAAATAGTTGAGTCGGCATCCTCAACTGAAATAGTTTATACAAAAACACGTTTAGCATAAAATCGGTGTGAAAAACTAGATACATTTTCGGATGAAAAGCTAGACAAATATTCTACAGTTGCAAAAAAATTAAAAAATTAATCAATCTTTATAGAAACTAACTGGTTTTTGTCTGAAGTAATATTAGCTCTTTTACAAAAAAATATGGTTATTAGGACCGTAATATAATAGGTAAAATATTAGCGTTTATATGTTTTAGGCCCGGTTTCACAGGCCTGAAACATAAATAAAATTGTTGGTTAAAGCACAATTTATTTCCACCGGTTGAACTAGCAACATTCCTGGAAGAAGCATCATGAACAAACGGGAAAAACTTAAATATGATACCTAGGTAATACTTAAGAAAATCTGATATCTGAACAAGAGATACGTGTTTGCGAAGCTAAATTTACTAGTTCCGCTTAAAATAGTAATTGTTAGGATTTATGTGTTTAACGTGTGGTTGCTGTATATTTATTATTATTTCTGGCTTGGGCGTTGGAGATGAATGCCAACTGGATAAAAACTTTTATAGAGAAATAAAACTCACTTCAAAAAAGCACTGAAAAGTAAAATTATTTTAATCCATCTTAAAAATATAACTTAATAACCTAACTGCGGCGTACAGGGTCACCCAGCATAAAGTGAACACCGACCTTTTATTGCTTAAACAAAGAATTTGAAAATGCTTTGTAAAAATCAGTTTGAGTTTTAATGAGTTATTTTTAATGTAATAACGTATATTTAAAAATATTTGTAAAGAACCCTCGTTTCCCAATTTGAATTATATATCTGGTGTCAATAAACTTTTGTACGATAAAAGAACACGCAATATGAAAAGGGTATTATCAAAGAAGTCTCAAGACAAAATCCAAAAAGAAATTGCCTATTGAACTTTCTTTCATTATTTCTTAGACTACACACAAAAAAGCGACTATTGGAGCTTTTAAAAGTCTTTTTGGGCTAATTAAAAATAATTTGTAAGATATTGGAATTATATTTGTTTTGTTTTTAGCATTTTAGGTATGTAAGGTTTATATTAAGGGATGTGTATATGATATTTCCTGTTATTGGTGATACATACAAATATAGGGGTAAAGTATTCACACCTCTGAAACTCAATCATTATATTAGGTACATTATTTGTACTAAATTTTATTCTGTTATGGAAGTTTTTGCGAAATTCTTTTATTTTTGAAAATATAGGGTAAATCTTCAGGTTATTATTGTGCCTTAGCTAGTAATAGGCTGCTTTTGTTTACGAAAACTAAAATAGGGCATAGTTGCATATTAATCTAGTGGAAGTCATACTAGTGTTGTTAAATTGAAAAAAACCAAGTATCGTTTTCTTTTAACATGCAGGAAAAATATGATATGTTACAAGTGGTTATAAGTTATTCTATGTGCTTAGATGTTCGTATTATTTTTTTGCAAATTAAAGAAAATAAAAAACGATTCATTTGCCTAGGTCTTTTTCATCTTACACACATTATCGTTTCTTATTACAAGAATATTCGAGCTTAAATTTTCCCTAAAAATAATCTTGTGTTAGTTATGATGTCCAGCAGTTTATATTAATTTCAGAGATATTTGCTATTGTTGAATTTCATTTTGCAACCCTGTCGATGTTCTGTAGTTCCACATGGCCACCTACTAATAATTTTTTTATACTTGAAGTTTTAATAGATTTTTAATTGGTCATCCAAAAAAAAATTAAGTATAAAATTCAGTATTCTACAGAAAACACCATTCAAAAAAAGTTTTTTTTTTGTTTTAATGATTTTAAGGTAAACTTGGAGATGGAAATAGTTCACTCACGATGTATGTTTTCAAAACAAAAAGGTCTGGATGAATTCCAGTTCCTTGAATACACATAAACATTGAACACTAGTATAAAAACACTTTATAAAGGGAACCTTTGTACACTAACGTTTACTACGACAACAAAATAAACTCTTGTTATTAATTATAAAGAATACGTATAATGGTGTATACAGTGTGTCCCAAAATTGCTATTTCAGAAATCATTATAGCTACGAGTTTGGCTACATTAGCAAAGTTTTAGATAATTTTATTACAAACTTAAATCTGCTTTAAGATTTCACTTATCTTTTGTTGTTTTTGAGATAATTAAGAAAAACCAAAATGGTGCATTTTTAACTCTTTCCTGTAATTCGTCAACGATCAGTATTATGGTTTTATCATTGATACATTATTGGGATACTTTTATTAGAAGAATTTAATGCCGGCAAAAATACTTTTGTAGCTTAATTTGTGTTCGAGATATTTACATAAACTTTTTATTCTCATACGGTCACCATATTGGGTTTTTGTATTTTTCGAAAGAGCTTCTGTCACAAGAACCAAAATTATTGTTTTTTTGATAGTAAGCTTTGAGTAGGACGTGTGATCTCGATGAAACAAAAGATTGCCGAACGGAATGCCTCGTGTTATCATTTTAATCCAGTTATGTATAAATCTTTAAACTGCGTGATTTATTTTTGTTTTCGCGCTCGTAAGAATTTCTGAACTACCTACTTAGTATGTCTATGTTTTAATAAAGAAATAATTGCACATGATAAAACTTTATTTTAAGGCTGACTGAAATACAAAAGCTGCAGCACAATTTCTGAAATGACATCAATAAAACCAGTGACATTTTCTATTTAAGAACTTGTTAGCTTATGACCCTTTTGAAAGTGAAACTCAAAACGTATACAAAAAATAATGAGTTAAGGAATGCAACTTTTTTATAATAATTTTGACTACACTAATATTATCTTGGTTAAATTTAAAAAAACTGTAGAATGAAAATATATACAAAATTAAGGCACATGCCTCCCTCTATTTTCTACACATTCTTCGCACCTCTCTAATATTTATGAGCAACTCTTCTTAATGTTTTTCTGCTTATCGTAGCAAACCTCATTTTTGGCGATATCTAGTGACCCGGTCGTCCACCTATGAGATCATTATTGGAAATAATATTATCGCCAAACGTATATCTGATGACTTCCATCACGTCTTTGGTATTGTGGGCCGGACAGCCTTCTTGCTGAAACCAAATATTATGTAACCCATTTGGGGGAACAACGTCTTTTTTATAAATGATGTAGATTTTCTGAATCCCAGCAATGATGGTTATTTTTATTGAATATTCCAGAATTTTTAAATTTGGTTTCATCTGTCTAAAAAACTTTATATTGAAAGTTAGTTATTTCTTGCCATTTATTAATAAGCCATTCACTAAACGTGATTCGTCTAATAAAAACATTTTCCTGTACAATACCAGGTTTGTACGGATGAAAGCTATGTTTTTTTTTAGAGTCTGATGAACAGATGATTTAGAATTGTTGTTTGTTTGTCCACTTTTCTACTATAATTGCATCTATTGCTTCATTATTTCATAATTCATAAGTTTTGGATTTCGGTGTCACAAAAGATCCATAAGCTAATAAGTTCATAACTAGGAATCTAAAATATCTCGGGTTGGGTTGATGCCCCTCCGAAAATTGTTCTTCCTATGCGTCTATTGCAGCTTTTGTATTCCTGTTAGTATTAAAATAGTTTTTTTCGTTGGAATAATTAACAGCTATTCTAAATGCTTGAAATCAACGTAAACAATTAAAAAAAACCATTCACTAAACGTGATTCGTCTAATAAAATCATTTTGACTCTGTACAAAACCAGGTTTGTACAGTTGAAAGCGATGTTTTATTAGAGTCCGAGGAAATGGATGATTTAGGGATTGCTGTTTGTTCATACACTTTTCTTATAGATGTAGTCCCTGACGTTTTTTAATATAATCGCATCTCTTGCTTCATTATTTTTTCTATAAGTTTTGGGTTTTGGGTTTCACAAATAATCCATTATCTAATAAGTTCATAACTAGGAATCTAAAATGTCTCGGGTTGGGTTGATGCCCCTCCGGAAATTGTTCTTCGTATGCATCTATTGCAGCTTCTGTATTCCTGTTAGTATTAAAACAGTTTTTTTCTTTGGAATAATTAACAGTCATTCTAAATGCTTCAACGTAAACAATTAAAAAAAAGAAATAAATTAGGTAACTTAATGACAAGTTAGTGTAGTGGATTTAAGAGACTCGGCAATCTTTTGTTTCACAATGGCAGCCACGCGTCCTGCTCAAAGCCTACTATCAAAAAACAAAAAAAAAAAAACGATAATTTCGGTTTTTAGAGCTTAAGAAAAGTAATAACCCAGACCTGTGATTTATGGGCAATATGGCGTCCGTATGAAAATAAAAATTGATGTAAATATCTCGGAAACAAATGAAGCTAGGAAATATTTTTGCATTTAACTTTCCCTAATAAAAGTGTTTTAATAATGTATCAACGATAAAACCATAATACAAGTCGTTTACGAGCTACAGGCAAACGTAAAAAATGCACTATTTTGGTTTTTCTTAATTATATCAAAAACCACAAAAGACAATTTAAATCTTAAGGCGGGTGAATTTGTAATTACATTATCTCAAATTTTGGTAATTTAAGCAACCTCCTAGATGTAACGGTTTCCGAGATAGCAATACATGTAAGCAAAATCTGGGACACACTGTATAGGTGCTTACTCAATTAATTATGTATACGTAGATTTTTTGTTCCTTACCTCGCGAATAGCTGAGTTGGCATCCTTAAACGAAACAGTTTATATAGAAAACACATTTTGCATAAAATCAGTGTGAAAAACTAGACACATTTTCGTGTGAAAAGCTAGGCAATTTTTCTGCAATTGCAAAAAAATTAATTTATCTCTATAAAAAATAACTGGTGTTTCTCGGCCGTAATATTAGCTGTCCTACAAAAATTATTGTTATTAGGACTGTAATACAATCGGCAAACTATACTCGGCATTTTCACGGGCCTGAAACATAAATAAAATTGTTTGTTAAAGCACAATTTATTTGCACCGGTTCAACTGGAAGCATCATGAACAAACTGGAAAACCTTATTTATGATACCTAAGATAATACTCGAGAAAATCTGATATCTGAACAAGAGATACGTGTTTGCGGGGCTAAATTTACTAATTTCGCTTAAAATAGTAATTGTCAAGATTTATGTGTTTAATGTGTGGTTATTACATATTTATTATTATTTCTGCCCTGTACACTGCAGATGAAAACAAACTAGATAAAAAGTTTTAATTTTTAATAACTGACTTCAAAAAAGCACTGAAAAATAAATTTTCTTTAAATTTGAAGTTCTTTTAAAATATAATGTTTCCATCTATACAGGGTGTCCCAATTTTGCTAAGACTGCTGCTGAAATATAAAATTTTAAATGGGATACCCTGCATTTTTGTTAATTATTTGATTCCTTGTCAAAAATAAGCAGAAGTTACCAATATAAATTATAGTCGATTTCTGCGCATTTTCCGATATAATTAAGGTTATGTGTGATTTTTTTTAAATAGCAAAAATATAAAAGTGGGCATTTGGGTAGTAATTTCCAATTTATAAAGCATCAATGCATATAGGCAATACAAAATTTTTGTCCACACGTATACAGGGTGGACATACTACGAAATCAAACTTTTTAAAGTGAGAAAACTCGATTTTTTTTTAAATAGAACACCTACTAAGTTTTTTATTTACGCAAATGATCATAAAAATACTTATTTTTTCATATATATATGTTCTATACCTAAATTCAGTGGTTACAGAGAAAAACGCAATTTAACAGAAAATCTCAATTATTTCTTGAATATTGTAATGCTGCATACTCAAAAAGAAACTCATGTGGGGATGACCTGGTAATATTTGGTAAAAATCCAATGAGGCAATTGCATCCTCAGGACACATATATAGATCCTATGTCCTGCATGAAACCCATATTATCAGTCTTTATCTACTACGTTGGTCCGCAGATATTTCCCAGATATTAAGTTTCTAAATGCTTTTCGTTATCAATCCACTTGTTGTTCTGTTAGAGTGGTGTATTATTTGGGGTTAGGATCCAGAAAAGAAACAGAAGCCTTTTTTAAATTTTCGACGTTCCGCAACTCTATTGTTGCATCCTCAGGACATATATGCATGTTAGGAAAACAAAGCCACCATTGATTCCTTGAACATTACACTAGGTCATATTGAAGGCCGACAGTATGACATGTTCTGTTGTAACGTTCACGGGATCGGTGATAGTTTTGTTTTTCCAATGCACTTAAAATTTTGTCAGATTCACAGTTATAATAAATTCAGCATTTGTAAATATTTATAGAAAGTCAAAAATCCAAGCTGTTAAAAATTTACCTCAGTTGCTGACACAAGGAATGGTTTGTATCCGGAATAAACTTATTAAATAATAGCCGCGACTTTGTTCACTTATGTGACTATAATGAAAGGGATGTAAAGAGGTACTTAAATCGCCTCATTTGAGTAGCTCTTTATAAATCATGTTTGTTGATGCATTCTCTGGCGGTAAAATAGCCAAGAGATACGTGGTATAAAAACATACATATACATTGTTTTGTAATGTTTTAACCTGTAGCCGAGTTCCATTACACAATTTTGGTGGTTTTAAATTTCTTTGCTTTACTGGTGCCCCCACTTTTAAAGTTAACTCATAAGGAGGGATTCCTGAAGGGTTTAAAGAGTGTATAATTACATCTATTGAGTAGTACGTTAATTGTGGAGCAGTAATTTATTCCAATAAAGCTAGATTTATTTCATATGCTGTGCTATTTTTTGGAATTAATATAGCTCATCTTTAGACCAAGAAGTGGGTTTATTTTGACAAATTTCGAGCCCACTATAAACATTTAAGGGGTAGTTTCACCCCCTCGGAAACTGAATTTCGAAGAATCCCTTCTTATCGAACCTCTGCACTCTAAAATCAAGCCTTTTGCACAACCTGCTTTCTATGGCAAACGGTTTGAGAAAGATAGCAAAAATTGATCAATGACCCGATTTTTTCAAAAACCCTGTATGAATTTATAAAAAATCTTGAAATATGTAATAAAATAAAATAAAAAGCACGCGTTCAAGTGTTTTTCCAAACTACTAATTGTTTTTTACATAAAAAATATAATACTGAAGGGGGATTTCAGCCCCTTGGACACAAATTTTAAAATATATAAAAAAATTAAATATAAAGCATATTATATTCAAGCGTCTTTCGAATAACTAACGATTTTAAAATAAAATATATTGTAATATTTAAGTGATGGTTTTTACCCCTTTGGACACATTGTATGATTTTTTAAAAAACTCTAAAATATGTAAAAAAATAAATTAAAATACACGTGTTCAAGCGTTTTTTCGAAAAACTAACCGGTTTTTAAATAAAAAAACATTGTATTATTTAAATGGTGATTTCACCGCTTTGAACATCCTGTATGAATTTTTTAAAAATTCTAAGATATGTAAAAATATAAATTAAAAAACATGGGTTCAAGCGTTTTTCCGAAAAAATGACCGTTTTTTAAACAAAAAATATTTTAATATTTAAGCAGTGGTTTCACCCCCTTGAAATTTGAGTTTTGAAAAATCCCTGCTTATCGAACCTCTACACCCTAAAATCAACCTGTATGCCAAAATTCAGCCTTTTACCTCAAGCGATTTGAGCTGGAGCGTGATGAGTGTGTCAGTCAACTAAGTTTTTTATATATTAGTAAGATCAACAAAATCATTAAGATTACTAATTATATCGTCATCAAAAAAAAATATGGTAAGGTGATTATTAATCAATCAGTTCATTTATAGTTCCTATAAACATTTAATGAGGTCTAAATATAATTTAAAACAATTTATTACAATAGAACCGTAACAAACAACCTTGTCCTATTATTCAAATCAGAATTTCTTGGCGCTACTCCAGAAATCCGTAACTTTTCCGAATTATTGACCTGAGGAAAAATCTAATTTATGTGTGTTGTATTAGGTATAAAGCAAGACAGTGTTTTTAAACCTAATCATAACAAGGGAAAATTAAGTGAGCAAGGAATAATAAGCGAAAATCCGGTGCATATTATTTTCGTGCTTGCTGAGCGCGAAATTATATTTCGTTGAAAATTATAGCGCGGCTTGCACTGTATTAGTTGAGGACATAATTTTAAAGTGTTTAAATTAAAAATATTTGGTTCGCTTCTAGAAAGAAAATGTATGTACAATCAACTGAGAGCTGACACGATTTTATAAAAGCTTATAATTAGCAATGCCCCAAGACGATCATGATGATGAGACGAGAGATGAAGCCTTAATCTCGACTTTCAGTACAGGGTTTTCCCGTATATTTTTCCACCCATCTAGAGAGTTTATTTGAATAGATACGGAAATGCCGTAAATACAAAAGTTGTTGGGTTTTTTATGAAGATTTAGAATATTATATCATTAGTGAGAAAATATTATTGGAAATGTCAAATTTGGACAGGTTGTCAGTTTTTTTAAATGATATACCCTGTATATTAAATCATATTCTTGAAGATCTTTTTTTCTAATTTCAAATACATTTACTTTTAATATTTTCTGTCAATTAGATTTGGATGTATAAGCGTTTAAACATTAAAGAAAGGGTAAGGTAATTTGCGCGAAAACATAGTGAGCCATGGTCAAGACAATTGCAATGAACGACGCCTTTTTGACGTTTACCGGTCAGAAGTATCTATTTACGAGCATTTTTAATATCTAATACGTTGGACGATGGGTTATTCGGAAGAAGAGAAACTCGACATGATAGAATCAACGTCATCATCGTCAACGAACTTTAATAACATCCAAAAGTGCATGGAAACCACGGTGCTAGTAGACGAATTCAGATTACAATTTGGCATTTCAACTCTTCATGCATGGATTCGATTCACGGAAAGTCTACTAAAAGTAGCCTATAAATTACCGTTGAAAAAATGGCAAGCTCGGGGAGAAGACAAAAAATTGTTGAATCCACTAAAAACAAAATATGTAGAGAATTTAGCGCGGCTTGCACTGTATTAGTTGAGGACATAATTTTAAAGTGTTTAAATTAAAAATATTTGGTTCGCTTCTAGAAAGAAAATGTATGTACAATCAACTGAGAGCTGACACGATTTTATAAAAGCTTATAATTAGCAATGCCCCAAGACGATCATGATGATGAGACGAGAGATGAAGCCTTAATCTCGACTTTCAGTACAGGGTTTTCCCGTATATTTTTCCACCCATCTAGAGAGTTTATTTGAATAGATACGGAAATGCCGTAAATACAAAAGTTGTTGGGTTTTTTATGAAGATTTAGAATATTATATCATTAGTGAGAAAATATTATTGGAAATGTCAAATTTGGACAGGTTGTCAGTTTTTTTAAATGATATACCCTGTATATTAAATCATATTCTTGAAGATCTTTTTTTCTAATTTCAAATACATTTACTTTTAATATTTTCTGTCAATTAGATTTGGATATATAAGCGTTTAAACATTAAAGAAAGGGTAAGGTAATTTGCGCGAAAACATAGTGAGCCATGGTCAAGACAATTGCAATGAACGACGCCTTTTTGACGTTTACCGGTCAGAAGTATCTATTTACGAGCATTTTTAATATCTAATACGTTGGACGATGGGTTATTCGGAAGAAGAGAAACTCGACATGATAGAATTATTTTATTTACATGGTAAAAATGCATCGATAGCTCGTAACGAATATCATAGACGGTTTCCAGATAGACCAACACCGACTCGTAGCATAATATTAAACATCTTTAAACAATTGAATGAAAGAAAAACACTTCAGCGAAAAGTTAGAATAGTGGAAAGGAACAATACCATAAAAAATCAATAATATAAAGTAGGTAAATAATAATATTAGCTTAAAGAACTAAGTTTTGGTTTTCTATATAGCCTCCTTGGTTTATAATGCATTTCTGAATATTTCTTCTAAATTTTCTGTGTATAGATGCGTAGATAAAATGAGGTGATTGGGTGTCTAAATTGTCGATTGTTTGGACTATATTTTGCTCTAAAGCTTGGATGGTTCTTGGCCTATTGTAGTATATCTTGTTTTTCAGATAACCCCACAAAAATATGATGTATGTATAAGTCCAATGGAGAGAGATCGGGACTGTTTTCTGGTCTTCTTAATGGCCCATGTCTTCCAATCCAAAATAGATACCTGTTATTTAAAAAATTGGTGACCTGCTGGACATTATGAGGAGGGGCACCATCCTGTTACTATATCAAATTAAGATATGAATTTATCGGTAGATGTTCTAAATGCCGTTTTCTAATAACTCCTGATACCTTTTTCCGGTTAAATTCCCATTTAAAAATATAGGTCCAATAACATGATTGTTAAGAAGGCCACACCAAACATGCAGGGATCTTCTTCCCTGAATTTTGACCGCCTGAAGAGCTCGCATTTTCTTTTGACCAAAAATGCTTATTTTTCCTGTTAAACATGGCTCCAGTGGTAAATGTTACCTCGTCAGTGAAAATTATGTTTGACAGATTTAGTTGTTCATCATAACACGTCTATGTCTTGGCAGAAGTGTAATCGGTCTATTTTATTTTGATCGGTTAATTCTTGAGTAGGGAAAAACTTATATGGCTTATAGTTACAATGTTTTAGAACTGAGTGGATTTTATGCCATGATTTGTTAAAAAAAGTGGCTGCATCGGGAATTGAGCGCTCAGGATTTTCTAAAACAAGAATAAATAAGATAAATAAATTATTTTAACACAAAAGTTTCAAAATTATCTTCAAAATATAATAAAATATTTAAATCTTCTTCAGCGTTTCTTTCCACTATTCTAACTTTTCGCTTACGTGTTTTTCTTTCATTCAATTGTTTAGATTATGATTTTCGTTACGAGCTATCGATGCATTTTTACCATGTAAATAAAATAATTCTATCATGTCGAGTTTCTCTTCTTCCGAATAACCCATCTTCCAACGTATTAGATATTAAAAAAGCTCGTAAATAATTACTTCTGACCGGTAATCGTCAAAAAAGCGTCGTTCATTGCAATTGTCTTGACCATGCCTCACTGTGTTTTAGCGCAAATTACCTTACCATTTCTTTAATGTTTAAACGCTTATATATCCAAAACTAATTGACAGAATATATTAAAAGTATTTATATTTGAAATTAGAAAAAAAAGATTTTCAAGAATATAATTTAATATACAGGGTGTTTTTTAAATTTAAAAAACTGACAACCTGTCAAAATTTGACATTTCCAAAAATATTTTCGCATAATGGTATAATATTCTAAATCTTCATAAAAAACCCAACAACTTTTGTATTTACATTTCCGTATCTATTCAAATAAACTCTCTAGGTTGGTGGAAAAATATACGGGAAAACCCTGTACATTAACCTATCCTGTTAAAGTTTAAAGAAATATGTTCACTGGTGATGAAATTTTAGCTATAAACACACACAGTATATCAGTCACTATCCGTCTTCTTTGTATCATGTATCAGTGAACCGTGCGCGTTTACCAATTAATGCACTCTCGTACCTGCCTGGATCTTAGTGCCTTGAAAATGTCTTTTGGCCTTTTGTTTGATAAGCCTTCTAACTTTTTGTTTGAGAAGTTTGATTAGGCACAGTACCTAATTTATCACTGCATAAAATTTCAGCTTTTATAATAAAAACATTATAATAGTGCTGACTATAAAATTTCTATCAAATATCTTGCTGAGTATGTGTACAAGTTTGAACTCTTCCGGGAATTATTTCAGACGAACGCATTTGTTTTTAATTATTTAAAATTCATTAAAAACAAATGTGTTCGTCTGAAAGAGTTCCTGTCTTGTCTCATGTTGTTCTATGTTTTTAGAATTAATGTAGCACAGATGATCTCACCTGTTTTTCTGCTAAATATGGAAATATGGCTAATATAGACCGAAAGGTGAAGAATTAAACTGAATTCGATCTTCAAAGTTTATGACTTTGTTGTTAACCTAACCCCTCCAACCCTAGCACTCATTATACTCGAGGTCACTAAAAACAAGAGTTGATTAATTATTTATTTTTCTACCGATACCTTCAATTACATGGCAAACACAATAAAACGATAAATAGACGTTTTGCAGAGAAGACCATAAACGATTACTAGTTTGTTTTTATTGCATTTTATTAGGTTTTTGTATGTACTCGAAAGTTATGAATAGAAAAAATAATCAGTTAAATAAAGATTTTTGTTTTGAAAGGTTCTTCGATTAAATTATTATTATCTCTCGCTAGGTTGTTATAGATATATAAGATTTCAATAATTTCCATGCATAAAATACATGTTTATAAAACGTGTGTAAAAAATAAAATAATTAAATAAAATTACCTAAAGGGGTCACCTATAGTATTTTTAGTTCATTATTGTGTCATTATTTACGGTTTGCCGCTATTGAAAGGTAGGCTTTGGATTTTTATATTTTATAATAAGTGCTTTAAAGCACCCAAACGTCAAATTTGGTATGTTTATTTTCATTTATTGTGGCTAGCTAGAGGTTTTTGCGTTCTATTTCAGCGATTTAATATTAGTTATATGAAAATTAATTGTTGACTTAAAACATAAGTTTAAAATCCGATATCTACAAGACTGCATCGTGTAAATATCATGACCCTGGGCGTGTAATTAGATTGTATCAAAGTATTATTATACTAAACAATACACTCAAACCCATACAATGTTAAGATGTTTTGCGAAAATATTTTAATTAAATATACACCTAAATCAAAATTTCAAATTGTGTCTGAAATTTTGCTTATATGACGAACTAGTTACTAACTAAGATGTATTTAGCGTATTGGTGATGCTTTTGATTTATTGTCATGGTTTCCGTAAAAAACTGACCACTGTGCGACGCTGGCGGCGGCGATGGTATGACCCAGGATAAAATTTATCTCAAGTTATTTCATATTTTTTTGTAAAATAACATTTTTTTATAAAATAACATGATTCTAAAGAAAATGTTACACGTAAGTCATGCATTAAGGTATTTTTTCACTCCTATTATTACGATCCAAAATTTCCAAATTTCTTAGTGCATTATTACATAAATTACTATTATAGGGCTAGTTAATAAAAATAAAATGTATATTATCATTGGCAAACATCTGAAATTTTTTCGATTGGTGATAGATTTTTTTGTAATTTTTCAAAAATATTTTTAATATTTTAAATAGATAAATAACTAAATCCCTTAAAATTGTCTAAAACCCATTCTTTTAAATCGTAATTACAAAATCAATCTTATTTAGACCATAACCCTTTTACTGAACGCAACTCCATTTTAAGGAGCTACTCCTTTCAGCTTCAAGAGAAGAAAATTAAAAACAAATAATTATAGAATTTATCAAGTGAATTTTAGATTATTAAGTAAACAGAAAGGATATCAAAAAGGGGCTGGGAAAAATTAATAACATTTGGTGGAGTATTATTTGACTTCTGAATTTCACCAGCTGTATGTATGTATTTTTTGAGAACCCTACACATAGAAACATCAATGAGCCAAAAATTAAATCATAATATGCTGGATTATGGCTTACTACTTAAGAAACTGAGATATTTTGGCTTGCGTCCCGAGGCAATTCAATTTATGGATAATTATTTAAATGAAAGAAGTCAGAGGGTGATTTTGGGTTCTGAAGTCTCTATCTTTCGGGCAGTCAATAGGGGTGTACCGCAAATGAGCATTCTGGGTCCCTTGTTGTTTTTTGTGTACACTGCTGACTTTTCATCTCATCTGAATTACTGTCTATCTCATCAATTCCTCTGACGACGTGCAACTTTATTGCTCATTTGCAAAGGAAGATCTGCACACAGTATGCGTTCGCATTAAAAATGATTTCGAAATCATTTCTGAAGTTTCTTTGTCACATGGTCTACTTCTAAACAATATTAAATCCAAACTAATATTTGGTCGTGATAGAGAACCTACTGAGAATAATCTCAATTTCTGTCTCTACCTGAATAATGTTAAACTAACTGCTACCAATGTTTGCAAGAACCTTGGGCTTTTAGTGGATACTAGTCTGCGATTTGATAACCACGTCACTTTTTTGATTTACAGGAATATTCCGATGTAAGATTAAGATTGTGTGGCAGCCTTATTCTGTTATATTTGTGTTATGCCGATGTAGTCTACTGATCTTTTCTCACGCAAAGAAATAAAAGTATACTTCAAAGAATTCAAAACTCCTGCATTAGTTTTTTATACGGACTTCGTAAGGTTTACCACATATAAGATCATCATAGTTCTTTCCGAAAGGCTGAAGTGCGTTTCGCATGTTTAGTGTTTAAAAATTGAGTTGTCTCAAGAACCCACATATCTTCTTGATAGGTTATCAAAGGGTTTAAATGTCTATAATATCATTACACGCTATCATGGCCTGTATATAATTCCCAGGCACAGCGTTCATTCGCGTATAATGCTACCAAGGTATAATGCGATACCCATAGCATCAAGGCAAGCCCGTCCGTGGATTCGTTAAAGTCAAAAATTAAAAAATATTTAATTTCTCATAGATAATATAGAGTTCTAAGTGGCTACATATTTTTAGGTGTGCCAAGCTACATTATAGTATTTTTATTTTTATTATTACTGGTACGTAAGCATTTGAATTACAAGGTTTTCATTTAAATCTATTTCCAAGGTGGTTAGATATGAACAGCCATGCTGGATCTTGCCACTGTTTCAATTGTTAATTGTATCTTCTTTTTTTAAATTTGAATTTGAATTGTTTATCGTGCACCTTTACATCACGTATTTAAAGGCACAAAACCAAAGACTAATCATTAAAAAATATAAGAAAGACATTTCATTTTCTACAAAACGCTGGTGTTTTAGAAAGAATCTAGAATTTGGTAAATTTTTGCCATGCAACGTTTTAGTAAAACAATCCGAAGAAATTTATTGATGCAATAATATCCTTTTACAGAAGTAGAAAAACGTATGTATTTATATCTATAAGGTGAGGGTCTCTATTCCTAAAAGTCGAGATAAGACGAGAATCTTGTCTCGTCTCAACCCCCTTATTCTCGGTTCGTCTCGTCTCGAGTGTCGAGATTGAATGATGTTGAAACTAGTCAAGATAAGTTCAAAACGAGATGGGAGTATACATTTTGTCTCCTCTCGCGTCATCCCTACTTCTAATTAACATCCCTTGTTAGCTGGTTTGACACAGACCTTGTAGTTTAGTTTTGACACCTACCTAACTAACCGATTTCATAGTACAGTTAAAAAAATTTTTTCTAATTTTTTATACAAATTACAACTACATGTTCAAAATTCTGAGCTAAACTACTTTCATTACAAGTTTAACCGATTCTACTGAAGGGTGTAATTAGCATATTAGTGTCGCATGATGTCGAAGTCATGAGGCAACCTCTGAAAGAGTGAAGGTATACTCCTGAACAGGAATGTCTTCTGGTGTGTCTTGTTTTTCTTATTTTTTGAGCCATTTGTCTTCTTCCAACATAGCTAAATGCAATCTGCTTGATGATGCTACATAAACATAAGCGTGTAAAGGATGATAGAGAGGATGCTTCTTGAGTCTGGAACATAGGATTTTCAATTGAAGCTTCGAGGTTTATTTTTTTTTAGTGGAAAATGTTTTTTTTTTTATTTAGAAACACAACCAAATACTGATTGATCTCAAATTATCTCTACGGCATTTTCAACAATTTTTAATTTTGCAAATTGGCAGAAACTGGAATTATCACATCGAAGTATTCCTTTTTCGCAGACACCTTGATGTTTGCCTGTAATATGTCTGGGCAGTAATAGGGTTTGTCTCTAATTTTTTGTTTATAATAACCGACACTGATGCAAGAACCTTGTTATCTTTTATATAATCATGTGTCTCTATTGGATGTTCGTGTTCAGCGATAGCAGATTAAACAGTTTGTTTTTTACTTATACATTTTTCATGTTCCTTAGTCTAGTAGACATAGACCGTCCAGTTTCACCTATATACAGTTTATCACTGGAACAAGGAGTTTTATAAACTTCTGGTTGCAAAGTAATTGCATCTTTTGGTGGTCATAAGCATTGCCCAATTTGTTGTGTGTACTACCTTGAACAAACGGTAAAACTGCACTATGGTTTAAAACTATTTTTTGGGTTTTTCGCCTTATAAGATTGGAAAATAAAAAAATAAAAAGTATTTACCTTATAAAATCAACAGATAGTTCTTAAGTTCTGGGTCCACTATGAAGGTACCCGAGGAACGACACTGAAAAATGTTTGTTTTCTGGACGTTTCGGGGGAAAGTCTACCCCCGTCTGCAGCAAACCTACAAATAAAAAACTAAAAGCAGAATATTTCTTATGTTTTGTATCGGAAATATAACCAGAATGGTTAAGTTCTGACAAAATGTCAATGAATGTCAATTTAAAGGTGTTATTTTTAATTGTTAGAATAAGATGGGAAATATGTGTAACTAGAGTATGTTCATTTTAATTTATTGTATTTGTGTCCTTTTTTTACTACTAACGGAACAAGATGCTACACAATTATCTTTACTTAATAATATTAAGGCACTTTCTTTTATTTTACGTTTTTTGGAATATGGTTCTTTTGCTAAAATACTAGAAGCATTCCAATTAATTTTATCATTGTTATCTAGTGCATGTTGGCAAATGTTTGATTTTTGAAATCCCCTATTTTTTATGTATGTTTGGTGTTCTTTAATTCTTTTGGCTAATGGCCTAGAGGTTTCACCTATGTAAAATTTATTGCATTGACACGGAATTTTATAAATAACATTTTTTGTATTTTCTTGTTCATTGTTAGGTTTTGTTTTCGTAAGTTTGCTTCTAAGTGTATTTTGTGTTTTAAAGATCGTTCAACGAAATCATTAGGATAATTGTTTTGTTTAAAACATCTTTTATACCATTTTTTTCTTTAATAAAATTTTGATATTTGCAAATTATTTTTGCTCTATCATATAAACTTTTTACAACTCCCTTTTTAACCATGATTGGACGATTTGAGTAAAAATTTAAGTATCTGTTTGTGTGTGTAGGTTTTCTGTATACTTTTGTTTCAAAACTGTGTATGTCTTTTTTGATAAGTATGTCTAAAAATGGAAGTTGGTCTGTTTCCTTTTCAATAGTAAATTTAATTGTTGGTTCTTTGGTATTAATATGATATAAAAAATTATTTAAATGTTGATCGTCATGTTCATAGGTAAAAAATGTCATCAATGTATCTCTACCAAACAAGTGGCTTATGATCGCAATTTCGAACTTAATTTAACTCAAAGTTTTCCATAAAAATATTACTTAGTAAAGGAGATAAAGGAGACCCTATAGCAATGCCAAAATTTTTTTTGGTAGTATTCGTTTTTGTATTGGAAATAAGTGGTTTTTACACACAAAGTTAGTAATTCTAGAATAGTATTAATGTTTAATGATGTACGTTCACTAAGATTATTATCATTCTCAAGTTTATTTCTTACTATGTTTAAAGTTTTATCTACAGGTATATTTGTAAAAAGACTAACGATATCAAAACTTACCAGTGTATTATTTATATTTATTTGAATATTAGACAATTTCTCAACGAAGTGTTGTGGATTTTTTATATATGAATTAATGTTACCTACTAGCGGTTTTAATATATTTAAAAGAAACCTAGCTAAAGGATGTGTAGGTGAGTTTACGTTACTTACTATTGGACTTAATGGTATGTTTGGTTTGTGAATTTTTGGTACCCCATAGAAATGTGGTGTTTTACTGTGGTGTGTTGTTAATTTAAATCGTTCAATATCTATAAATTGGTTTGTATGTTTTTTAAGCGTAGTGTATATTTGTATTTCTATGTGTTCTGTTGGATCTTTATTTAATATCGAGTAAGTGTTTTCGTGTATAAGTGAGGTTATTTTTTGATCGTAGTCAGTACAATCCATTAAAATAGTTGCATTACCTTTATCTGCTGGAAGAATTTTAATTCTGTTATCTGATTGAAGTGTTTTTAGTGCTTTTTGTTCTATGGTGAGATATTGTCTAATTTTAAGTGGTTTTGCAAGAGCAATTTTAGTTCTAATTCTAAATTCATCTTTTTGATCATCTGGTAGATTTTGAGCCGTTTCTTCAATTGCTGGAATGATATCAAACTTAAGAACTGTTTTTTTGTGTAACTGAAAAATTCAAAATACAATAAATTAAAATGAACATACTCTAGGTATACATATTTCCCACCTTATTCTAACAATTCAAAATAATACCTTTAAATTGACATTCATTGACATTTTATCAGAGATTAGCCATTCTGGTTATATTTCTGATACGCAACATAAGAAATATTCTGCTTCTAGTTTTTTTATTTGTAGGTTTGCTGAAGACGGGGGTAGGCTTTCCCCCAGAACGTTCAGAAAACAAACATTTTTCAGTGTCTTTCCTCGGGTACCTTCATAGTGGACCCAGAACTTAGGACTATCTATTGATTTTATAAGGTAAATATTTTTTATTTTTTTATTTTCTAATTTTATAAGGCGAAAAATCCAAAAAATAGTTTTAAACCATAAATCCGCCACTACAATTTCGTAATTAAAACTGCACTACTTGAAAATTGATCATCCAGTATTAGTCAGGGGCGTGCAGTCCATGGAAGCAAAGGAAGCAGTGCTTCCCCAAAAAAAATTACAAAACATCTAAAATGTAATTTTTGAAATAGGAAACCATTAATTTAGTTTATATTAAAAAAGCCAAAATATTATCTTAATTATCAAGCCCATAATAAATGTGGCCTTGACTCTGACCGAGTAATAGAATCAAATAGAACCTATGCGGGCCGCTAGCTTCTCTGCAGCCAAGTCCTGTATGCTTGATTTCCTGTGAATCGAGCCAGAGGTTATTGAACTTTCCACCGACTGTTTCGAATTTTTGCATTTTAGTCGCGTGCTTTAAGTGGGGAGCGAAAGCTATCGTTAGAGTAGCTTTTTTGTTTGAACGACTATCCGTGTGTTGTGTGATATGTACGTCGCGTCGTGCATGGTGCGATATGGAAGACAATAATACGGACGTGGATATGCAAATACCGTCAACTTCGGCTGTCGGTAATAACGTTGAAAATGTTGGAGAATTTAGTAAGAAGAGTGTGTGTGCATGTGGGGTGTGTGTCTTAATAATAAAGATATTTTCAACATTAAACTTCGCTGATAAGCTTCAAATAATTTCCAAAGGAGGGCAAAACCGCCTATGAAAAATTTAACCACAAAAATAAAAAACTGTATTAGACATTTTTATCCGGAAAAACAATACGAACAATTTAAATGGCTGACAGGATGTGAAAATATAAGTAAATTATTTTGTAGGCCATGTTTACTTTTTGAACATGAAAAAGGTCTCTGGAATAAAACTGGTTATTCCGATTTAAACAAAGCTGTAAAAAGACACAATATGTCCAAAGAGCATTTGCAGGCCGTCATAAAAGAAAAAGTCTTCGGCAAAACCAGAATTGAACACGCCCTTAATAAACAGTTGGAAATTAGTCACCACACAATGAACTAGTCGATAAAAATAGGCAAATATTAAGAAGACTTATCGATGTTGTTTATTTTCTCGGACAGCACGAGCTGGGATTTAGAGGTCATGACGAAACAAGGGTTTCTTCAAATAGAGGAAATTTTCAAGATTTACTTAGTTTAGTGGCTAAATATGATGATTGCTTAAAAAATCATTTAGAGCAGTCTAACGTTTTTTGCGGAACGTCGAATCAAATCCAGAATGATTTAATTTCCGCTGTTGCAACCATTATTCTAAAAAGAATTAAGCAGGAGATTGGCGAGGCGCGGTTCATTGCTATTGTTCTGGACGAAATAACTGATATCACTAATTTTAGCCAATTATCTATAGTAATACGCTACATTAAAAAAGACGGAAGTATTCAAGAGCGATTTTTAGGTTTTAAGAATGTGTCCGAAAATCGTACAGCAGATGCATTATATACCGTAGTTCATAACGTTACTAAAGAAATTAACGGAGAAAAAAAATTTGTTGCTCAAAGCTATGTTGGAGCTGCAGTGATGGCAGGACAATTAGGGGGTCCGCAAGATAAAGTTCGAGAAACTTTCTAAAGTACTGTGTTTGTCCCTTGTTTTGCTCATAAATTAAATTTAATTTTATCCCAGTCCATCAATCACATTAAAGAGGGTTAATTATTTTTCGTTTCTTTAAGTGGCATGACTATTTTTTTTCCAAGTCAACAAAACGTACACAAGCTTGGGACTCCATTGTTCACAAACGATTGCCCACAGTGGCTCCTACTAGGTGAAACTATAATGGAAGACTTGTGTTAACAGTATTCGAAAATGGTGAATCACTGATTGAACTATTTGAGAATATAATAGAAAATAACGAAATGTGGGACTCAGAAGCAATAAATAGTTCGAGGGGTTTTTGGACTGTTTGAAACGAGATTTTAATTTTAATTATTTGTTGGACATATTTTCAGAAATATTTCCATTCTCGGACAATGTTTTTAATGTTAATATATTACAAATTAAAACAAATGATATTGCTTTTTGCCTTAAAAAAGTGGATGATTTTAAGTCCATGTTAAGAAATGACTTTGACCTATTTGGAAGAAAACGATGAAGTTAAATGTAGAGCCACAAGCCAAGCGTCTTCGAACAGACAAGGTGGGAGATGTTCAAACATCATACAGGCGCCTCTTTTATGTAATAATCGATCAAATTCAGCAACAAATAAACTATAGATTTAACGGTTTAAATGATTTTAAATTCCTCGAACTCTGCAATTTTGATGCATTTAAAGGAAAAACTTTTCCAGGAGATGCATTTAAAGCTCTTCTTCATTATGGCCAGTTCTTCGACCGAGTGTTACTGCGATCTGAACTAAAAGTGATTTATGAAACTGATGACATTAGCGCAAAAAATAACGCTAAGGAACTAATACAATTTTTAAAAGACAAGCAAACTTCTCCAAAATATGTCGTAGAATGGACGTTTTTGTGATGACGTCATTGACGAATTCGCAAAAAGTGATCGAAGAATCGAATTATATTACAGGTAAGTTTCTAAAAATTCTTCCCTTTCTTAAAATTTCACCGCACGCCCCTGGTATTAGTTGAGGTCTAAGATTATTATAATACCTAATCAAGCCACTTTTTCTTCAGTGCAATATCCGTTTAATTTTGAAGCTTCAACCACCTTTTCTGTTTCGTCCGGAATTGAATTTCTATTACATATTGACGAAGCTCTAAATACTAATAAATTGATGACGAATTCTCTTTAAGATAAATGATAGTCAGAACTGAAATTTAAATATCTATTCGTATGTGTTGGTTTCCTGGACACAGTATGACCTAAGATGTCGTTTCCTTTCTTTTGTACTTTTGTATCACATCAAAAAGGGGAATGGCACTATCTCACTCAATGTCCATAGTGAATTTTATATTAGAATATAGCTAGTTTAGATGATTTAAAAATATAGTTTATATATAATCTTCAAAATAAATAAAATTAACCCTGTTTTGTTTTTGAAAACTCATCTTCTAAGGGGTGAAAAGAGGTGGCAAAACAGTAACATGATGTACTTACAGACAACGCCCAGCCTAAATAGGTTGATCTAAAGATTTGAAAATTGGAGAAAATAATCCTTAAGTATAAAGGTACACTAAGGAGTAAAAGGTTGAAAAGTTTGTATAAAGAAGAAAAATTGTTAAAATGATTCATTATTTTTGAAAATCCATCTTCTAGGGGGGTGAAGGGGGGTGGCAAAACAGTGCCGTGACTGACTGATAGATAGAGAATAAAAAGGTGGACCTAGAGACTTGAAATTTGAAACTAATATTCATAGGAGTGCACTAAAGGAGAATTTTACAGAATTCTATCCATAAAAAAGTGAATAGGGCTGGTAAAGTTTGTATGAAAAAAGTTAACTTATGATGATAGTACTTTGTAAATATAGTTTGCAAAAGTAATAAAATGACACGTGTTTTATTATTTTTGAAAACAACATAAAGGGGTAAAAAGGGACAGTAAAGTTTGTACAAAGAAAATATAGTCTTCAAAAGAAATAAAATAACTGCATACGCTTCAATGAGGGCTTGATACACCTGATTTTGTAAAGCACAATATTTATATTTTTACCTCATTAACAACGCGTACTAAGGCGCGGGCAAAAGCTAGTAATTATATAAAATTATTTAAGTAAGCTAAGTATTATTTAAAAGCATTTATATTTAAAATTTAGTTATAACAAATCAGTTTATTTTAATATTGAAATACCTGAAAAAACATTTGTACTTTTTATAGAATATATTGCCTGTAATATGTTACTGTTTTAAACTTAACCATGACGTTGGAAAATTATTAGGTTAGCATGGAACAAAATGCCGTGCATAATTTCTTGCTTGGGAAGCGTGAAAATATGTTTCCCGCAATTTAAAAGCGTCTTGCACCATAATATTTAAGAGCATAATTTGAAAATAAAATGTTAAATTAAAAACCACTTGGGCGTTTTTCGAAATGGAAAAGTTTCTTACTGTTAAGAGAATTTAGATTTTACGCGAATTAAAAAAAAAAGGAGCAGAAACGAAACAGGTATGCTAGAGATATCCCTATGTACTAACTTATTTAAAAAATGTAATATTAATAAATCTATATAATAATAATAATAATATTAATAAATGTATTTATTGAAGAATTTAGGTAATGACAGAAAAATAAATCAATTGGGTGTCAATCAATTTATGGTATGAACTATCTATTTGAAAATATTTACAGCATGGTCATTTTAACCTGTTTATATTTTGATCTGGCATAACTTTCTTATTTTTAAAGATGCAAACTACTTCAAAAAGTAAATTATACGGTTAGCTACCTAGTCTTATATAACCGTAAAATAATATAAAAAGTGTTAATTGTCATAACATAATATAACGAAGATCGTTTGTCGCACACATTGGTCGTATGGAGGAGATTTTCTTCACTTTTTTGCTTACCTTTTAAGATAAAGATATCAGACTCGGTATTTTTAGGATCAGAAAACAGTAGCTTATCTATTTAAAATACAATTTCCAAGGTATCTCATTAAAAAACTAAAAGTTCAAATCAGGTATTATAAAGCGTGTCATATAAAGTGAAAACAATTTATATAATTAATGGGCCATTACCTCACCTGCTATAAAATTTAGGACTAATTGTAAAATACAAAAATGGTATGAAACAAGTTATGAAACAAGATTTCACTTTTTTAAAACATTTTGAAGTAAGCCGATATTTCAAAACAAAAATGTAAAAATGGTATTTTCAAAAAAGTTTGGAGAAATCAAGGCAATAAAGCATATTTGAATTATGTGCAAAATTTTGGTATATTAATAGTCTATACGGATATATCCAATGGTACTAGTTTTATATACAAACAAATGAACACCGCTTTTTTGGGCATTTTAAATTGGTGTTATATAGTAACTATCCTGTTTTAACTTTTTAAAAGATGGCATCACCGAGTAGATATCATTCAATAAGCCAAAAATGGCATTTCTTGCCTCAATCTATAAAAGTTCTGCACCTGTCAATCTTTTATGAGGTCAAATAACTTTCGTTAGACGGTCAGCGTATTTTGCCTAAGAATTTTTGGCTGGTGTTAATAAGTTCAAGAGTTGTAAGGAGGTTTCCTCTTTGGTTTCTTGTAAACAATATGACCTAAGGTGCCGTTTCCTTTCTTTTGTACTAAATTAAGGAAGGGAAGTATAAGGGTGCACTAAGGTGGGACTTTACAAAATTCCATCTGTAAAAGTGTAAAAGAGGGCGGTAAAGTTTCTATAAAGAAGAAAAATTGAGTAAATATGTTTCATTATTTTTGAAAATTAAACTTCTAATGGTGCGACAAAACAATGCCGTGACTGACTGATAGAGAATAAAAAGGTGGACCCAGAGATTTGAAGGTAATATTCCTAGGAGTGCACTAAAGAGGAATTTTACAAAATTCTATCCATAAAGAAGTGAATAGGGGTGGTAAAGTTTGTATGAAAAAAATTAAGTTATGATGATGATACTTTGTAAATATAGTTTTCAAAAGTAATAAAATGACACGCATTTTATTATTTCGAGAAGTACCGTGACTAATGACTGACTGACAGACAACGCACAGCTTATACCGGTGGATTTTGATATTTTAAATTTAGAGGAAATATTCCTTGTGTTCCAGGGGTGCACTAAGGAGGGATTTTACAAAATTTCATCCATAAAGGGGTTAAAAGGGATGCTAAAGTTTGTACGAAGAAAATATAGTCTTCAAAAGAAATAAAATAACACGTGTTTCAAATTCATTTTCTAAGGGGGTGAACGGGGTGGCAGAATTTTTGTGGACAAACATTAATTTTGGCGTATCGATCTGAAACTATTGCAAGCCTATGTAATTCGGATGACAATACACTAATTTGATACCATCGAGCTTATCTGATCATGACAAAAGTATGTTTTGTAGTTTTTTTAAACTATAACATATTTTTTTCTAATTTTGGGCATTTGTTGAATTTGCTTCTAGCTTGCAAAAGCAGACATCGAGCATTTAATCGCAAATTAGTGACCTTCCAATCAAAATCCCCGATTGGGTCACGTGACGTATTGGCTAATCATAACATACCATATTCTGCGAACCGCCCAGTTCTCGGTCTGTCGGTTAATCAGCATTTTCTAATATCTCCGAATATTAGCAAAGGTTTGTTTATAATTATTCATCTGCATACACTTTAATGATGGCTTTGACAACCTTGTTTTTAAACATAATATTCAAATTGTTCCCTCATCGTCTACGCGTATGAAGTCGCGGGCAAAAGCTAGTAATTATATAAAATTATCTAACAAAGCTAAATATATTTTTTTTAATATGTGAACATATTACGAAGACCTAAGGCCTAAGAATAATGTCCCTCTTACATTAAACCATGGTTGCTTTTTTGGTGACCCATGCCCAGCATTGTAGTGCCCGAAGTCGGAGTTTCCGTCGACGTTCTCCAAATACCGAAACATGCATTTGCATTTCACAACACCTTTACAGAGAACGTGGTAGTACAGCCACGGTCGTTATTGTATCTACAGCAACTACTACCAATAGTTAGCAGCCCATTTCTAGACTGAGCAAGGTCTTCCCCATCCAAGTACTAGCCGCGAGCGGCGATGCTTTACTTCAATTATCATCCAGGATCGCAAGTCACCACCGCACTAATAATCTTTTAAAACATTTATAAATCAAATCTAGCTATACCAAATCAGCATCTTTTAATACCGAAATGCATAAGTCTTGTTTCTGAAAATCGTAACCCTTCAGCTGAGAAAAAATATAACGTTGTTCTTTATTTAGAATTGATTACCTATAACATGACGTTACTGTTTTAAACTTAACCATGACGTTGGAAAATTATTAGGCTAGCATGGAACAAAATGCCGTGCATAATTTCGTGCTTGAGAAGCGTGAAAATATGTTTCCTGCAATTTGAAAGCGACTTGCATCGTATTATTTAAGAGCATAATTTGAAAATTAAAAACCACTTGGGTGTTTTTCGAAATGAAAAATTTCGTACTGTTAAGAGCATTTAGATTTTACGAGAATAAAAAAGGGTAGCTAAAACAAAACCTACACGTTTGAGGTATCCCTCATGTACTATCTTATTTAAAAAATGTAATATTAATTGAAATCTATATAATAATAATAATAATAAGAAACAATAAATGAATGGGGTGGCCAGATGTAGCAAGCAACTTATATTATGAACTAACTAAAGGTATGTAGTATGAGGTGGTACAATAACAGAGGACGTCGACTGCTGCTCGGGATCCGTTAATGACAGAACTCAAGGAAAAAAAATATTTATAGGTAAATCGGCTAAAAGAAATTGCTGTAAATTAGTTCGAAAGTTGGCCGCTAGGGGGCATAACAGCAACACAAAAGTGTAAATGCCAATTTTCTCTTAAATTTCATTAATTGAGGTATGTTGAATATGTAAGGATTGTATTCTTCAACTAATTACGCACTTTTTTTATTTAGACCACTTTTGTCAATTTTCAAAAAAAATGTGGTGGGGGAAGGCAAAATATTTCTACTTTCAAATGTACTCGTAGATATCTCTGTTTTGCATAAACCGATTTTACTCAAATTGGTGTCGAAAAAAGTGCTTTGTTTGCTCTACTCTTGAAGCCATAAATTGTACTGTAATGACTTTGTTAATGGTCTCTAGATGGCGTTGTTGTGGATCGTTACTTGATGAAAATCCATTATCGACAATGTAATTAAAACACTTTAAACTGTTTTAGATTTTCAGTTTTATTCACAACTTGCGACATGTGTTTCGCTAACACTGTAGCTTCGTCAGACGAACGCTATTTAAATTTACAATTTGCTAAATGAGCTTGATTTGTACAAAAACATATTTCTTGGTAAGTATTTTAAGGCCTTTGAGAGTGTACAGGGTGATCCCTTAGTTCTTATGCAAAATTTGAGATAAATTGGATAATTTGTTTTTTAGTAATAACATTTCACTAAGCCGCCTTTTATTCCGTCATATTGGATTTTTACCAAAATAATACCATATCATCCCTACATAACCTTTAACTCTTTACCAAAATTGAAATCAATCGGGTAAGTAGTTTTTAGTTACGCCACGAACTGACAGACACACATACTGACCGACAGACAGAAAAATAGAATTGGGAACACATATTTTTTGGCCTCTGGGGACGCCAAAACTTATGTAGTTTTCTCAGGCTGAGATTTTATAAAGTTGCCCTTTTATTTCGCCATCTTGAATTCGTACCAAAATTATATTAGTTAATTACTAACACTTGATTTTTTTGCAAATTTTTGGATGAACTAGATAAGTAGTTTTTTAGTATTTTTTTTTTAATATTTGAGTAGGCCGCGATTTTTTTTGTATTGAAATTTTATTAAAATGTGACCAGTTCATTTCCATACGACTTTTAATTTTTGACCAAAATTTGAGGTCATTCGACTAAGTAGCGAACAGACAGGCCGACAGACAGACAGACCGACGAAATTGAGAAAACGTGTTTTCCGACATATAGAGACCCCAAACATAGAGGGCTGAAAAAATCTCGAAGGGTGATTTTTCACAATTACAATATTTTCTTTTTACGAGGGAAGTAGTACATTCAATAAATAGTTTTTGCGTTGACGCACACCGCCTTTTTTGGTTACGCCGTTTTGAATTCGTATATACCAGTTTACCCCAACGACATGGAAATAACATAGACCCAGGTGTTTACATTTTGGAGGAATCCAACATTAACCCTGGTTTGCCAAACCGTTATTGTGGCCAGATTATAACGGATATCATCCTTTATACTATTATCTAAATAAACAAGGAATTCCAGAAATTCCCAGTATAAATTTCCATATAGAATATTTTAAAACGGATATTTAAATAGCTTATTATAAATAACTCAAACCGAATCTGTTTTCAATGTAATTTAAATATTCTGTAATTATTATTCCTTATTTCAAGAAACAAAGCCCAGAATAATCGGCAACGTCGGAATTCTACCTTTTTCGAGTATACTACAGATTTCTTTCGGGATCATTCGGAAAACGCCGAAGACGGTCGTAGTCATTCATTATTTCGACCTTAGACAAGGAAAGAGAGGGGACGGATAACGCCAGCTGTTTTACTGAAGGCCAACTGGCACCATGCATGTTTGCTCAGTGGCGTATCACATGATTGATATTAGAAATAAATGTACATTTTTTGTGATGTAACTTATTTAGCGTTTTGGTTCACCGACGCATATATGAAAAGAGGTGATAAGTAAGAGGACTTTAGACGAAAATGCAATTTATTTTCTATCAAAATGAAAACCATGTGCAAAATTAAAATCTGCTTAAACTTTTACCGAGCGCCTGTTAGCTTTAAATTTTTGTAACGTAAATTATCTTGGAAAAATTAGTATTTCGCTATTCTGCTTTTTATTTATTTATGGACCTTCTTAATACTGAAATAAAACTAGGTATATAATTTAATTACGTTATATTTTATTTCATATAGCTGAAATATTTTACAGGGTTTCTACATACTAAATACAATTACAAAAAACTTAAAACTAAAAAAATTATATACATTATTATAAATACTAAAGCTAAACCAATACAATAAATGTTATTGTCCCTTAAACAAAATTAGCTTGGTATATTGACTTCTGATGGGATCTACTACTTCAGATTGCCTTTTACTTATAAAATGCAAACGAATATTTAAATACTGTAAAATGATAGATTCCATCAAAAAATATAAGTGGTTTGTAGTACCTTCTGATGCATGTTCTTTTAAATAATTAAAATATTTTGATTGTATGCAGCTAAACATAATTTTGCTTTTTAAGATACTTAAAAAATTCTTCTTTTTGATATCGTGCTCATAAATTCGCAAAAAATGTTCGCTTAATTTACAAATTTCTATTACGTCTTTAGAGGGATATGTTAATCCACCTCGATTTTTTTGGGAAATTAAGGAGTTTAAATAATTTTCTTTTTCCCCAATTAAAGATTGTATGCACATTTCACATTTAATTAATGATTGTAACCTACGTGATACAAAACCCGCTATATAAATTATAATTTCTTTTGAACATTTACTGATTACATGGGTATTCATTATATATTCATGATCTTCCCAAATGCTTTGCAACATTGGATACTTTTCAGATACCTCTGGGAGAAAATCAGGTGGTGCAATATTGAGTTCTGGTTTTTCAAACCTGCTTGATCCCACTAGTATAGGTATGTCATCTAAGGGAATACAATTCCCCATTCCCCCTTCACGAATCTCTGCTCGGACTAAAAGTCGTTTGTAAGCAGCCGTAAATTGTCTACAGGTAGGATTATTATTCCAACCACCCCTTGATCTTATGGATGAAAAAAATAGTTCAAGATGGTCTTGACTAATTTTATAACATGGAAGGTAAACAAGATAATTTTTTGAAATTGCTTCATCATACATCAGCAAGGCACTTTTTAAAGATATTATAAAACCTAGAAAGCCCGTTTTCCTTTTGGAATGTATTAGTAATTGATTGTTTGTAAATTTTAATGTTGAAATATAATCAATTGCTTCAGAAATAAACTTCCTAGTTTGGAATATATTTTTATTAAAAATGGGTTTTTTATATCTTGGTGCAGCAAGGGTTCGGCTGTTTAATACATCAAAAATATTATTTAACATTTTAATAAAATTGACTGTAGCCTTACAACCACGAAATTCTTCAAGGCCTAAAGTTTCCTCACAAAAAGTTAGAGCATCTGCTACTGATCCGCTTAATAATTGGACAGCTAATCTAACTTTCATTTTTTGCTTAAAAAACTTGATGTGGGCTTTTCTAAGTTTGTTCCCTAAATGAAGTCCTTCAGATTGTTGTAAATTTTCTAATTTTTCTATGTACTCCCACTTAATTAAATTCCCCTGACCATTTACTAATTGTTTGCTCTCTCCGAATGTATTTCTAACTAGTTTAAGCATATGACATGGATCATAAAAAACAAAAATATTGCTGTTACGAATTGTAAAATATGTTTTCATATTTTGCAGTTCAGTGACACAGCCTAAAAGATTTGCCATTGCGACATTCGAAGGAGCACCGTCAAAAGTTAATGATAATACATGGACACCAGTTTCTTTAATTAATTCTATGCATTGAGACACAAGGGAACTTTTTTGCATTCCAGTTAACCCGTCTACAAAAAAATACCCTACTGGTATTTTCCATGTACCATTTATGCAAACAGCCATTAAAACAAAAGCTTCTTTTGCTACTGCATTTTGATCATCGTCCAAGTCTACCCCATAGTAAACATATCCATGAAACTTTCTCCCATCCCATTCCACTTGTTTTCAAATTGAAATTTCGTCAATAACAAGTGCAATGAGAGTAGGTCTATCAGATATTTGGACATATTTTCTTAAAGTGTCAAAACACTCTTTGGTAAAACCTGGTTCCGCGTTTATATTTTTAAACCACTTTCCTATGGTACTCCTATGGGGTAAACAAGTATCAAAAACTTTTCGAATATAATCATAAGCTTTAGGTGAAAAAAACTGACCGTTATTGCAAACTTTCTTAATTCTGGAGAATATTTAGCATTTTTTTTCAATTTACGTTTTTGCAGTTCTTTGGTTATTCCAGACATGTTGGAAAGTAATAGAGAATTTTCTGAGCTTATCAAATTTTTACTAGCTAAATGTTTTATGATTTGCTTCAATGACAAAACCTTCTTTTTATACCTTCGTACTTTCTGCGACAAGATTTTTATCTTCTTTGTTTTTTGCTGACTTTTTACCCCTTCCCTAAATAGCTGTTGACGTAGTTTTTTTTTCCTAGGAGTCTCTGGATGGATATCTTCCAGGGTACTACTTGATGTAGAAGCTACTGCTGATGTGGAGGCAGTATTCTGAATATTTTGTTCATGAGATCTCTTTGTTGTCTGCAACAATTTGATTTGTTAAATTTTTAGTACTGTACAGTCAAATAATATGCAGTACACCAATTAGTAACATTTTTTCCAACCAAAATATATAAAATGGTAATCAAGTCTCATTAATATTTCTTTAAAAAATGTGTGTTATATAAATGTTATAGTAGTTTTTTGTGCCACTTTAACTCAACATTTGGTTTATAATAGGTTTATATCTTGAACATCTATAAATAATTATGATTTGTAATTAGCATACTTTATATATCACTTTAGGCATAAATAACTAGATGGTTTAGAAATTGTGGTTTAAAGGCATATATATTGTTTTATCAATCAAATATACTCCAATTTCCATATCAGAGAGGTATTACTGTGTAACTGTTTAAACATGAACAATTATTAAATTTTGCCTACCATTAAAGAGAAATTAACTATAGTAATAGTAAATAACAATAAATATTATATTAAATACCTTATAAATTATATAATAAAGTAAAAAAAATATAGCAATTACTTCTACTAATCAAACAATGTTATTTGGATAGTTACAAAAACTATACTTTACCTTTTTTGGTTGCATATATTTGGGCAGTTCTGGAAATATTTTCGGTACGGCTTCATCCAAAAGACAATTTCTTTCGCCAATGCGATAAAAGAATTTTTTTTCAAAATGCTTGGAACAAAGTCTGTGATTCTTTGTTGGAGACCAGTCTGCAAGTTTTAGATTCTGAACCCAAAGTTCTCGCCTTACCAGATTTGAAGGAAATCTTAAAAAAAAAACTTATGTGAAACTTCAAAAGAATATGTTTTATTATCAAAATAAACCAATTTTCCTATTGCAGAACTAATAGTAATTAGATAAAATAATATTAAACAAAGTTAATAATAACAATATTAACATTATGGTTCAAAAATATAGTAATAAACAATTTTTCATAAGCGTAATTATTAAAATATATATGAACGCCACCACTGCTCAAATGACATTTACTCGAGGAGATTAACCCAATTATGAATACTTAATTAGGTAATCATGAATGAAAATAGTCATGTCTATGTCCCACACTGCGCAGTATCGTGAAATCAGTCAGCTGTTAGATCATATTAAAATATTATACCAAATAACTACTTAGAACATGAGATAAATGGTTTTTTAAATGCAATTGAGAAATTACTTTATTATTTCTCACCTGTGAAACGTAACTTCAGGTTCCTTTCTGTCACTCCGACTTTTACAGTTGTAAGCACAACAAACCACCATTTTTCTAACACAAAATTTATAGTTTTTAACACACTTTCCGCTGAATAATCCACAAAAGAAACTGTGATGACACCTCGATTGTCTGGCACCATAAAATGGCGTCCTAATGAATTTCTGCTTCAATTTGCGCCAGCGCCGTAAACGGGTGTTACGCGTCCTCTCTCTTTCCTTGTCTAAGATTTCGACCTATTTGACGCGCGACGTTGTAATTGTTTGTTTTGTGTGGCTATTTTCAAGAATCTGTTTAAAAAACTTTAAGAAAATGGTGCGAACTTGCTTTATTTGCAGAAAAAGAAACGATTTAAACCCAGAAGTTTGTTTTCGAAGGTAAGTAAGATATGTCATACCAGTGCTGTAGTTGAAGGGTCAAATCACCGTCTAATAGCGTTCTTATATTTGCAAATGAAGTATTGTTTTTGTATTGCACATTTCCGTTGGGCTTAAATTAATTTTTTATAACTTCAACTTATCTATAAAGTCGAAGACACTGATGATAAACGGAGTACAGCGTTTTGCTAATTTATATATTTGTGAAAAGTCTCAAATATTCCTCTAAAATTTATCAAATCACCTTTTTTGAAGGGTTAATAAACAACATAAATATACTATTTGGTAAAGCATAGGTACTAAATTTTAATTGAGTGAGCTGTAAGACCCACTATTTTATGTTGTCATTAATTACTCCAGGATGGTTTGCATTTTTTATGAAATTTTCAAGGAATATTTAGGGTAGTGTCGGAGTTCTCGTATAGCAAGCATATACAAAAACTGAAAATAGCGCAATAGTGTTACTTTACAATTTTTCATTTACCATAGATTTTCTTTGATGAATTTGAAATGCTTTAATTAATTGCCTAAAAATTTGGTTTTTAAAAATAAGTAATCAAAAAAGTAAATAAATACCATCCTGAGGTACATTATCCCAACTAGGGAGAATCTGTTTTTATCAGGTGATTTCGGTAATATAAATAATAATATAATATATTATAATGAATGTTAAAAATATTAAACATCTTGGCACAAAATATTTATATTGTCAATAAGTGAAATGTATAGCGGGGAAGATGGATGGATGGTGGGGAAAAAAGGGGATAAATTGGGGGATAAGTTCTCTAAAGATATTGTTTTTCATAATATTGTTTTTGTGGTTTTTAGGGACTCGAAGTTCAATTTTGCATTCATATTAATATTGGGCCATGTTTGTTGCTGATTTTCTGTAAATATGAATAGATCCAATACATGTAAAGGTGGTGCATTTTTATATAATATTACTTGCCGCGAGCCTGGCAAACTTTTAATAGTAGTGGACCCAAATTGTTACCTAACTTCGCGTAAATAGAACTAAAATGTGTTGGAAAAAGTGTGAAATCAAAATGTTTTGAAAAACAAACCCGATTTTAAAAAATAGGTTGCATTAAAAAGTGATAAATTATATTTTATTACATATTTCCTATGAAGTCGGTGATAAGCTGATAAAGAAAGGTATTAAATAAGCATTATACTCTTGGTATAGACATCAAAACACAAAGTGGGTCCATGTAACAAAATTTAGTTTTATCTTAATCTTTAGTAACAATAGCAATGAGAACTCACCCTTTTATTGGTTGTATTTTGTTATGGAAATGCTTGTTCTTTAATGAATAAGCTTATTGCTAATAATAAATATTGCCACATGAACCATTACATAAATATGTCTTTTGCAGGCACGTAGCCAGGATTTCAGTTCTAGGGGGATCCAACCCTGTCAAAACCACTTCAGTGACCAAAAAATTATTAAGAAGAATGCTTTTTTTTTTCACTTGTTGCTAGTCCCCCCTGCAAGTGCAACAAAATATGAAACAAAGTTGCAAAAAACTAGTTATTTGCCAATATCTATTAAAACATTGCAGGTACAGCAATTATGAAAATGTAAAAAATTATAGGTATATCTTGAGCAAATAGGACGTTGGCAACTTTTGCTTAATATTTTTAGGTTTCATATATTTAATAGTATTTTAATAAATAAGTGCGTAGTCACTTTGTTAGTATCGAGGTTAATGTGGTGCTATCTTCCATAGAGGGTCTGGAACCATATTGCTACATTAAAAATCTGTATTTCTTTAATCATAAATGTATTCATCTTTCTTTTTAGTACTTTCTCGAAATTCTAAAACTACTTTTAATGAGCGTTTGCTTAAAAGCTTTTCTTTTTTTGAGAATTCTAAATATTCCTCAGTGTCAAAATCGAATATTTTTTGAGGTAATTTTTTTCAATCCCCGAAGGTAAATTCAATAATTTTCTTATTCCTTAAATCGTGTTTTGTATACGTAAAGATAAGAACTTCAAAATTGTGTGAAATTGGATCACGAAGAGAAATTTTCAGCAGCTACCATATATTCTAAGTTTAATAATAATAATTTTTGTTGGAATTATCATAAATTTGGTCTCGGCACGCATTCGCAATTTTGCTTATGACAGGAGATTTTTGTGGAAGAAAAATGAAGTTTATTTTCCTATCGATTTATGTTAGAAACTGTCGTACTTACGAAAAAATGATTAGGTGCGTCTTTGTTTAGTTGTTTACATACTTGGGCTTGTTAAAAAAACCCGTCAAAAAGTTATAATTTCAAAAAATAGCCTGCTCCCTAATTTTCCTGAGGTTCGAGTTAAAAAATAGCTGTAGTAAGCAGAGCCAATACCGAACTGCTAATCAGCAGTTATTGGAATTCTCCTTTCGTATGTTAAATTATGTAAAAACTCCTAAATATTTTTAGGGTATCGCGCAGAACGGGGGGGGGGTCCGGACCCCCCCTAGACTACGTGCCTGGTCTTTTGTCACAGATAATTATTGGTACAATTATATTAAATTAGCTTCTTGCTAACCTAAAGTATATATATATATATATATATATATATATATATATATATATATATAAGCTATATAAAATTTCCTCTAAATTTCCGATTTTGAAAATTGTCACTGAATCATTAAATATGTAACAGACGAGTTTAATTATTATATAAATAATGAAATATTAAATTAATATGCTGTTACTTTTGTTTTGTCGATAATAATAGTTGTTTGTTATTATATCAAATCGTTTATGAATAAATTATACCAAAATTTTAAATTTGTTATGTTATTTAAATTTTTATAAAAAAAAATTAAGTTTCAAATATAGTGTAAAATATTATACAGAGTGCTTCAGAATCACCAAAAAGTTTCGATGATTTTATTTTTAAACATATTGCATTTTAATGCATTTATTTACTTTTTCTATTATTGATTTCTTGATAAAAGTTGGTGGTCCAAAAAAAATATTTTTGATAGTTATAAACTTTAGATCAGGATGTTCAAAAAAGTGGATTTCACTAACAATTTAAAAAAAATAAAATTTTTCTGACGGTAGTTTTAAGGGCCATAAAAAATCGTAAATATAAACTGAGTAAAATTTTTTATATTGTAGTTATGGAGATATTCAAGGTCAAACAGCAAAAAAACATATTTCTATTTAAATCTTTCCTTAGCTATTACTAATGTGACATAACTAATACTAAACCTTTATTTACAATTATTTACGGCCGCGACAGTCACAAAAATTTTAATTTTTGAAATACACTTTTTCGTATTTTTTGAATACCTTGTATATCTGATTTAAAGTTGAATATTGTGAAAACTATTTTTTCGACAAACACACAAGTTTTATCAAGAAGAAAGTTTTTCAAGAAATTGATAATAAAAAAGTTTCCCATTTAGTGCAGACTTTTCCACGACATAATATCTAAATTAGTTGCTTTCAAGTTGTTATTAAAACTCTCACTTTTGCAAAGTGAAGTCGTTCCTGTTCATCTTAGAACAAAATCCACCATAATAATATTTGGGCTCAAAAAATATAGCAAATAATACATTATCTCAAAAATAGCTACACTACTGGTAAGCCTCGCGAAGATATCTGACAGCGTTGCAATTTTCACCGCAAACTATTCTTTATGCGATCAGTCCGTCTTTTTTCCACTCATACCCAACAACAAATTGGTGTTTGATTCTATTTATTTCATTTTTATGAATGAAATGAGGGGTCTATTTCTTTTTGACGTCATTGGTTTACCCCTATATCATATTTGAGTCAATTAAATAAGACAAAAAAAATGGCCGCCATTTGGTTTTGCCATCTTAAGCTACACCGACTTTACCAGTTTATCTCTATAGCACACTTAATACTTTACAAAATTTAAAATTAATTCAATAAGTAGTTTTTCGTGCTCATATTTTAAATATTTTATTCGAGCGCCATTTTTGTTTTGCTATCTTATATTCATACCAAAATGTTACCAGTTCATTCTATGTAACACTTGATTTTTGTGCCAAATTTGAGGCAAATTGGCTAATTAGTTACACACTAACACTTTTTTTTCATTTCACTAAGCCGTCATTTTGGATTTTTACCAAAATATTACCGGGTCCCCCCGGATGACTCTTATTTTTTCACTAAAATTTGAAGTCTGGCAACTAAGGACGCTAAAACACGAAGATATGTAGAACCTGAGAGAGGAACTGTTTCACGATTACTAACGCTCTCTTTGGCTGTCATTTTGCTCCGCCATCTTGAGTTACACAACAGTACCACAATTTTACTAGGTCGTCTCTATATCACAGTTAGTTATAGCATACAATTTGAAATCAAGGTCAGTCCCATAATGACACTTAATTTTGTACTAAATTTGATAAGTCATTTTTAAGCTATGCCGCGAACTGACAGACAGACAAACAAACCGATGGAATGGATAAAACATATTTTTCGACACCTAAGGATGCGAAAACTATAAAAGAAGAATACAGGTCAGTGTCAATTGTCACATGATTGGTCCGTAAGTAAGGTTAAAATTAAATACATAATGCTAATTATTATTTATGTTATTAAAGATGAGATGGAGTTCGAAATTAAGTACGTCATTAACACAGGTGAGAACTTCCCTTGGAACACTCATGTAAAGTATTTATATTTTCAGGTACAGCCAAGGTGTGTCCTGAACCTAATAGGTGGTTCGCGAATGCAGATCTAGTCTTAGTTATTTCCGAATTTTTGTATTTATTAAAGAGGTTTACATGATTCTGTAGTCTGGTAGATATCTTCCTCCCGGACTGGACAATATACACAGCAGGACAGTCGTTACTGAGCTGAAAACTCTTTACATCCGTATCTACTAAAGTGGTTTAAATTTAGATCAGGTCTAACTTGACAGTTATATGTTTAAGATGACATTTTTAACAATTGAATAAATATTTTTTCTAAATGTCACAATCACAAAATGACAGTGACATAAGAGAGACATAACTGGCGAACTAAGAGTTTTAAGTACCATGGCAACTATACCTATTTTAACTCTTAAACCATTTTAGTGAATACGGGGGTAAAATTTTAAATATAAGTTATTTAAAATTAATTTGTTAGGTGTTTGGATTTTTAGGATTTTCTGTCTAAACTTGAAGCTTAGAGGTTTAGAAATTATGCTCCCCAGTTAAGCTAATATCAATGTCATGTGTTACTAATACTGCTCCACATATCCGGAAAATTTCCTTGGCAGCGTTCAAAGGAAAGATTCTCAAACATATTTATTTCTTCCCTGAATGCTTCCGAAATTGGAAAGCTTCCAATGACAGAAAGTTTCCGCATCCTATCACTAGCCATAATAAATATCAATATCATTATTTGAAATCACGACAGCTTCTACTGGTTAACAATAGTGCACCTTTTCTATTGGATTTTGATTATTTTTTTAGGAATACCCTTGAATAAGTACTTTCTGTAGTTTGGTTTTTAATAGTTGACATTATCATCACCATTTCATTTTTCAGATATTTTAGCATGCTTTATATAAAACAATTCAAAGCACAATAAAAATTCTTTAAATCCCGTGTCTCCTGAAATGTACCATTTTCATGGCCCTCTGTCACCTCATTAACTGTCAACAAGCAAGGCGTTTGGTGTTGTCTTTTAATCATAAATAATTTAGCATAAATATGTATTTTATGCAAATTGCTAGGGTGTGCCAAAAAGTTTTATATCAATCAGTTTTAACTGCACTTTATAAGTAAACGTAGCTCATAAATTTTATGAAATATTGCCGCCTTGAAAAGAGTCTTGTTTTAATCAGCCTTCACACATACCGCTTACCTAATATTTCCACTCTCCTATCTGCACTAAAAACTGAAAAATAATATTCTAATCCACCTTGACTATTTTACTATGTGAAGTCAGCCTCAAACTTACTCCTAATTACTTACTCACAAAAATGCGTCATGCCAATTGGGAAGTACTGGAAGTTCAAGAATGTTTTGAATTTTCGGTCCTTAAAATGAACTATTTAAGGGACCTAATGTTTGGAACTTTCCAGATATTAATAGCACCCTCCTATTTTCAAAATAATACCTGAGTTTTGAAGTAAATACTCGTTAAAGTATAATATGGCTTACGACAAAAACGTCATATCTCATATATTCACTAAAAATCGTGTTTTTTTAGAAAAATCTGACACTTTTATAAGTAATGGAATTAGCAATAATTTTGGATCGCCCTGTATGATATCGATTCGATTTGCATATTGAAGCTAAACATCCTCAACTTACTTAAGCCACTACCCAAATCTCAATTTTATATGAAGTAAAAGTACGGAAAACTCAAAGTTTAATTAAGGTCATGTTTTTCATCGTATAAGTTAAAACTTAATTAATATTTCGAAAACGAATAGAGAAAAGTATAGGAAAGAAAGAAGGGAACATATTTAGAATTTACCATCCATTCCAAAAAAGTAACAATGTACAGAGTCTTTCATTTAAAATAACAAAATGTCTACGTCTTTTAGGTAATACTGTACTGCTGAAAATATTTTAGATCGATAGAGCAGATACGTTTACCCAAGAAACCAAATTTTCAAAACAATCCTACCACCCGTTTTCTGTAACCGTCTAATCTACCATCGACTTTAAATCTCCCTGTATAAGATAACATCCATTGCATATATAACATAACATACTTTATTTCTGATAATATGGTGAACGCAATATACCGTCCAGATCGCGTCGTATTTACAATTCAAAATGGCATCATTCCGACATTTTAACATTTTTTTTTTAAATTTGGCTGAATTCTAAAAACTTCATCCAAATTGGTTAGAAGATCGCGGAGCAACCGTAGTACATACATAAAAAATACGTAGGGTCGAATTGATAACCTCCTTTTTTGAAGTCTCTATAATTTTTACTTCTACGATACTGAAATATTATACTTGAAGTTGAAAAATAAGATTCGTTTTCTGGAGCAAAAGTCTCTATTCCCAGCAGACGGTAATGGCAGCAGCGTACCGAATTTTACTCAAGAGCTCGCTTGTTCCAATTCAGGCCTGTAGTTATATTTGGAATCGATTTTTCATAAGGAGTGTTTCGAGCTAAGAAAAATTGCACGTTATATAAAAGTTGCCTAGTTGTTTACGTAAATTCGAAAAAAAATATAGATGCATTTAAAATGTAAAACAAAACTGAAAGTTGTCACCTAATTTACTGTAGTAAAAGATCTTGTAGAGCTGGAGGTTTATGACATTTTTTGTATTTCTGAAACGTGGTTAAATAGCAGTATACCTGATCAGAATCTTGTTATATATGGGTATAATTTACTTAGGAGGGATTGTGAAGGGTTCAGTGGAGGACGGGTAAGTTTTTACATTAAAAAAACATTTTCTTTTAAAGCAATTACGTTGAGTAAAAATATTGAGCAACTATAGATAAATATTAAAATCAATAATATACTGTTTGCAGTAGGTGTAATTTATCGAGCAACAACGCAAATATTAGGACATTTTTAAAAACTTTCGAGACTGATATTTCTGGTTTTAAATCATCATGCGATGAACTCTTATGCCTTAGCGATTTTAATATTGACTTACTAAACCCTCATAATGTACATACTCCTCAGTTCCTTAATTTGAGAGATTCTCTGAATATTTCGCAACTTGTGAACAGCCCTACAGGTGTAATTCTTACAAGCAGAACCTTGATTGATTTATTATTAACAAATAGTACGGAAATCGTTAATAATGTTCAAGTGGGGCCTATTTACAATATATCGGATCATGATCATATTAGATGCATTTTAAATTTGAAGCCTATTCCAAAAGCTCAAACATTTAAAATGATTAGGGATTTAAAAAAAATTAATTAATAGATTTGTATCGGATTTACGAGCCGCTCCTCTTGCTAATATGTTTTTGATGGAAGATGTAAATGAAAAAATTGAATACTTAAACAATAATCTTTTAAGGCTTTTCAACTTCTGTCCACCTCTTAAAAAATTACTAAAAAATATGTGCCATGGTTAACGGATAATATTCGCTTCCTAGTGACCTTGAAGAACAATTCACACTCAAAATAGCGTCGAACTAAGAATGCAGCTAATTTTGAATACCACAAGTCTCTTTGAAACTATACTACCCTAGCTTGTCGTAACGAAAAGAAGGCATATGTAACAGAGGGCAAATATTGTCGGTATTAACAAAATTTGGAAAGACCTTGAGCTGCTAAACTTTGGTAAGAAGAATGTGGATATTCCTTCTTCGCTTTCGGACCCTAATCAATTGAATAACTATTACATTAACGGTATTCCGAAACCTAATCTCAGTCTGGCTGAGATTGACTGGTACAAAAATAACAAGAAGTCTGGTGAGGCAAAGTTTAATTTCCAGATGGTTACTGAGAATGAGGTTGAAAAAATTTTATATTCTGTGAAATCCACAGATACATCATAGTTGTGACACTGTCCTATTAAAGGTTACGGATGACATAATAAGGGTTTTTGATGGCGGGGGTGTGATAGTTTTGGCTCTAATCAACTTTTCTAAAGCGTTTGATACCATAAGTGCTTTTTTTGATATTGGAATTTATTGGGGTGGATGTCCACAGCATTAGACAGTTCAGACAATCTGTTCGCATTGCCGATGTCTAGTCAGATTGTCTATCTGTAACTTGCGGAGTCCCACAGGAATCCATTTTGGACCCTTTATTATTCTCAATATACACTTCGCAGTTTATAAATCAGGTCAGGCATTGTAAAAGTCTTTTATACGCCGACAATACGCAAGAATATCACACGTTTAAACTGGATAATATTCAGGGTGTTCAGGAGATAAATGATGACCTTGCAATTTTACTTTTAGCAGTCACTGATCCCTCTTTATCAATTAATTCAAAAAAGGTCCAGTTATGGTTTTTGGAGCTTCCAGAGTCCGTCAAAATTGTTCGCCTTTATTCAAATCAAAATAAATAATGAGATTCTGCCTATAACTAAAAGCTGCAGAAATTTAAGGCTTTTTTGGACCTTAATAAGACCTACTGCAAGGTGATTCGTTGAAAATTCTGTGACTCTATTTATGGATACTCCATAGATTATTTTGATAAGCGCCGTAGTCAGGTTTTACAAAATTCTTATCTACGATTGATATTCGAAATTCGTAGAAGAAATCATATTTCTCATAAGATTGCTGAGCATGGTTGGCTTAATATGAGTAACAGACGATTACTTCATGCTGCTTATCTTTTCCATAGGATTATTCTAAATAAAACTCCCATATTTGTATACAAAAATCGTGTTTAGGGCGGATGTACATAATTTAACTATTAGGTCCAAAGGGCGTCTTACTCCTCCAATATATAAGACTGAACTATTTAAGAGATTATTCTCTTATTAAATTTCAAAGTATTTACAATGCTATCCCGGATTCTATAGGATGTAGTGTTATTCCTTTTAAATTAGTCTATAAAACATTCTTGCTTGACCAGCAATAAGAGGCTACAAAATTTTATTTTTATTCTAGATTGACAGAAGGGTATTTCATCAGTGTGTTCCAGCGATCATAACTCTATTACTGTAAGTTTTTATTAGTTATTTATTATTTATTACTAGGCTTAGGATATATGTATTTGCATGAAAGCAGATGCAAATGCATATATTGGAATTTTTCTATTTAAATGCATATTTTGCAGTTATTACAGAAAAAATGCATATATTCTAATTTTTCTAAATATATTTTTATTTCCCAAAATAAATTTGATGTATTTCAAATATAATCCATAATAATAAAATAATAAAACTAGTTGCTGGCAGGCCAAGGGTTTTACCCATCCTTTCTTAAAATTGTTATAGGTACTCAATAAAACATCTGTGCTTTAAAAACTATGGATTTACCTCGGATTTACAATCATAAATACACACGTTTTAAGAATGTTAGAAATAATTTTTCAGTTCAGTTTAGTTTACACATTGTGGTGTGAACATTGTCCAATATGCCGAAAGAAATTAAGTGCGGTATTAAATCAATTCGTGAAAGATTTTCCTGATCTTACGACTGACGGTCTTGTGCTGTTTTGTAAATATTGTGATGCTCATGTTACTGCAAACAAGAAATTCCAAGTGATACAACATAGGAACTACAAAGCATCAGATCCAAAAAAGTAAAAAATGTGCTCAGAAACAATTTTCAACATTCAAACAATCACCACAGCATTTTCACTAGGACCGAGACCCAAACGATCAAAGTTCAGTGAGGATTTGTGTAAGGCATTTATTAGTGCAGATATTCCACTGAATAAATGAAGTAATCCTGCCTTGAAGTCATTTTTAGAGCAGTATACAAAGACATCAATTCCACATGAATCCACGTTAAGAAAAAACTATGTTCCAGATTTGTACAATAGGAGAGTTACCGAATTGCGGGAAAAAGTAGAAGATAAAAGTATATGGGTGTCACTAGATGAAACAACTGATGTGGAACAGAGATGTGTTGCTAAATTTGTTTTTGGTGTGTAGGTGTAGAAGCAGAAACGGATAAATCATATTTACTTACAATGAAAACCTTAGAAAAAGTAAATCATTCAACGGTTGATGGATTTTTCAACGACTCTCTCACTCTTTTATGGCCCGGTGATATTAAATATGATAAAATGTTAGTGACAATTACAGATGCTGCTCTATACATGTGTAAAGCAATGAGTGGTCTACAAATATTGTACTCTAAAATGATACATGCCACATGTCTTGCCCATGGACTTCATCGAGTTGCAGAACAAGTTCGTGCTTTTTATCCACGAGTGAACGATCTGGTAGATCGGGTAGAAAAATTTAGGGACACTGCAGAAACATCCCCCCTGCCCCCGTCACCAATTGTAACTAAATGGGGAACATGAATAAACGCTGCAATTTATTACGCAGAACATTTCGGGGCAATAAAAAACATAGTCAGCCATTTTAATGCGGAATATTCACACTATGTACAAGAAGCACGAAACGTTTTGCGCAAAGAAAATGCACGTGAGGATTTAATTTACATTAAACAATTTTTCTTGCTTGTCTGATACTATAAAAAAATTGGAGATAAAAGGACTTTCTTTGTCAAAAAGCGTAGAAACTATAGAAAAAGTGAGTGAAACTATAATCAACACTAAAAATAAATTAGTTTCTCAAAAATTAGCTACGGTATTACAAAAAAATATTGGTTACAAAAATTTGAAAAATATTAGTGCAGTTTTGGATTATAAAGATACATTGAATCCAGATAATAAACAATTTTTAATAAACAGTCATTTGAATTTGTTTGAATATGTTCCAATTGTATCTTGTGATGTTGAATGAGTATTTTCTGAGTATAAAGTACTATTGTCAGATAATAGAAGAAAATTTGAATTTGATAATTTGTTACATCATAAAGTTATAAATTGTAACCGCAACTTGTTGAATAGCGTAAACAATAGATTTTAAACAGGTTTATTCTTTAGTTACTTTGTTTATTTAGCTATATCTTAAAATTTTATTTAAAAAAATACTTTTATTATATAGTTGTATTAATGTAATAATTATTACTGGTAAAAATAGTCTTACGGATACCTTGAAGTGTAAACCATATAATATTTTAATTGCTATACTTTTGCTTTATTTCAATTTTTTTGATCCGATAATAAATGCATTTTTAAATGCACATTTTCCCTTGTTTGGCAGCATATTTTTAGATTTTTATATGCATAATTATCCTAAGCCTATTTATTACTTACTGTTTTTCTCGCTTTCTTTTTCCAATACTTATGGTAAAAAACAGAGGGCAGGTGTATTTTCAAATCCACATGCCCAGCTGCCTCTCGGCATTTTCAAGCATTTTTTTTTTACAAAATAGACCTTATTTATTTTTATTTGTATCTGTTTTACTTAATGTTAAACTAGGATGAAATTTAAATTCTACTTAACATTACAGTTACTTTTTGTCTTAATTTCTTTTGCTATGTTTTCCAACAACGGAAATTTTGAATCAGCGATTTTACTCTCATCCTTCATCACCCTAAATAACTTGAATTTTTATAATTTTTTGTTCAAAGTTGTTGTTATTTATTTGATATTGATTCTTTGATTGCAAACTGCGCATTAAAACTAAAGGCATCTCTTTAAAATGTGGGTTCTGTTCTAATGCCACCATTTTTGCTATAACACCCTATGCTTCTGATGTTTGTTTAGTTGGATTTCATTTTGTTAGGACTTTTAGCAGTTATGTTTGCGGATTTTTCTCTCAAACACGTACCCTACTAATATTACGAACATAATATCACTATTTGAAGGCTTAGTAATTACTATTTAAAAGTATAAAGTACTAGTACTGTTAGGTTACCCCATCTAGAGCTATTTCTTCATACGTTTTTAAACTTTTTTGCAATATTTGTGTTATATTCCATTATTGTACTGAAAAATTTAATTGACAAGTTAAAATGCATTTTATTCTTTTATAAGTTATAGTTCCTAATTCCTTTTTTATATCTAATAGATATATTTTATTGCTAAAACTTTATATATATTTTTTTTAGCTTTGTTTATCATTTTTTTTGTGCTGCTGTAGATAAAAGCTACTTTAGATGAAACATAGATAATATGTATGGTAAGCAATAAGAAGATTGAGAAAATTTAGTTCAAATAAATTATGAATAGATCGCCTAAATGGATCAAATACAGTTCTTTATTAACAAATAGAACAAAAAAATAGTGTTTCATGCTGTAGTTGTATCTATATTGTACCTAATTAATACAGTTTTAGCTTCTCTTGGTGTGTATAATAATGTTCTTTATATCCAATATATTTAGATGTGAATTAACGCTCAACGATTTGACAACTTAGGATAATAGACTGAACCAATGTACTTTTAAATAGGTACTTTACAGCCAAATGAAAGTAACTAAAACGTCTCTGTTGCCGATAACCTAATTTTGGATTACTTAAACACATTAAAGGAGATTACGCTTTCAATTCCTACAATTAAATTTTATTTGATTATATAGTTAGTTATTACAGTTACTCGTTTCTAATCATTTTCAAACTTTTCTTTTTGCTATCGGTAAACATCGTCAATGTATATCTTTCATTATCTATGAAAACATATAAAATTTAGTTTGTTGTTTTACTGTCTAATTGAGCAATCATTCTTGATTCCGAAAATAATGAGTACATATTTGTAAAGAATTTACCAAAATCGAATTCTATAATATAATAGTACAAAATATTTAATTTATTGTTTGGTGCATTTTTTTCCGTTGGGGAGTAAATGGCAAAATTCCAAGAGACTATGCTTATAGTGAATATGAAGCGAAATGTTTAAAATCGTCCCCAGCTTTCCAGTATATGGTGTCCCATTTTGGGTACTTTTGCTGGGTATCTCCGTTATTTTTATAGATAGAAAGTTGCTGTTTTCGTGACAGTATGCTACTTTTTAGTAAAACTAAAAACACCGTTTACAAATATAAGATACAGGGCTAAATTGAAAATGTTGCATTTTCAGGCACCCCTTGTATCTTAACTATCAGATAACTTATCGAAAATGTGAAAACTGTTTATTATATAACTTTTCCCGTAAAACTGAATTCGGAATTAGTATACAGGGTCAGGTCGAAAAGTTGTCGGACCCTACTTTATTTTTTTAAATGGAACATTGAAATGTGTATATTAATAGACTATAAAATTTGTCTTTTTTTGCCTTTTCAAAGATATACAATAATGTGCACTTTTTCACACTCAAATAAATGACAATTTTCTCAAATTAAATGCATAATTTAATAGAGAGTGTGTCCTGAAGCTCCATTATTTCGGAATTTTTATATTTATTAAAGACTGTACTCTGGTAGATATCTTCCTCCCGGAGTGGCCAACATACACAGCAGGACAGTCGCCACAACTCAACGAATACACTCCAGATTTTGAGAATATATCAGTCTTATCCTTTATTTTAACTAAATGTTTTTTAAGAGTGTTTACAGTTTTAAATGCAATTGTAAGGAAATATTACCAAAAAATATTATACATCTATATTGGTTGCTATATTTGTCAGACTTAGGGTGTTTTATAACAGAATTTATATTTGTTGACAAATTTAAAATAAAGCTTATTGATGCATTGATATATAGAAAACCGTTACTAGTTGCTATATGTTTTATTGTATTGAGTTCTTTATAAAAAAAGCATTTTTAGAAAGGAGGAAAATTTAAATAACCTAAAAAACAAAGAATTGAAAGCTGCAAATTTATGTGAGTAGGGTGAATTAGAAGTAAATTGAATTACGTTATCAGTAGCTGACTGAAAATTTCAAAATGCATTTTATTATTTTTTCTAATAAAAAATCTAAAAAAGGTAATTTATTTTGTGCTCTTTTTCCAATGTAAAATAAATTTTATTATTTAAACTATTGACGAAATTTTAAAAAATGACTAGTTTCTTTTCATTACATTCACATTCCATAGTACAAATACGTCGTCCACGTACCTCTTATAAATTAGTAGACATTTCGAAAATGTGCTGTTCATAATTTTGTTCTCTAAGTTTGTTAATAAATATAAATTTTCTTATAATATAATACACCCTAAGTCTGACAAAAATAACAACCATTATAGATGTATAATATTTTTTGGTAATATTTCCCTACAAATGGCAAAATTCTTTAGAAATGTCAACATATCTATTGCATTTAAAATTGTAAACACTCTTAAAAAACATTTAGCTAAAACTAAGGATATGACTGATAGATTCTCAAAATCTGTAATGTATTTGTTGAGTTGTAACGACTGTCCTGCTGTGTATATTGTCCAGTCCGGGAGGAAGATATCTACCAGACTACAGAATCATGTAAACCTCTTTAATAAATACAAAAATTCGGAAATAACTAAGACTAGATCTGCATTCGCGAACCACCTATTAGGTTCAGGACACACCTTGGCTGTACCTGAAAATATAAATACTTTACATGAGTGTTCCAAGGGAAGTTCTCACCTGTGTTAATGACGTACTTAATTTCGAACTCCATCTCATCTTTAATAACATAAATAATAATTAGCATTATGTATTTAATTTTAACCTTACTTACGGACCAATCATGTGACAATTGACACTGACCTGTATTCTTCTTTTATAGTTTTATTTTAACACATTTAAATAAATGGGCTCGTTTTAAGTTTTTTAGATTATATGCAATTATCAATACTCATGGATTCAACTTCTTCTTATTATTGTTGTACGTCTAAGATGTAACGTGTGATTTGTTGTTTTGTATTTTATTCTTATTTTATAATTGGATTTGTTGTTTTAAATGTGTTAGGGTAGCTATACTTAATATTATTTTTAATTATATAATTAGAATATTAGGTTTTTCCGTTATTGTAGATCCGATGATGCTCGCAAGAGCGAAATACATGTCACCATAGGTTTTCTAAACTGTTTGTTTGACTGAGACCAAGACTTTGTGTTTTATTTAATAGAAAGATACAATAAGACAAAACACTGCTTAAATGCACAACGTTACGTTTGGATAATGGTTTTACACTCAAAATGACGGTTTTTTAATACGAAAGTCCTCCTCGTCGATAAAAGGAAGGCCAATATTTAAATGGAGTGGTTCGAAAAGTATGCAGTTAACGTAACTTAAATCATACGTAAACTTTAACTTAGGTGTAAGGCAGATATTTTTATTATTTGAACATCAAACAATAATCATTTAGCAGAATTTTTAATTTACCTAAATCAAAACAACATTTATGAAGTTTACAATGGAGAAAAATGAAAATTTATACTGCCTTGTTTGATGTGTTTGTTAAATAATCTTTAAAAGGTGTCGAAACTAGAGTGTGCGAAAAGCACAAATATACTGGACAATACCTCAACCATGCTTATAACCACTCTGCAGCAACTAGGGCATCACAGTAACTATATACTATTTTGTAATATTCCAGCAAATCTAGAGGAAGGAATTGTAAATACAATAAAGATGTATTGCAGAATGATTTCTATGAAAAATAAATCAATTTTCCAAAAAAGTCATCTACCTACAATACTTTCCAATCCAGAAGATACAACATAATTTCTCACAATAACTTATATTAAGGAAACATCTGATAAGATTCAAAGAACAAACAGGAATTTTAATATCAAAACCTTGTTTCAATCGAATGACGAAAACAGAGAAGGAACAAATCGCCATACACCGAATAATGTGGTGGCACGCTAAAAGTTTGATTCGCAAAAACAAAACTTGATAGAAGCAGCTGTTATAGAGAGAAATATAGAATTATTCAGTAAGCCCAGGGTAGACATTTTAAAAACTTGGAGGCTAATTTTTGCTCAAAATAACTTTCTTAGATTTCACGGTTCAAGTGCTGGTTTATAAATTCCTAGCTTTGGTTTATGTTTTTAGATTACACTTTAAAAGAATTAGAGATAGTTTCTATTCGAAACGTTATTCAATCAAAGAAATAGAGATGATGCAGGTCCGACAGGATGAGTTTAGTAAATATTATACTTTGTTTATATCGAGCAACTGTTTTCTTAAATTTAAATTCACATCTTATTACCTCTTCTAACAACGGATGACAAAAATATTGATAACAAATTTAGGTTCCTCTTAAAGCAATCCACAGATTATCGATACTACTATAGTACAAACATTTTATCATATTGTATAATATGTGTTACTATAATTTGTATTTGGCTGTATTTGTCTTTATTAAGTATTTCTATTTACTAATTGTACATACATATATACAAGTGTAAATTAACTTTTTATGCGTGTTAACATCATAAAGTAAATATACAATGAAAACAATTTTTTAAAGGAGCGTTAGGTATGCAAAATACTAAATTAATCTGAGTTAATTTTGTATTTCCTTCTCACGAAAAGGTAAGTTTAATAATTGCACACTATACGCTAACCAACTTATTTAATTACCTTGATCTCAATAACACTTTAGTGTAACTAAGCCACTCCACGATCATCAACACTTTAGCAAAAGAAGTTTTCCTCTAACAAAGGACTAGGTCAAGAGGCAATCGAAAAGGCCACTTTCGTTTTGCACTCTTACAATCATTACGAATTTCTTTGGGATCGGGTTCATCAGATGAATAAATGGGCTTTTAGAGCTCTCCATTTGATTTGAAAAAGCAATGAGAGCTATTTTGTCAGATCCGAATGAATGTATAACCGGAAAACTACGTAATTTTTTAAGATGCTTGTTGTATAAATATTGACAGGAATATAATTTTACTATTTATTTTTAACTTGCTGCTAAAAATTGGTGGATTAATTTGTTTGTTTGTTTTGTTGTTTGGTATTTAGTTTTCGACTTATTGTTTAATATATCTACCAAGGTTGTTATTGGTGCTAAAAGCAACAATTGAACCTTTGTTTTTAAAAAACATAGCAACATTTGATGTTATTTTTGCTGTAAAAGTGAGAATGGAATTGATTATTTTCTTGAACTTATTGGTAGGATAAACTAACTATAATGTTTTTTAATATTGTTTCATTTTTGCGATTTTGTCTACAAGGTTTTTGTTGTATTATATTTAATGATTTAGTATAGCTTTCATTGTTTAGAGGTATGTTGATCAGTCTTTTAACAATACTGTTATATGCTGATATTTTATTGGGAAAAAGGATCATTAGAGGTATTGTTTATTGCAATGTCTGTATGAGATGGCTTATGGAAAATTTTAAGCTCGTGTTTTTATTCATAATAGATGTTATTGTTCTTTATTAATTTATGAATCAACTGTAAAATTTATGTTTTTGTGTTGGTTATTTAGATCATCTAAAATTGTAGTTGTCTGTCAGAACCAGAAAAAGATGCCAATATCTATATCATCAACAAAACCTATGCCAATAAATAAAAATTTTAATAAGGGAATACCCAGAAATCAAGCTACATTGTGGAACCTGTTCAAAATTATATATTGGACACCACGCAGAACATTTAAAAAAACGAATGAACATATATTTAGTTAATAAAAAGTATGAAATTAAATAAACAAGAAAAGAACAAACACTATTGACCTAAATAGTTCCACATCATTAATTAGGCTATAACGAAAAATCCAGTACATTTTGAATCCATAATGAAATTGTAAGATCCTACATCTGATGACGCCACAGTATTGGCGAAACAATCGTCATGTGTTTTATTTTTTGTAAAATAAATTAAGTGACATTTTTAAATAAGCGTTTTCATTTACTTTGTAAAAATGTATTTCCCTCAGCTAACGGCTAGTTCTCTTCAATTTTTAATATTATGAAATGAAGGATGTCAACTCTTAATAAGTATGAAGGGGCTCTTGACAATTGGGTGGAATAAATTTGCCGCAGGATATTTTCGGTTAATAATTTTGCAAACACGGTATTTGCACAAATTTGCTTAGAGGCTATCTCATATTGCTAAAAGACCACTTAGCATATGTCATTTTAAAGAAAAAGTAATTCGTCAATATTATCTCTACGAGAACTGGTTTATAAAGGAAAATATTGTCCTGATCTTAGCCAAAATAGTGTAACAAAACAATGATTACAAGTATTTCGTCGAACAAACAGGCATCATCAGATTTAAGATACGTAAAAAAAGTTAATATTAACCTACTTCACAAATTTAAAAATCGCACCTTAGAACAACCAAAATAAGAAAAAAATATATAAAATTGACTATATAAGTAAGTGGTGAAAATCATAAGAATTCGAAAACGTACAGTGGCGGCTCATCTGTACGAAATTAGGTGAATTGTGTTATTACTTGAGGTTAATAAGAGATGTACAAACAAAGGAAAATGAAATATCAAATATATTTTGGCTTTAAACAAATATAAAACGTACAAATGAGAAAAGCATTAATTTTAAAAACGCAAATATTATTGGGTTTAAAAAATTACATTTTTTACATTACGTTTATTTATCTGCTACTTTTTACAAACCAGATCGATTCTTGTTTTTAAGCAACGCAATTTTATCAATAATGTCATTTTAGGAATAGGTTCCTTGTTAATCCCGATGGCGATTGTTCTGTTAATATTATTATTTCTTGACTACAAGGAAATAGAAAATGCGGAAAAAGCGAGCTCAATAAACAGTAAACTCATCAATAAATGAGGACAATTTAACTTGACTCTATTCGAAGCGCAGAGAAACAAAATCCCGTGATAAGTGTTTTCATGCATACAAAAATTGAGGACGAGTTAACAAAATATAGTTGATTTTACAATTTTTTGGATTTATCATATCGTAGCAATTGCCGCAGCATTTGCCAAAACCTTAGTATTCTTTTCTAAATGGTAAATGTCTATTCTTTAGTTAATTTGTGTTTAGTCGTATTTTCAGGTATATTTGGATATTACTATATTTCTATATTTCGATCAGTCTCTTAAATATTAAGAGGAAACTTCAATTACTACTGCATGCCTTTTTTAGCTTTGTCTGTTAAGAAACATGGATCTTCATCAGTGCTTTCTTTCGCCTCTCCTGATGTTACAATATACTAGTACTACAATTTATCAGTAAATACGAACAAGATCAGAGAGGAGATCCTAGCATTTTCAACAAAATTTCGGTTGCGATCGAATCAACAAATTTATTCTAGGTTAGTACATCACGTAGATGAGCAACACTGCTCATCAAAGTTTGTATTAAAAAAAAGAAACTTAGAAAAGTTATACTTGGATTATGGATACTAAAGCAGATATTTTGTAATATTTTTGGCTTAAGTGATTTGTGATAAAAGGTAACAATAATAAAAAAAGTTGATTCTATGGTTTCAACATTATGTATGAATGTTAAGTGTTACACTTAATTACTTACATCTGAAAATTACGAAATTTTAAATTATTCATCAGGAAGTGCACAATACAACAAAATCTAAGTAACATAAAAACTCTTGCTTGTTTATCATCGAAGCCACTAGAGCTGGGAAAGATCTATTTCTTTTTGTTAAACCAAAACCTACTCTTCTAATCGTTCGATCCTAGTTTTATACTGAATTAAAATGATAAGAATCTAAGTTTGTAAATGTCCATATCGCTATTAACTTATTTTTAAAATAGACGAAACAATATAAATACTAAACAAATTATTGAACTAACGTATAGTATAAATACCTAAACAAAAGAACTCTCTTAAAAATGGAAAGCAGAAAGAAGGTAAATGAAAACAAAGAATTGTTATTAAGAGAAAAAGAAAAAACTGATAGAGCTTGCTCCAAGGGCCTATATTATATATTTTAATAATGCAATATATGAGTTATTATATGGGGAAGTAAAATTGTGTTTTAGAAGATACAGTGCTTCCACTTATTTGCGTTATATTCAACAGGACCTCTAAAAAATGTAGAAAAAAATCATATATTTATGAGATAATAATAATAATGTCAAGACTACATTTACTTCCCTGGTAAAATTAAAGTAAGTAAAAATTGGAGAATAAAAAGAAGACGATTAAGAGAAAAAAGCAATGATAACTATGGCAATTTAGAGCTGTTGGCTATAATTGATCAACATTATTAAAATCCAAATGGATATTAAAATTGACATCATTTATGTATTTAAGAACAGGATTTTTTTACCAAATTGCAAATCTGTTTTTTTTTAGTTTTTTAACAGTTGTAACATTTCTTAAATGGAAACGTTTTTATTTAAAGACTGTCCTATGCAAATGCCAGAACAATTAGAATAATGCAAGGGGGTATATTTAGAGGATAACTTTTTAGTGTATTAATACTGTGTTATAAGCTCTTATTGGAACACCCATTGCACGGGTTAAAAAAATTCATTTCAATCAGCAATCCAGGACCTTTTACAGCTTTTGGAAAATGCAGTCTTTTAATGGAAGACGATGGATACAGCGTTCGAAGTTTATTAAGTTTTTTATATTATTATAATAATATTATTATCAATATTTATGATTTCGTTATGTCAATTATTGGAACACTACCTATTAAATTATTTTCTTCAGCTAACTTCTGCAGTGACAAAGTAGTTCAGTAGATTTAGTCAAAATTTCGGCAGAACCCGGCGAAAAATACCGTTGAGCTAAAAATTGGTACGGATGCTCGATAAAGTGTGATGAACTACATATACAAGTCCCCTAACCTCACATGTGTCCGTCATGGATTTTTGATCTTGTTCTACTAAAAGCTATTTCAAGTGCCAAATAGTCTACAAATTTCGCCTTTTTTTGCCCGTAACGGGTCGTACCTGGTGCAGAGCAAGTGCAAAACGACGCCTTGCACCTCAGATATTACTGAAACACATTTTTAATCCTTATAAGATTTTTGAAGCGAAACTACCGTCAGATAAATCTAACGGTATCAAATATTAAATTAAGATGAGGAGAGGGGAATACCACCCTTCCAATATTTTAGTCCGTTATCAAAATCTCATCAAAATCTTATCACTATTATAATATAAAGTCTGTAGACCCACTAAAATAAAGCTTATTTGTATTCTAAAAAAGATTGGGCTTTAATTTTTACACGCCTTGTATATTATAATTGAATATTGAAAATAAATCTTCTGGTTTTACTTCAAAAATTAAATCTTCTCAACACGTGAATAGAAACTATTTTTTAAGTTGCGTTATGTATAAATTTGCAATGGATTAATCACTTTTTGTATTGATTATTATATTTTTACTCGCTTTGTAAAACATATTTGTAAACACTTTGTAAAACTTCACCATTTTGATTTAATTCTTATATACTCTTTTTAGACGCCCTTTATAATATATCTTAATATTGAAAATGAATCTTTAGGTTTTACCTCAAAGGTTAAATATTCTCAATAAGGGAATAGAAACTATATCTTAAATTATATATCTTAAATTTGTAGACTATTCAGGGAAATAGACTTGACTTGACTTGTCTGTTTTATGGGTTTGCTGCAAGGCAATCGCCAGATTGCTCTCCGTCCGGGGCTTATTCAGAGCTGGGGCAACCCTCCCAGATGATTTACACCTTATTCCAGTTTAGAGTCGTTATTGGTAGGATGTCCGGATGATGAGCTCTAAGCTCCCGGATACCCAGAATCTTGCAAATAATTCTTAATTTTTACTCTTTTAATTTTTGAAATGCATCTTGGCTTCCACTAGGTGCCCCTTGAGAGTGCTACTGGTATCACTAGATGACCCTTTCTTTCGAACTATCCTCTTACCCCTCTCACTCCCCCCACATAGCGGCCATTATGCTAATATTCTATGTAGAACTTCGGCAGACGAACGGGATAGAATGCAGGAACAACTAGGCCTCACACGTTCACAGCGTCTGCTCCCTTTCTAGCGGGGTAATTAGTTTCCACACTGAGTGGTTGAGTCTCCCTCTTCCCCCGAAATAAAGCAGCAAAACCGAACATTTTAAATCACTTATGTTAATACACAGAGGTCTGCCTTCGACGAGACGAACCGGAAGACTGGAGAGAAACAGAGAAATATGTTGACGCGCAAATGTGAGGTTAGGAGACTTTTAATAAGTTGTACACTTCATAGAGCATCTGTACCAGTTTTTAACTCCACGGTATTTTTCACCGGGTAGATATCTAAATCTACAGGTATAATGCATGTTTTATTATGAGGTATAATGCGCCACAATTTTCTTTATGATAGTCCAAACACAAATTAAATATACATATTCTTTAGAAAGGGCAAGACATTCAGAATTGCGGGTTACATTTGCGACCATAAATGATATATTGAATTTCCTGAGGGTTTTACAAAAATGGATTTAAATTTTTAGAGACTTGTTCCCGTTTTCATACCATTTTTAATTCGCATCTACTAAACTATTAAAGCCGAGCTTTTATCCCGTTTTCTCTCACTGTTGCTTCGCCGAAAATTCAAGGATTAAATGATAGTATGTATATATATTATTGTTTGGCATGTAGAGCCTGACTTGAATACATTTGTATTTATTCAATATTAATTAGACGTACCTCGCAAATTTACTTGTTTTGAACGTTTTCTGGTTATTTATACCCAATCACATTTATATTTTAATTAGTCTAAAAATGCAGTACCACATGGAAAGATTTCAAGCAGTTTTTTGACCTCTCATAGGTTTTATCTCAATATGGCAATCCTAAATATTGACACTACTTTGCAATTATTAGCTCAAGCTCGAGTTAACTATGTATTTATCTTCTTACTTTCATTTATATATTATTATTCTTCAGCAACATATTTACTACTAACTTTCTCAAAAACTAACGGCCGGTTGCAGAAAGCCCAATTAAAATTTAGAATGTTTAACGGAATGTCACCTTTGACAGCGAGTTTCTAGATTTTTATACGCAGCTTGTCAAATCCGAAAGCTCGGTTAAATATTCTAAACAGCAATTAAGTTTTGTGCAACCGGCTGTTGTCTACTACAAATAAAGTTTAAAAAGCTTTGTGACTTGTATTTGCAGGCTTTTTAATTTAGCTGTTTCAAAAATTTTAATTTTAGCTTTTTTATTTGCAATTTTTTTTTTGTATTTTTTTCTTACCTCATATATGCAATCACATACATTTATTATTTTATCGTATTAATATTATGAGCAAAACGTTTTATGAAGAGTTGCTGCTTTTTTGCTAAAGTTAAAAATAAATACGTTCTCCAGTTGTTTTTAAGACCATAATAAAAAGTTTGACATTATATTAAAATTTGCAAAACAATGTATAAAAATATAAATTTAGTACCTTGTTGCAATAACCGGGCAAGTCCCATTTTTAAAAATGTTGAGGAAACTGAAAAAATTTCACTGTTTGCAAATGGCATAAAAATGAGGCAAAATGACATATAGTTTACCACAAGTGTTATCCAAGTGGCAGGTTTTTGATTATTTGTTAAAATAAATATTGGAGTAAATAAAAAAAACTGATTTTTGAAACTTGTCTGTTTCTTGCACCAATTTACCAACTAGCAATTAAAATGAACCTATTTTTTATGATATAGTTTATAAATCATCAAAATGTAAAGTGTGAAATGTAAATATATGAAGAATCAGTTTCATATCCATTTTTCTCTGTTCCAGCTGTTTCGTTTTCAAGGTCCTCTTCAGACAGCAACTCTCCTAATATAGCTTTATATTATGCTTGTTAAACTGCTGGAACATTATTTTGCCACTAAACTCTTCAAATCTTTTACTTTTTTATCCTTTAGTGGAATTGGATTGTTGTAAACTGTCACTGTTGGCAATGACATTTTCGATTGGAAGTCTTTCTTTATAAAGAACCTGTTACTGATATGACGAGAAGAATAATGATGACTCTTTCCTATTTCCACAGCCTTTTTACTTCCATTGCCAAGCCGGTGTATTTGGCGATCTTCTCACTGTATTTCGCTTAGATGTTCTCGTCGTTGGGGACAGCCATGTCAATTAAATAAGTGATTTTCTCTTTTTTGGATTGAAAGGTGATATCGGGTCTGTTTGCGGGGATTATTTTATCTGTGTGGATGTCAATGTCCCAGTAGAGCTTGTAGTCTTTGAAGTTGTGTCCTTGATGATGTGCTTTCGGTAGTTTCTGGTTGCTATGACTTTGTCCTGGGTGGCAAGCAGGAAGCCTTCTGTTTCATGGAACAGCTGCCCTTCTTGTAACCACGTATATGAAAGCTTTTTATGTATATGGTCTTGCTTTATGTGATATCTGTGTCTTCCGTGAAGTGTTTTTTCAGACCAGGTGTTCATCTTTTCTAGTCGTGATTGGATATGACTGTGTGCGTCTGCTGCGTGGCTCGTTTGAGACAGGTCGAGCGGTGTATAATTCTTGTCTGCTTTTACTATTGCCTTGGGGAGGTTAGTTTGTTTGTTGTGGAAGAATTTTCTGACTTCGTAAATTTGTTTTTTATTTAGCGATTGTATATCTATGTATAATTCCCCTCCCTCCTTCTTTTCTCTCGATGGTAAGTCTTTCTTTGCCTGCGTTGGGATGTAACTTCATATGTTTAGTGAAATCAGAGCGTATGAGAATGTGAATATTTTCTATGTCTGTGTGTGATCATTTAATGATACCAAACGAATACGTAAGAATAGGTATGGCGAAGGTGTTAATAGCTTTCGTTAGATTTCTGGAATTCAGTTTTGTTATTATTATTATTATTATTATTATTATTATTATTATTATTATCGAAATTGACAATCAATTCTCAAGAAATGTTGGGTTCCTAGCCCATCCCGGATGCATGCATCACAAGGAGTGGGTTGGTTTCTATTAGTTCTATGTATTGTCCTGTGAGAATTTTCTCACTATGTGGCAAGTACTGAGCAGGATTGCCTTCTGGATGTCGGTGTTAATGTGTAGTCCTATAATTTTCAGGTTCTCCTCTAGTATTTTTGGAACTAATCCAGTTGATGATACGATGATCGGTATCACATGAATCTTCTTTAGTCGCCACATCTGCTGTATCTCCATGGCCAGCTCCGCATATTTGGTCTTTTTGATATTTGTCCAACAGATTGTTATTGGTGGGCACAACAACATCTACCAAATAAGCCATTTTTGTTTTCTTATTTATTAATTTATTAACCGTCTGTATTTGTTAGGTAAGTGCAGCCAGATTAGACTTATCAGATTAAACGGACCGGTCTTTGATGGTGAATTCCGTGTATTAATAACTTGGTCCTGTATTACCATCGCAAATACTTCTGTCTCTGGAAATCGTTTTCCATCCTTCAGACACCTGTTGCATGCTTCCTTATCTATGTGTGGCTGATACAAGTCATTGTGATGTCGGTCATGCAGAGCCATTTGAGCCCACTGTTCTTGTTTTTCGGGGTCTGAAAGCGACTTTAGGATTATGTTGTCACTTGCGAGATTGAGTGGAAAGTATGAGCTACTACTTAGGGTCACTATGCGGTGGTTTTTGCAGCTATCGGGAGTGCGAATTGGTCAAGTCAACAAGCGATCTTCCACCTTCTCTTGTGAGGTCATTCGGAGACTTGACCTAGGGTGGTGTGATTTGTACTTGGTCATTATTAGGCGAGTAGTTTGTTGTAGTTCGGGAATTGTCTCTATTGTTAAAGCCATGTTCTGTATTGTTGAGCAACATGGATAGAGGGTTCATCGCTAAGCAGAACCAAAGTTGACTTAACGAGTCCTTCGTAAATTCCCCTCTAGATGTGTATCTCATCGGTAATAAGAGATAGATCGCCATTATAAATCCTCAGGTTCGTTCTTTACTGGTGCTTGATAGTTGTCAGGAAATTGATGATCATAGGATGAATTTTGTATATTTCTAGTATGTCTATAAGCCAGGAATATGGTACACTGTCAAACGCCTTTTTATAATCTATAAAAGCAGTGTGTATGTTGCGTTTTCATGTGCCTGCTTAAGTACCACAGAGTCGTTGAAAAGTTGTTTTTTGCATCTTTGATAGTCTCGAATGCATCCCTTCTGTTTCTCGGCTAATAGGTTATGACTGTCAATATGGTGATAGATACGATTTGCAATGCATCCTGTTAGGATCTTGTATATAATGGGCAAATAGGTGATGGGCTTGTACTGGGACGGGTCTTCTCTCCTATTGCTTTATATCCTTTGCCACTAACATATCGATTTAAAATTTAGCATTGCTATATTACTGGCTCAGATGAAGAATTTTGGTGCTTCAAACAATTGACCATCGCATCTGGTTTAATCAGGAGCGTTATACCCTGTAAATATTTTAAAATTTGGACCCTGCAGAACGTTCTAAAAAAACATGTAACGTATCTATGAAAATGTCATATCATATATGATTTTTCTGTAGTTTTAATGAAATGCGATATACATGATGAATTTAATTTTTACTAAGTAAGCTAATACAAAATAATAATGATAAAGGATAATTGATATTAATTTAATGACGGTTTTATTAAAGGTTTTGCATCACTGTTTATTATTTCATTTACTTTGCGAGAATACACGCAATTATGAACAAAATTTTAATAAAAGTTAATAAAGGGAAGTGAAGCAGAAGAATTCTAAAATTCAAATAAATGGGCTATATAATAGTGATTTTATAAAGGCAAGGTTTCTGGATTGGAAATAAAAAATATCATCCATCGTGCATTATCAGCATTTAGTTATCCGTTTGAGGCCTATCGTCTCTAATAAATTACTACAAGTTGCTCTCCTATTTGTGCTCATTTCCCTGTGGTAATTTACTTGTAAGCATGCAAAACTGTTGTATAAAGCTCAATTTTTAGTAGTTAGACATTATTCGCTTACTCAATTATACATCGGCCATTTTAGTGCTTATATCTATAGCAAGCATAACTAAAGATCATCAGCCATAAACATAAATTATTCACGGTACAATTTTCCAGGTGCTTGAAAAAAAGATAAATTGATTTTCAAGGAGGATGAATAAAATATGACCCTCTGAGTAGAATATGGTAAATGGATTGCGTTTGTGGAAATGTCACGGTTTTTCTCTAATTTTTTTTGTAGAAATTTTTTTCTATGTGAAGTATATTATTGCTATGTGTTTAGCTAAGTCACATGTCTAATTAAAACTATGTACTTTTCAAAGTCATAAACTAGTTTTTCACTGCTGAACAAATTCGCTTGTATTCTAGTTGGCCACTGTCCTACTAAACGTCAGTGGCGTTTCATTTTTTCTCTTCTACTCATTTTTACAATTTCGCAAAGGTTACCAACAGCAAATTCACAATATTTGTAAAAACACAAAAAAAAACACATATACGGTTCTGAACCAATATTTTTTATACAGGCAAAATAATGTACATTGAAACATCACACTACAATTTTTTTTCACATTTGTATTGGACTACCCGGTATACGAGACATTTATTCTTACTTAGAAATGTTTAACGTCTTCTGGGAAAATTATAAGCTTATATTATCTATGAAAATTTTAGAGCATATAAAGTTAATTTTAAACTATGTAAACTTCTCTTCTATGATCATAAATATATAAATAAATGGAAAAGACCATCTCAAATATTTGTTCTTCTCAGATCCAGCGTGTATTTCTGGTTATTTAATAATAACAGATGACAGCATACCATAGGGATTATAAGAAATATAGAGAAAAAAGTACAACATAGTAACGAATTTTCAGCAAACATATTTACAGGGTGCTCAAAAAGTTAGGAATAGCGGTTCTTCAGTCTAATGCTTATATTTTACCAAAAAAAGATTAAATACCATTTGTCTGAATAATAGCCATGTATTTTTTTTGCTTGGAAACAAGAATCAAAAATTGTCAAAAAAAAAAAAAAAATATATATATATATATATATATATATATATATATATATATATATATATATATATATATATTTATATATAATTTCGTGTATACAGGGTGACCCAAAAGCAAGTTATGACAGTTAAGTTAATTTTTTAAATAGAATTTTTAATTTTTTATTTTATTTTCGGATTCTACGGAAAATTTTTATCACATTTCATGTGTCATAATTTACATATGTCTAAATTAATTGTATAAAAAACCAATTTTATTGAAAAAAGGTTTAACTTTAAATAATAAATGTCTAGATGACAAAATTATGTAATAATAATTTAAAAATTGTTGAATTTGATCACCAGCAACATCCTGACAGTATCTTAGGCGATCTTCAAATTCTTGCAAAACATTGTGCACTACTTGAATTTCTATCAATCTAATTTCCTGTCTTACTGGATCTTTAAGGTCATCAATATTGTTGTGTCTGCTAACATACACTGTAGATTTTAGGTAACCCGACAGATAATAATTTAACGTGGTCAAATCAGGGAATCTGGCAGGCAATTCTATCGGACCCAGTCTTCCGATCCACCTACCAGGACAAACATTATCCAAATATTTATGAATCGGGCGAGTATAATGGGCTGGTGTTCCATGTTAATACTATTGATACCATAAAGGATCGTTGGGAATATCGGGATCTACTAGATTTGAGTACAATACAGCAAGCGCAGGTATCAAGTTGATTGTTAAAAATTCTAGATATCTTTCTCCAGTTAAAGTCTCTTCAAAGAAGAAGAAACCCAAGATTCTGTTTCCAATAATCCCAGCCTATACATTTACTTTTTGGGGGTATTGTGTGGAGCAGTTCATTACCCATTGCGGGTTTTCTGTAGCCCAATATCAATAATTTTGTCTATTCACATTTCTGTTTAGGCAAAACGTTGCTTCATCCGAAAATAATATTTTTCGTGAAAATTGAGGGTCATTGACTCATCGCTTCATCATTATGTCACAAAATTGCATTCTTCTATCCGGCTCGTCCTCATCAAGTTCTTGAACTAACTAAACTTTATGGGTGCCATTTATTTTTATGTAATTATTTCAGTACAGATCTTTTACTAATATTGTTTTCGGTAGCAATAGCTAGCTTTATAGCTGTTCTCTTCATCTGATAGTAACAAATTTAACTGCACATCTTCCGAGATACTGGGCCGACCATTTTCATAATTATCTCTCACATGCCCCAAATTCCTATATTTTTATTTCAAATTTACTTACAGTTGACAAAATATCCAAACAGAGGCGCTCTGTATGGGTATTTTATTGTTAAACAATTCACAAACTTCGTTTTGTGTAAGCACGCATTCTATCTCTATAGCCAACCATCATTAATATTTCTATGCATTCTTTTTCACATAATCGTCCACAGTTTACAAAAATTACTATTAGACCAAAAGTTTATTTTTGACAGTGAATCAACGTCAAAATTACTTAAAATATGTGAGGTAACAATGTTATTAATTTTAACGCGTTCAGTAGTTTGAGTTTGTTTAATTCTCAATATGAACGGCGTTCGGATATGAGGGATACCTAGTGCAAAATTTTGCAACTTTTAGATAAAACAATATTTAAAAAAGCGCAAAAAAACGTTGGTCAAATATTTGAAACACTTTTGACAAGCAAAGTGTAGCAGGGGAAATTGGTGCAACTAGACCTTTTTATTTTTTCGTATTACTATTTTCTCAATTAAACAAACATTTTATTAATTTTTCATTATATATTCTTAGGTTTTTGTTTAGATAGTACTTATTAATTTAGCACTAGGTACCCCTCATATCCGAACGCAGTTCATATTAAGAATTAGACAAACTCAAATCTACTGAAAGCTTTAACATTAATAACAGTGTTACTTGTAATATATTTTACGTTCGTGAATATTTAGATACTGTTTTTCCTGGTAGAGGGACTGGTATCGGACGAATGGCCTGCCAGATCCCCTGATAAAATCTACAGTGTATGTTAACAGACTCGACAATATTGATGATCTTAAAGACCGAATAAGACAGGAAATTACTTTGATAGAAGCTCAAGTAGTGCACAATGTTTTGCTAGAATTTGAAGATCTCCTAGGATATTGTCAGGATGTTGCTGGTGATCAATTTCAACAATTTTTAAATTAAAATTACATAATTTTGTCATCTAGACATTTATTATTTAAAGTCAAGCTTTTTTAATAAAACTCATTTTTTATACATCTTAATTTAGTCATGTAGTTTATGATATATGAAATGTGATCAAAACTTTTTGTAGAATCCGAAAATAAAAAATGGGACACTCCATTTAAAAAAAATAAGTTAACTGTCATAACTTGCTTTTGCGCCATCCTGTATACATGATTTATAATAAAAAAAACGGCAATATAAATATATAGAGATATATAGGGAACTAAAAAGAACAGTTTTTATATTTAAATTGTCTCAGACACAGACATTACACATTATGACAAAAAACGAAATTACTCAATCGCATGTCCACATTAATTGTGTGATTAAGTAATTGTGTTTTCTGTATTTATTTAAATTTTTTAAAGTTTTTAATTTATTTATTATTATTTTTAATATTATTTATGTTTGATAACATTATTTACGTAGTCGACGAAAAATTAATTATGTGCTTTATTATTGTCCCCCATAAAAAGAAGATTTTATTCTAGGAAAGGGAATTTTACTGAATATTTAAACATTTTATTAGGTCGCCATTTTGTTTGTCTGCAAAGAATTCACACATGATTTTTTCCAGTTTATCCCTATATTACACCTTAGTTTCGCGCAAATCTTGAAGTCCATTAGGTAAGTAGTTACTTAATTACGATTTTTTTACATTTTGTGACGCCGCCATTTTGTTCAAACATGCCCTTATGACCCTTGATGTTTGAAAAGTCAATCAGATAAGTAGGTTATACGTACCGTATAACCTAACCTAAATATAATATGTAAGTATAGGTATACTGCGTACAGACTGACACACAGAACATTTTTTTCGTGTTTTAGAAACCAGAAAACGCCAGGTGACTTTTTTTTCACGATTAAAAAATATTCTAGGATTTTTTGTATGTTTTTTTTGCGCAGAGACTGAAAAAATGTGTGCCCGTTATGGTGTAATTTATGGAAAAGGTTTAAACTGGCATTTATACAGTTTTATTGCGTAGAAGAACAGAAACAACACAAGGTTACTTTTTTTTCCAATGATATCCTGTTTATTTCTAATTCATTTAATAATTTACCTTTTCAAAAATATATCTATATATGTTTTTAATAGCACTTCACAAATTTGAACTTTTAAGAAATAAATCATTATTTTATGGGAAAGGCTTTAAAAATAATAGTGAACTGTAACAGTGTAACAAGTATTTACTGGCAAAAAGTTATCAAGTTAAAAAGGCTGCAAATAAATTTATTTAGAATTATTATATTATGATGAAGTGTGCTATACAATGCAATGAGAAGTCAGACAAATAAAAAATATTTTTGCGATAAAATATGAGCTTATAAATTACAGATCATTTACTAAAAAACATTTAAAACTAATAATAAAGAATATCGTGATGTCGACAAAATTAGTAGTACGCGTGGGAAGACGCCGCAAAAAAATTCTTTTAGGAAAATAAAGAAGTCATTTGCTGTTAGAAAGTCTCGTGCACAAATATTGTTTAAAAAAATAAATATAAAATTTAAAAATAAAAAATTGTGCACCATTCACACCCCGGAGACGACCAGGGGCGAAAAGTTTCCTGTAAATAATGGTTATAAACAATTAGTTTACAGCTGATAGGCACCTAAAATATTGGTAGATGTTTTGCCGGACTTATAAGAAGGTGTTCCTTTAGATTACCGTGGACAAAATGGAGATCTAGCCTCACTGCACGAATAGTAGTAGCTCTGGATTTGACGATGTTGGACTTCTTCATATACATATAATTACTAATAATAATAATACATTTCAAAAGTGTGCGAATGGAGTATGAAACATAACAAAAGTCATTTGAACAAATTAAGTAAAAATTTGACTTAGGCTGGCATAAACTGTTTAATTTTGACATAATCAAGATATGGGAAGACAACCTAACGTTTTATATGTTTGTTATTGTTGTCATAATTAATTTGTTTTTATTAATAATCAAAGCATTCTACAATACATAGCGATTTATTACCAAAAATTTCACTTGTATGTTATTAAAAATATATAGACTATTACAAATTTAAAATGGTATAAATGCAAATTGCAAGATTTTCGATTTTAATGTAGTTCAGAAATCAAGATGGTTATGAAAATTCGGCCTATTGCATTTTCAGTTTCACTTAGTATAGTGTTAAAAAAACGCAGCCCTTTGTCGTTGCTTTGTCGGGGTTATATTGCAAAGATAACAAAAACTAGACACTCTCTTGGACTGCATGAACATTTCTCCAAAATGTTAGACGTCTTCGGATGGCGACGGGGAAAGTCGGTCATTTATAGCTGTAATTAGGAAACTATAAAAGTACAAATTCCTTCTTTCATACATCCCCTGCCATCCAATATGCATCCCTTTAGTACTTGTTAATAGATAAATTAATTTTGAGTCTGCTTTTTTTTTGGCGTTCACAAATATCTTCTCTTTATCAGAACAGTAAGCTAGTATAATACAATTGTTAAAATTCTGATGAAAGCTTGAATCCCATACAAGATGCGCGTGGCATTTTCAAGACGAGCATAGAACTTCTGAACTGAGATTTTTGAGTTTTAATGTAACTTTGGTAGCTTAAAAAAATCCTTATCAACTTAATAAAAAAATGCCTCTTGCTGGTTCTATTAATTGGTGTAAAAACTGGTTAATTTACAAATATTTATTATCAATACATATAGCATTTATTTGCGATTTGAACGTTCGCTAAATATTAATAATGATGTATAAAGATGATTTTACTTATTTACGTTATACACTATGAAAATAGTAACCAACCCAAAATTGCATTAACAGCATTAATATTCATGAAACGGCCAATTATTATTACTATTTGATAAATATAAACGTGACGCTTCTGCCATATGTTATATAGGTATTGATTTGAACATAACCAAATTTGTTGATGCTGAAAATGTTATTAGTTATGAAATTTGTATGGCCCCTCAATATTAAGATTCCACCGTTTTAGGAGGTCTTCCTGACTTGAATAAAAGGGACACATTTAATGTTACCACAAACAGGGATTAGACTGTGTCAAAATGAAATCACTTTCCGACGTTTCCAATCGGTTGCTTGATGCATCTTCAGGGATTTTTATATCACGAGATCGGAACACTGAGTGAGCTCAGTGAGCTCAGTGAGTTCAGAGTTCATATTCCTTAAGCCTAGTCGATATGGATCGTCCAGTTTCTCCAATATAGAGATCATCACGGGAACAGGGAATTACATATTCCTTTGGCGATCGCAAATATTGTCCAATTCTCTTGTGGGTGCTGAATATTATACGTATGTTGGACCGGCGTTGTAACTTTGCAATTTTGTCTGTTGATCCGTGTATAAATGGAAGAACTACACTTCCTTTCGATAATCCTTATCAGTATCATTTCGCAGATTAGGATTAATATATTTTCTAATTGAGCATCTAATATTCTCAGGGCAATTCCCTCTTAAAGCTTGAGTTAGTTTCACGGAGATCTCATGGCTGTCTATGTTTTCTACGGGTAAGTCCTTTGGTGTAATGACGAAGTTTTGGCCTTTAGAGAAGACAAATTGTTCTGCTTCCATAAAGATTTTGGAAGATAATTGTATTACGGTATCCTATGGCGGTTTTATTAGTCTTTGGTTGTCCACAAGTCCTTCGAACCTTTTCTGTTGCTTAATGGCAACTGCTTAATGTATCCTCTTGCGCTTGCGCATTGGTAATGACATCGAAGGTTCTAAATGTTTGATGTTTAAGTATAAAAGCTAATTTTTAATGAATATTTAATACCTTACGAGCGTTTATATCCAAATCACGACGAGTAGCTTTTATTATTTCTCTTACTAATGCCTAATACCATGTGCCAGTCGTGGTGCCAGTCTCGGCATCTAAGGAGAAAGGCTAGTTGGTAAAGTAGCTTTTTTTTGTTGTTTCTGAGATCACCAAAAGTTTTCGCATCCTGCTTGATTTCTTCCCCATAGAGGTTTGCTGACATAGAACGGCTGTGGTCGATTAAGAATCATGGTTCTTGGGATTAGACCGTGTCAAAATGAAATCACTTTCCGACGTTTCGCCTTCGATTGCACGACGCATCTTTGGGAATCTTTAGTTCACGAGAACCGTGATTTCTTAATTGACCACAGCCGTGAAAGCTTTCTTCTATGCTAAGTTATTAATACATTGACATTATATAAAAAAATGTTTAAATGTAGATGCTTAAAGCAATCATATGTGCACATTCCGTGTTAATAAATAGGTATAAAATTTATAAAATTTAGAGACTGTGTTTTATTATTATAATATGCAAGTTAGATTTGAGAATAAATTTATAGATATAACTATACATAACAAAGATAAGAACTAGAAAACAGATCTACAAATACGTTATTTATAGTAAAGTTTTCACATCTTTTATCAAATAACTTGGTTTTCTTCCCCTATATTTTTAAGAATGATGTTACATAACTTAAGTGCTAAGTAATTGATAGATTTTTGACTTATTGTTTTTCTACTGTCTGGAGCACTTAACAGGATATTAGACATACTTCTGATGTTGTAACAATGAGAAAATAGTTGTGGTTTATTGGAATTTTTATGTACAAAGTTAAAGCTGTAATTATATATTAATATATTGTTTTAATGTTTTCTAATTCTAAATTCCTAACCCATAAAGAAGTCTTATTGTATATAATTTTGATTTTTTTTAATAAGACTTTAACAATGTTATTCTGAATAACTTTTAGTGGCTCTGAATGTGCGTTATATGTTCAGATACACACAAGTATTTAATACAGAAGAAAACTGTCCAGTGTCCACCAAGGATTTATATAACATGATAAGCAGTTTTCTGTTAATAAATTTCCTGAATAAGTCAATTTTGTGTATTAGAAATCAAATGCTGAATATAACAGTCCCGTTTCAGGCTAGCGTCAATTATAATACCCAGATATTTTGCCTGCTTTACTTCCTTAAGTGATTCCCTCAAGAAATCTATGTTAATTTGTTTAAAATATGGACCGTTTATTTGAGCAATTGAGAAAGCCGTATAATTAGTTTTCTTCGGATTAGAAGTCAGTTTAATACTATCCCAGAACAATTTAACTTAATATTAATATCTTTAATTATTAAGTCCTTCACTTCCTGTCATGTATCATCGGAAAAAATAATAATGGTCATTGGCATCGGCAACCACTTTACTACTCCTTATGTCAAAATTGAGAAGAGTGTTGATCTATTAAAAATCACAGGACTCAGTACTGGACCTTAGTACCCAATTTTGATTTCTTTATGCTGACTCGTAGCCTCCTCTACTCTAACATACTGGTTTCTGCCACTTTCTAACTTTTGAAAATATTCAACACGGATCCTCTCACACCCTAGCTATCGAGAATATTCAGCAGCATAGCATGAGAGACCGTGTCAAATGCTTTCGCCAAATCCACAAATACTGCTATTGTCTTGTTTTATTTATTTCTAAGTTATTTGTAATATAATTCCGTATTGATTCTTAGACAATATGTTATTACTAAAAAAATAGTTCAGTATTTCTTTCAGATTTTTTAAAAATATTTTTCCAATCTTATTTATCACATTCATGGGCCGATAATTAGTGAATTTGCATATATTGGAGGTATAACTGAGATTTAAAATGATCAAGTATTTTACCAGTTTTAAAAATTAAATTAGATATGTAGCACTGTCGGTTTAAATAATACAAATGTAATATTTTACGTATTCTAGATGTAATGACATCCATACCACATCTAGTTATTTTTTAAGCTACTAATGTACCTTATAATATCATTCGAATCCACTAGTTTTAGAAACATAGAAGAAGCTTAATAAGGGACCATCCTTGTGTTTTTCTTGGATTTGTTAGCAATATAAATCACGCAAACCTCGCAAGTCAGTTGTTTTAACTACATTTATATTAGTCCTTCAAAAATTGTCATTATGTTTTTACGTTCTTTGTATAAATTAAAATAATTACACACCTTGTAATTTGTGCAGATTTATTTATTTATGATATAAAAATAATACTGATTTCTTAAAAAAAATAACAATTAACAGTAGCTATAGCATTTTTAGCAAATAACCTATATTTTTTATAATTAGATATAATATTTATTATCAGTCTTGCATAATGGTCTCTTGATATTTTACCTTTGGGCAGTTCAAAATATATAAAAACAATACTCAACATGTGCGTCCTTTGCACGTTTTATTGTAATATTTTTATGCGCATAGGTAGAGATAATTGAACATTTTAGTTAAACATGTTAATTTATGACTAAAAGCCCTGAATCCGGCAAGGCTAAATAGTTATAATGGAAACTGTAAATTTTATTGAGTATGTACAAAGAGAATTATTAAATAACATGGAGTACATGTTGCAATCCCATATATCTCATACTTGTTAGGTTCAATAACTCAACCTTATAATGCCCGTGTTTTAAGTTATTTATTCTCTTTGCTCTTTCCACAAGCTTTTAGTTTCTACATACACCTACATAGTTCATAAGATCGTTAAAATAAATTTGCAACCAACAATTGTCTTCCAATAGCTATCCCAAATATTTAATTGACTATTTAAATATTTTTCTACCGTTAATTGAAAAGGTTTACATTGAATCAACATTTTGTAAGACATAAATTTATAAATTATTTTTTTTATATAAACTTTTGTACTTATCTTTTAAGATGCTGATTTTCAAAATAAAAGTCTTTATTATTATATAACAAAACCCAAAACTTAACAGGTAACTGGACAAAATAAATTCAGATGCTACAGATCAAGTTATTTTATTATTTGCTATATTTAGATAGGCAAGCCAAGAAAAGAGCCAATAACAGACGCGAAGAAATATTAAATTATATAAATACTAATTCTTAATTACTGTTTATAGAGATAATCTCTAATAACGTTAAAAATAAGTACCCACTTGGCAGTTAGTAGTTTAAAAATTACAGAAAACATACTTAACGTTTTAAATATTAAATAACTTAAATTGCTATGTAACCCAATCAAATTAGACCAAACGTCTATTAATTCGTTAAAATCTGGAAATGATTTTATTTCACTAGCATCCCAAGTGAGGGTAATATTACTTTGTGACTTATAACTTATAACATTTAAATGGTGTATCGGACTGTATCGTATAGAAAATTTCACTCTTATCAAGATTCGTTTTGGTTAGAATCAGCGGTCAAAATTTAGATTTTTTTTTCATTTCGGCTGAAAGGTGCGTTACGCCACCTTCAAACGCCTTTGACTTGACAACGGGTATTCAAATAAAAAATGTAAGATACGAAAATTCTAGTCTCAAATTCTGCATTCACGGTGTGTTTAATTATAAAATGTTGCTCATTTCTACTCATAGACAGACGCAAAAAAATTAGGCGTAGTGCTCATTTTCCGCTATGGGAGTCTTTTGCAGTCTCATGACGTTTGATACCAAAATCAGCCATATTCGTGTGTGGAATGCAATTTCTATGCGATTTGTCCGTTTAATTTGGTTCTCTAAGTTTTATTTGGAAGGGTGGTCTAAGAGTGATGGTGGGGGGACGGTAGGACCTCAGCGTTTGATGTTGTTATATCGTGAAGTGTGGCTTGAATTGTTTAACAGTTGAATTTATTTAAATTTAATACCGAGTTGGTCTTATGTGAACAAATATAATTTTTTACCTAATGTTCTTAAGGGATATTGGTCACGATTTCGAGTGGACATTAAACCCGCTACTCACTATTCGTTGATGCATCCATTCTTTCATTCGTCCGCCTAGTCCGGAGGGTTCGGTTCATCCTTTCGATTCGTTTGGGCGAATAATCAAGTAGGCTTTGATATCAGCGAACCATTCGTCCGAATCTCATCTTTTGTTTTTTTTGTGAATTTTCAAACATTGGGGAGCATGAAATCCATGCGAACGAATTAAAAGTTGATGAGTAATGTGGATCAAATATTCGCCAATTCGTTCATTTATATTAATTGAGGAATCCAATCTATGCGGACGAATAAGCGAGCCGGCGAATAATGAGTAGCAGTTGCCTAGTCGTACCCTTCTTCAGAAATTCTATAAATAATGCATCCGAATCAATTAAATTGTTTAGCTCTGAGGACTCAGAGTTAACTTTGTTGGGATAGATTAATTTTGATTGAGGTGTTCCAAGATCCATTTATCCAATAATCCAGATTTCTGACTACTAGTTATATTTTGATTTAGTTTGAGGGTGCTAACGCAATACATTTGATAGCGAGGTCGAATGACCAGTTCATTAGGAAATCTTAGATGTTTTACATCATCAGATAAAGCCTTGGGATTGGCTTCCCAAGTAGGTTTAATTATCTTAGATAAATTTTCCTCATTATTCGTTTGTGTTTAATAATGTGTTTGAACACCTGTCTTGGTTTATTCTTATGTAAGTGTTTCTCTTATAGCCTAAAGTCAAAGTCCTATTTTGTACAGAAATGATTATTTCAGGGGAACTGAAGACGGCGACCCCAATGAACTAATTAAGGTCCCCCCACTTTTTACTGGAAGATTCCCTGAGTTCATACTCAAAAAGGGAAGAAGAGTCGCTGGATTTAAAATATCCATATTGTATTGGAAAACAAAGCTAGACAGTTGGTATTTTCCCAAGTATAGCATGTATACTTTGTTTTATTAAACCAATGTTGATATTGACGGATTAATAAATTTTACTTAAGCCTAAGAACCGGCGCAAAGTTCGTTTATTTTTCAAAAGTTTTTTAATTTTCTTGATTAGACTACACCTGAAACGGAGGTCCTACCCTCCTCGCACCCAACACTCCCAGACCACATCAGCGCACCTAAATTACACCTAGAAAATTAAATTGAGCGATCAAATTGCACAGAAATTCGATTCCACAGACGAATGTAGGGATTGTTGTTGCAAACGTCATAACACTGCAGAAGATACACTTCGCTCAAATTAAGCGCTACGTGTTTTTTGCATGTATCTATGCATATAAATTGTATGTTATATTTTTCATTTGGAATATTCGTTTTTAGGTCACAGGGGGTTAAAAGAGAGCGCATAGCACTTTTCAACCGAAAGGGAAAAAATTACTAGCTTTGACTGCTGATTACGGCTTAATCGCAGAACCAAATTTGATTTTCAAAATGGTAATTCGACGCAGAATTGATTTTAAATTTTGGTAAACATGAAATTTTCTTGTACTATGTACCCCCTAGAAAACGGAAAAAAAATGCCAAAAATGCACGGCTTTTTGGCTTCCAAAAATATAGCTCACCTCAAAAACCATTGTTCATATTACTCTTATTTAAGATTCTCAAAGTGAAATTATTTAGAATGCCTAAAGGAAAATAAAATCATTTCCAGCTTTTTACGCTTAATAAAAACCAAAAATCTAATTTGACTGAGCTAATAAGCAACCAAAACAATATACAAGTAGTCTAATTAAAATTGAATGTTTGGTAAAGGTAGTTCACGGATGACCCCGAGTTCCCCGAATAGCAGTGATGTTAAGTAAAACATAATATTTGTCGACGGGGATTTTTCATTTAAACTGTAAATATATATACGTGCTTAACAACGTCAGAAACAACATTATTTCAAATTCCCGGCAATGAAGTTAATGTTGATTTGCTTGTTGTTTTTGTCGGTGGGTATAATGGCTTTTGCCGATAGTGCAGAGAAGTGCCCTAATCCTCCAATTCAGTGTCTTTGGTGTCCCATGACCTGCCCTGATGGACAAACGCTAATAAAAAGCCCTTGTGGCTGTTGCCACAATCGATGCGTATGACATATTATAAATCATGTGAGTTACGATACACATAATTACAAATGTAAAGCTTTAAGACTTGATCGGATTAGTTTATTACATAATGCACATTTCGTATAAACTATTATGTTTGTTATTCCGATATATATATATATATATATATATATATATATATATATATATATATATATATATATATATATATATATATATATATATATATATATATATATATATATATATATATATATATATATATATATATATATATATATATATATATATATATATATATATATATATATATATATATATATATATATATATATATATATATATATATATATATATATATATATATATATATATATATATATATATATATATATATATATATATATATATATATATATATATATATATATATAACAATCAACTAACTACTTTCTTTTGTTGCAGCGTAATCTGTTCCGTAACATCGTTCCTCCAATCAGTGAAGATCGAAGTAACCACTTTATTTGGTTTTTATTTTTAATCAATCATTGAACCTTTGTATTAGTTTTAATGTTCTTTCTTAATTTATTATATATGTATATATATATTGGAGGTATGACATTTAAAAAATAAAATACTATTTTTAAATTGTATTTAATTAAATATGCATACAACAATTAAAATAGATCACCAGTTGGACATAATCCAATTAAAAAATATTAAAAACTCGTCATGATTAATAATTAATAATACGGACATTTTTTTTTCTCAAAAGTTGTAGGGTTAGTCAGTTTTTTATTTTAAAATAGCATAAGCTGCTTGAAAATGTCGATTTAAATTTTTACAGTATTTGAATTAACGTGCCGATATTATAAGGACTTTACAGAAATATAACAAATAAATTATGCTGTATTACATCAAGTGACCGAAACATTCGATGGACAGTTTGCATAAGAGAAGAGATTCCTTACTAAAACATGATAATAATATCATATCATTCGCCCGAACCCCTTGTCAAAAAAAAAACAAAATCGCACGGATATTCCAAACATTTCCAATTAACTTTTTGATATTGGTTTTTTAGGCTATTTCAGGAACTCCTAACTGATTTCTTTCTTAAATGGATAACCCAAATCCTATCTTTTATTGCAAACCATAGTATAGAGTGATCCAAATATCTTTGAACAAGCCTTATATCTCTGGTATTCGTAAAGATAAGAAAAAAATCTTTAAATACAAAACATGTTTGTGATAATTTTAAAAAATGTATTTTATGTTATATATTATATTAAAAAAAAACAAGACAAATTTAAAAATTCGTTAATTTAAATGCAACATCCTGTATTTTATTACATTTTTGATTTCTACGCAAACATCTAGGCCAACTTAATATAACATATCCTATGCCCTACTTCAATTATTTCCAAAATATTTAGGTTTAAAAGTTCACAGTTTCGAACTTTGAAAGGCTCTTACACAATTAGAGTAAATTCTATTTTAGTTTTTAGGGTCTTATTTATGGAGTTATTTTTAAACGCAATGTTACATTAAACTTTTCCGTTTTATTTTTTAAACGCAGAAAAAGTTTAATAAAAGGATGATAAGTGAAAAAGGAAATACCAGATTAAGATAGAAATGTGCACTTCGTTTTGTCTTAGCACGAACTGAGGGGTAATCCGTTGGTGCATTTTGAAACAAACGTAAGAGACATTGCGGGGTAATATAGGGGCATTGTGGTTCTTGAAGGTATTTTCAAAAATTAACCTAAAGAGCGACATTATTACTTACTAATTATTAAAATATTTTAAAATCTTCTATAAGTACGATTATAAAATAAAATAAAATAAAGAATAAAAATAATATGTGGAAAAGAGGTAGAACATACTCTCCTTTTCGTTTAGCTCCTTTTCACAGAGCATATGGCTCAAATCAATAATCTATTTTTATTATAACCTTTCATATCTACTTGCATTAAATCGAATTGTCCAATAAATTTACTGCGGAAACGCAATTTTATCTTATAATGGATCCTGTATTGAATATATAACACACGTACAAAAAAGAAACAAGAAAACGCATGATCGAAATTTCCGTTGTTTACGTGATTTCCTATTTCGGTAACACTTTTATACATGTTTAAAAAACAGACCTACGGGATATCTAGATAAAATAAAAACTATGTATATATTTTTTAAGAGTAAGTTGTTGGTTGTAAATAACGGCGTGGTGCCAGCGTGGATATGTTTTACTGCTTCTTTTCTGGTTAAAAGTAGCCGACAAAAATCTGTGCTGTTTAACAGGAAGATTTTGCTTCATAAATTTAAACTAAGTCATGTTACCTATATTTTATACTTCCATATCACCACTTGAAGAAAGTTTCAGAGGAAATGATATATAGGTAGTTTTTTATTAACATAACCAAGATAATTTGAAAAATGTCAGGATATTATAGAACGTTGTATATTATGTCCATCATAAGTTTTTGTTTTGTCATTGCGAGAAAATTTAACATCAATTGTAATCCGACAGAGTAAGTCAAAAATTAGGGATAAATACGAACCTTTATACAGGTTGCTTAATACATTTGTTATGTGGACAGGTAAACAATTAACTATGGTTTTCATTGTATATGTATACGTGTGTGTTTCGTTGTGTGTTTATTGTTTTGTTTTTCGGAGATACACAATGTCAAAATGTTTATAAAAAATAGTTTTTTTTTATTAATTTCTCAAAGACGTTTCTGTGGATTTTGATGAAATTTGCCAAATAAAAGTAATGTGCTTATTTAAACATAATAACATTGCAAATATTCACCCCAGTAACGTCTGATTCGATATTCATGGGGAAAACATTGCATGCCACTGGTTTCTTATACTTTTTCCTTCTAATACTTCTTCCCTCTAAAAAAACTCATTTTAGAAGCAACCCATATGGTTTCAAATTAGTTCTTTTTCAAACTCTGAATTTCCGTAATAATGTGATAATATGGAAGTACCGATCAAGAGAAACACTGATTGAATTTGAAGCAGTTTTTATGCCGATATTAATTGATATCATTTTAGGCTAGCTTGGGCTGCTCTGGTACGTACGATTGTTGTTTTGGAACTATTTTGTTTTTAGCACCTCACCCTTCATTTTATCCGATCCGTGCAATTAATAGGGTTATAGCAAGTCAAGTTCACAATATACAGAAAAATTAAATATTATAGCTAATTCAATCCGAATATGCAATGATCAACTCAAATTAAATAAAATATTATTTTATTAAAACTAAATATGTACAAATACTAACAAGAAATAAATTAAAACGCATTACAGATTTTAAATAAAAGTAAAAATTAAAACTCGATATTTTCAGTATTTGTCAAAACAATCACAGAAACAGGCATTTTTCACATGGATCATGATTTAAAAAGTAAATGTTTCTGTTATTCCTGTTGTAATGTTTACGTCTTTTTACTTACCTCGCAATAGGGAAGTATTGTAATTGTGAAAAAATCATTCTCCGAGATTTTTTCAGATCTTCGCGTTCAGGATCCGTGGGTCTGTTTGTCTGTTCGCTGAATAGCTAAAATACTACTTACCCTACCTACTTTCAAATTTTGGTCAAAAATGAAGGGTCATATGAAGATGATCTGGTAACATTTCGGTAAAAATCCAATATGGCGGCCTAGCAAAATTATTATTAAAAAACATAAAGTATTATAACAAACATAGAAAAAGACTATTATGTTGGGATCAACTGGTAACATTTTGGTACGAATCCAAGATGGGCGAACAAAATGGCGCCATAATAAATTATTTAAAAATATTATAAAAAAATTTGAAAAAACTGCTTAATGGTTTGGTTTCAAGTTGCATACCATAACTAATTGTGATATAGGGATCAACTAGTAAAATTGTGGTACTAATTCAAGATGACCGAACAAAATGGCGCCCAAATAAAATGTTTGTAATCATGAAAAAATCAATGTGTCAGGTTTTACATATCTTCAAATTTTAGCGACCCTAGATACCAAAAAATATGTTTTACCAATTCGGTCCTTCTGTCGGTCTGTCTGTCACTCTATCAGTCTGTCAGTTCGCGGCATAGCTTAAGACTACTTACCGGATTGACATGAAATTTTTGGGGATATGGGGATGGATGACCTGGTAATATTTTGGTAAAAATCCAATATGACGAAACAAAATGGCGGCCTAGTGAAATGTGAAACAAATTATTATTAAAATGGCGGCTTAGTAAAATATTTAAAAATTTAGCCTAAAAAATTACTTAATGGGGAGATTTCAAATTGTGTGTTATAACTAATTGAGGTATAGGGATCAACTAGCAAAACCCTGTCCTTAATTCAAGATGGCGGAACAAAATGGCGGTCAAATAAACTGTTTTTAATTGTGAAAAAAATCACTCTCTCAGGTGTTACATGTCTCGATGTTTTAGCGTCCATAGATGCCAAAAAATATGTTTTATCAATTCTGTCGGTCCGTCTGACGGTCTGTGTGTCCGTCAGTTCGCGGCATAGCTTACCAAACATTTACCCGATTGACTTCAAATTTTGACAAAAAATTAACAATGTTAAAAAAATGTTCTTAGAGTTCGGTGTATTATTTGGGGTTAAATCCAGTAGAAAAAACAAAACTCTTTTTTAAATTGTCGACAATTGTTGCATCCTCGGGACACATATAGATTCTATAGCCAGTATGAAACTTACATTATCAGTCTTAACCTACTCCGTTGTTCCACAGATATTTTCTACTGATTAAGTTTCTAAATGGTTTTCGTTAACGATCCTCTTGTTAGTATGTGGGTTAACGATCCAGTAAAAAAAAACAAAATTTGTAGACGTTTCGCAACTTTATTGTTGCATCCTCAGGGCACATAGATTTTATATCCTGCATGAAAACCATATTACCAGTCTTTACCTACTCCGTTGGTTCGTAGATATTTTCCAGATATTAAGTTTCTAAATGGTTTCCGTTAACGATCCTTTTGTTTTTATGTTATAGTGGTATATTATTTGGGGTTAGGAAAAAACTTTTTTTTTACTGGATCCTAACTCCAAATAATACACTACTTTAATATAACAACAAGAGGATCGTTAACAAAATCCATTTAGAAAGTTAAAAAAACTATTACTAAAAAACTAATTATCCAATTTACCTCAAAGCACAAAAATCAAGTTTTACATAGGAATGAACTGGTAATATTTTGATATCAATCCAAAATAACAATACAAAATAGCGGCCTAATAAAATATTTAAAAAATCAGCCTGGACATATTATTTATTAAATTAATTTCGATTAGTGTGCAAAAAGTTTTACGAGTATATATATACAGATAAATTGGTAAAGTTGTAGTATGAATTTAAGATGACGAAACAAAATGGCGGAAAAATAAAATTTTTTAAAAATCAACGTAAAATCTTGTTCAATTAACTTTTTAAATTTTGCAGAAAAATTAAATGTGAAAATGGGATAAACTGGTACGAATTCAACATGACGTAACAAAATAGCGGTATGTGTCAATGTAAAAATTACTTATTGAATTTATTTTAATTTAAGCCCAAAACTCAAGTGTGGCTTGGGTAGAAAGAAATTGGCAAAATATTGGTAGGAATCCAATATGGTGTAACGAACGCCCAATAAAAATGTTTGAAAAGACAGTATATGTAACACATATACACTGTGACTATGTGCAGAACTAAATTGGGTCACGCTTCACGGTGCCTAATAAATAAAAAAAAATCATAAAATCGAATTTCCGAGTAAAGGGAATTTACCGTTTTTTTAAACTTTTCTATAAAGTACACATTCATTTTCTGCTGACTCCGGGAATCAAATGTTAAAAGCATAAAACATCTTTTGTATAGAGAGGTAGGGGACACTATCTTATCTTACGAGTAATTTGGTACGTTTCTTGCGCAAACTGAAAAAACGCTCAATTTCCCTCCATCATACCCCATGCCAAATGATCCCAAACATTTACTAAAACACCTTACGTCATCACATTTCGATTAACCATTAGTCAATGTTTCAGGAATTAACCTTCAAGATGTCAAGGTTAACAAATTAATCCAATTCCAAATGATCCATATAATATGCCAGAGATTTTTGATAGCAATGGTCTAAACTGTATTTAATTCGTTTGCAATAGCGAAATAAATAGAAACAGGGATGTTGATCCTTAGTTAGCGCATTAGTACTCATCAGAAATGAAAATCTTTCTCCCGCAAGATGGTCGCTAGGGCATATTCTCGACATTCATCCTGGAAGCGTTGAAATCATCAGCGTAGCCTCTGAAGAAATGGGACAAAAATTTGTATGTATTTGTATGTTCAATAAAACTATTGCAAAATTATTCTACAGTTCCCTATATTAAATCGTATTCACCATTTGATTTTTACTATGTTTGAAGTTTTCGATTTTACCAATAAATTGAGGTTAATAAAAAATGCCCTTTTAATACTTTTTTTGGACCTAAACCTAATAAACCATTTTTTATATAATAGTAGTATTTAAAAAAATTAGGTTAACTGAAGAACTTATTTTGTGCTTTAAGGGCAGTTATTATATAAATTGTAGACTTGATAAGTATCTTCAATTATTTCATAAATTGGTTAATATTTTAATGAACCTGAAGTTATTTTACAACTAGATAGGTATCAAATATTAAGTCATTAAAGTAGAATCGACCCCTCAGATGCAGAGTTTTCCTTTCACAGTTTTATTTAATTTATTGAACTTGCTCTTATGCTACTATAATCCCTTTCTAAGTCAATAATTATCATACTTTATGTTTCCGATTACTCAATTTTTATCGTAGTTGAACTCAAGTTATTTTCTTCTTTTATTGTTGTATGACATTTAAACAAGTGTTTTATTTGTATCACCATGTAATATTTACATTTTGGTATAACTTTAGTCATTTTATTTTATCCTTCTCAGTTTTTTTTTAGACTTCTCTACCTCTGATGATGCTAAAAACATATTTTTATAACATAACTGGGATTAAATCTGTCAATTTAATTAAGCTCAAATACATAATATAATGTATTCCTAAATTTCATATTATCGCTTTAGCTGTATCTTAACGTTTTTCTATTCCTCTAGTATTTATTTAAATAATTAAGCATTTTATGCGGTACTTCCGGTTAACCTGTATGTGCCAAAGTAATTATTATAAAAAAACTTAATATAAAAAACAAATGTTCAGTATTGCAAAATATGTTATCTTTATACATATAATTATATACTGTTCTATATTTCGAAGTATAATTGCTTATTTTTTATTTTAAGCTTATACTATGCCTAACTACAACCTTTTTTGTTACAGGTAAATGCATAAAATATGTTTGAGTTTTCAATTGCAAAAGCTTTTACTTACTGATTGACATATTGGTAACGTACAAAATGTTAGCTTTAGTTTGGACGATTTTTACAATAATGTTTTTTTGTTACTTTCAAGGTACTGAAAGTGTGTCACTATCATGTAGAGTCAATTGCAAAACATGTGTTACGTGCCCACAAAATAATACAATTGCAAACAGTCCATGTGGGTGTTGTCTAAACAAGTGTGTTCCATCTGGTAAGTTATGTAGAATTCCAAGGAAATAAATATTTCGCTAGATAAAAGTTAATATTTTCAAATTGTCGTGCTACAGTCATCTGGCTTGTTTCATCCATTCTATGAATATACGAATATTTGATTAACACTATTCATCAATTTTTATTTAATGCGCCCGCATGGATTTCATGCCTTTCAAAGTTGGAAAGTACATAAAAAAATCGGTAAACTTCCTTTACCTGGAATTTCCTTCGTTATGTATTCCTTCTATTTGTTAGGAATAGTGAAGTATGACTCAATTTAGTTCAGTACATAGTCACAGTATACATATGTGTTACATATACTGTCATCATTTTTATTCGGCGCCTTTTTGTTCCATCATATTGGATTCCTCCCAATATTTTACCATTTTCTTTCTACCCATGCCACACTTGACTTTTGTGCATAATTTAAAATAAATTTAATAAGTAGTTTTTACATTGACACATACCGCCATTTTGCTACGCCATGTTGAATTGGTCCGCAGATTTTTCCTAAACCCAAATAATACACCACTTTAACAACAAGAATCGTTAACGAAAACTATTTTGAAACTTAATATCTGGGAAATATCTGCGAACTAATGGACTAGGTAAAAACTCATAATATGGGTTTCATGCAGGAAATAAAATCTATATGTGTCCTGAGGACGCAACTATTAAGTTGCGAAATGTCGACAATTCAACCAAAAGACTTTTTTTTACCGGATCCTAACCCCAATTAATACACCACTCTGACCTAAAAACAAGACGATCGTTAACGACAACTATTTAGAAACATAATATCTGCGAACCAACGGAGTAGGCAAAGGCTGATATCATGCAGAATATAGAATCTATATATGTGTGTCCTGAGAATGCAACAATAAAGTTACGAAACGTCGACTATTTAAAAATAGAGTTTAATACACCCATCTAACATAACAACAAGAGGACTATTAACGAAAACCATTTAGAAATATAATATCTAGGAAATATATGCGGACCAACGGAGTAGGTATAGTCTGCTAATATATATATATATATATATATATATATATATATATATATATATATATATATATATATATATATATATATATATATATATATATATATATGTGTGTGTGTGTGTCCTGAGGATGCAATAGTTAAGTTGCGAACCGTCGACATTTTAAAAAAAGACTTATTTTTTACTGGATCTTAACGCCAAATAATATACCACTCTAACAAAATGGTTTTAACATTATTCCGCCATATTAGGTTTTTTTCAAAATGTTACCAGGTTGTCCCCCATTTAACCCTTTTTGACCAAAATTTGAAGTCAATCGGGTAAGTAGTATCTAAGCTATGTCGCGAATTGACAGGCAGACTGACATACAGACCGACGCAATTGATAAAACATGATTTTTGGCATCTAGAGACGCTAAAACGTGAAGATATGTAAAACTTGAGAGGGTGATTTTTTTCACGATTACAAACATTTTATTTATCAGACATTTTGTTCTGCCATCCTGGAGTCGTACCAAAATTTTACCAGTTGATTCCAACGTAATACTTTGTTGTTTGTGCAAAATGTAGAATAAATTGGATATGTAGTTTTTTAATAATATTTTTTTAACATTTCATTAGGCCTCCATTTTGTGTCGCCCTTTTGGATATTTACCAAACTGTTACCAGATCATCCCCATATAACACTTAATTGTTGATTAAAGTTTGAAGTCAATCGGGTAAGTAGTCTTTAAGCTATACCGCGAACTGACAAATAGACAGACAGACCGGCATCTAAGGACGCTAAAACGTAAAGCTGTGTTAAACCTGAGAGGGTAATTTTTTTCACGATTACAAATATTTTATTTCGTGGCCATTTTGTTTAGCCATCTTGAATTGGTACCACTATTTTACTAGTTGATCCTACCAATGGTTATGGCACAAAATTTGAAAATAAACCATAGGGCAGTTGTTTTAGGCGGAATGTTTAAATAATTTGTTAAGCCTCCATTTTGTAACGCCATCTTGAATTCGTACCAAAATGTTATCAGTTGATTCCAATATAATACTTGATGTTTCTGCACAATTTGAGATAAACTGGATGAGTAGCCTTTTAATAATATTTTTTTCACTAGGCCGCGATTTTGTTTCGCCATATTGGATTTTTACCAAAATGTCCCCATATGACCATTAATTTCTGATAAAAATTTCAGTCAGTCGGGTAAGTAGTTTCTTAGCTACGCCGCGAACAGACAGACCGACAGACCGTCAGACTGACAGACAGACACCGTCTTCCCTTTTACGAGGGAAGTAAAAACAAAATATTTTCTTCGGACGAATCGGGTGAATAATTCGCTCCGGTCAAAGCCGACCTTGTTATCCGCTCAAAACACGGATTTGCCGCGCAACAAATCGAACGGATGAACCGCGCCCTCCACACTATGCGGACAAATGAAGAAATCAAGGAACAGTGAGTAGCGGAGTTTACTATTCGTTCATTTGTCCGGATAGTTTGGTTCATCCATTCGATTCGTCCGTCTTTTGTGCGAATAATCAAGTAGGTTTTGACCCCAGCGAACCATTCGTCCGAATCTAGCCTTCTGGTTTTCGAGAATTTTCACATTACATTCAACATTAAATGACAAATCGAACGTATGCAAACGAATGGACAAATAATGAGTAGCAGACTTTAATCTCTCATTTTGCAAAAATTATTCTTTAAAAAATTAAACATATAAGACCCTTAAAAGCAAAACGGATAAAATTCTATTTTTGACGAGAACTAATTTTTAAAAATGGAATGTGTCTATTAATACAAGACCTATCGATTGCTAAAATCATATAGAAGCAAAAACGATAAAATATCATACTAATACGACCTTTAAAATATGGATTAAGTGCAAAACAGATGCAAGTCCCATGCGCTTAAAAAGCAAAATAAGAAAAGTACTTTTACCGTTTTTAAAGCCCGCACTCAGCGCTACAGTCACATCGAAACACAAAATTCAGATTTTTTTTACAAATACTGTGAGATTTTACCCGGAATTTTCCGATGCTTTCTATATACAATCTGGTTATAAACAATTTTTAACCATTTATGTTGTATATATGGAGTGGAACGTTCGCGAACGGTCTATATCGAATATGTTTTATTCTCAATGTATCTTTTTGTTTCATAATACAAGGAAAAACAAAAATATCTCGCTTACAATTGCTCTTGCCACGTAAAACTAACTGAAAAGTTTCTTTTTTTCCTGCCTGGAGTGATACTACTTTATTTGTATGGATAATGCTCAATTTTAACATATTTAAACGCCAAAATATCTTCGTATATATGATACCATACTGAATATATATTATCAATTCTTTTAAAAAACTAATGGAAAATAATATTAAGAAAAATAAAATATCGGGGAAATAACGTAAAAGAAAGACATGTTTAATTAAAATCAACAAATTTTGGTTATTTACCTTAATTTTATTCTTATCAAGTGCGTTTTGTTACAAATTGTTAAAAAGTAAATTTAATGATATAAAGGGTGCAAAATCTCGTTTAGTAGGTAATAATTTACCCTTTCTGTTACTCAATTAGTATTAAAAACTTATTTTTTTTTATTATAATAAATATATCTTAAAAACAACAAGGCTTAGAAGAAAGAAACTTATAAGTGGTTGCTTCTACAATAAAAAAGTTACAGATTTTGCAAAAAATCCACAGAAATTGTCAAGTATTACTGTCAGTTCATCTCCAAAAGTTATTGCATAGATTGGGGAACTGCGCAAGTTAAAGCGGTGAAACAAGCCAGCAAGTTATTTTTAGGATCAAGTAGCAAAGGTTCAAATCCCACATAGACAGCTATTTTTTTTTAATTTTCTATATTTCTGATGTCTTATACATATCATAGGTTTTTAAAAGGTTCTCTTGATAAAATGCAGTGGGTTTATATTAAAATATTAGGAAGAACGAAAGAAATACCTTGTGAAATTTGGAGTCATGGCCCTTACTATACTCCAAGTACATCATAGTCAAAGTATAGCCGTAAGGTTGTACTACATAAACAAACTTAACTTTTAGGTTTGAGTCAAAAAAGTGAAAAACTCAATGCTTTCTTTGCAACTTACTGCTAAAAGTTTTACTTGCAGACATGCAGATAGACTGACAGATATAGGTAAAGATGTTTTTTGATAACTAAGGAGTTTAATATGTGAATATCGATAAAACCTGGGAGAAGGATTTTTTACGATTAAAATACTCCCCTCTTACGAAGGAAGTAAAAGTATTTTTCGAAATATTCTTTTACTAATTACACCATTCTTTTGCTAGTTTAAGTCTCATCTACACAACTATTTTTATTCAAAGTTAATTATGATTTTATATTTTGAGCAGTTTATTGAAGGAAATATTCGTTCGCTCGTATAATTGATAGTTCAAATATTAGAAGAAAACATTCATTTTTACCATGAGCTATCCTCTGAAAGTCTATTATCTATCATGCAGTCTTTAATTTGCCTATTAAAGAAATTAGTGATGTCATCAGTATCACGCATTATTTTGCTGACGACATTTTAGTCTTTTTCATCCACCATAATTATTACTGGTTTTACACAGGTATAGAAGATGTATAATATATCACTGCCTCCAGAAGGCACTATTTGATAGATACTAATAAAGCGCTTCAACACTTATCCATCAAATGACTGGCACATTTAATTCTATTTTAGCCAAAAATTGACTTCTCCATTTGTAGAATTAGCGTTCTTTAACACCAAGGTAGCCCACGAAGACTTTAAATTCGGTATGAACTACAATGTTAATTCTTTTCATCGTACAAGGGAAGTAATGTAATCGTGAAAAAATTACCCTCCGAGAGTTTTTCAGATTGTTGTCTCAATTCCGTCGGTCTGTCTGTCTGTCGGTCTGTCTTTTCGCGGCAGAGCTAAAAACTACTTACCCAATTGACTTCAAATTTTGATAAAAAATTGAGGGTCATATGGGGATAACCTGGTAACATTTTGGTAAACATCCAAGATGGTAAAACAAAATGGCTGCCTAGTGAAAGGTTAAAAAAGTATTACTAAAAAACCGCTCATCCAATTTACATCAAATTTTGAACAAAAATCTAGTATTATATAGAAATCAACTGGTAAAAATTTTGGTATGAATCCAAGATGGCGGAAAAAAATTGCGGCTTAATAAAATATCTAAAAATTCAGCTTGAAAAACTACATAATATAATGATTTCAAATTCTATACCATAACTAATTGTGGTATGAAAATGAACTAGTAAAACTGCGGTACTAATTCAAAATGACGGACAAATAAAATATTTGTAATCGTGAAAAAAATTGATTTCTCAGGTTTTACATATTTTCAGGTTTTAGCGTTCTTAGAAAACAAAAAATAGGTTTTATCAATTACGTCGATCCGTCTGTCGGTTTGTCTGTCTGTCTGTCAGTTCGCGACGTAGCTTAAAAGCTACTTATCAGATTGACTTCAAATTTAAGTAAAAAATTAAAGTTCATACGGGGATGACCTGGTAATTTTTTGCTAAAAATCCAATATGCCAAAACAAAATGGCGGCATAGTGTAATGGTAAAAAAATTATTACTAAACAGCCTCTTATCCCATTTATCTCAAGTTTTGTACAAAACTCAAGTATTATATAGAAATCAATTATTGGTAACATTTTGGTACGAATTTAAAATGGCGGAACACAATAACTGCTGAATAAATTATTTAAAAATTGAGTCCGAAAAATCTACTTTATGGACTGATTTCATATTGTGTGCCGTAACTAATTGTGGTATAGAAAAAAACTATTAAAACTGTGGTTCTATTTCAAGATGGCGGAACAAAATGGGGGCCAAATAAAATATTTGTAATCTGGTAAAAATAAATCTGTCAGGTTTTAGATATTTTGAAATTTTAGCGTCCTTAGATGCCAGATTTTAGCGTCCCTAAATACCAGAATTGATGTTTTATCAATTCCGTCGGTCCGTCTCTCCGTTTAAATCTACTCATCAGATCGACTTCATATTTTAGTCAAAAATTAAGAGTCATACGGTATTGATATATTGGTAAAAATCCAATATGGCAAAACAAAATGGCGGCATAGTGAAATTAAAAAAATATTATTAAAAAATCATTTATGCAATGTATCTCAAATATTGTACAAAAATCAAGTATTATGTCGAAATCAACTGGTGAAATTTCTGTAAAAATTCATCCTGAAAAAGCTATTTAATGGACTGATTCCAAATTGTGTGTTATAACTAATTGTGATATAGGGATAAACTAGTAAAACTGTGGTTCTAATTCAAGATGGCGACCAAATAAAATATTTGTAGTCGTTAAAAAAATCAGTCTCTCAGGTTTTAATTATTTTTAAATTTTAGCGAACATAGATATGAAAAAATATGTTTTATCAATTCCGTCGGAATTGGTCCCTTTGCCGGTTTGTTTGTCGGTCGTTTTGTCGCGGCATAGCTTAAAACTACTCGTCAGATGGACTTCAAATTTTAGTCAAAAAACAAGGGTCATATGGGAATGACCTGGTTATATTTTGATAAAAATCCAGTATGGAAAAACAAAATGGCAGCCTAGTGAAACGTTAAAAAAATTATTATTAAAAATTATTATCTAAATTTTTCATAAAAAATCTAGTATTATTTAGAAATCAGCTGGTAAAATTTTGGTTTCGACTCCATGACGGCTTAATAAAACATTTTATTAAATTTGATTCAGCCTGAAAACTACTTATAGAGATCAACTAGTAGAGTTTTTCATATATTAAATGTAAAAAAATCTCACTCTCACTCACAGGTTTTATATATTTTTAGGTTGTAGTGTCCTAAAAATATTTTTATCAAGTCGGTCCGTCTGTTTCTCAGGTCGCGCGTAGCTTAAAAACCACTCATCAGAGCGACTTCAAATTTTTCTCAGAAATTAAGGGTACCATGAGGATGTTGACCTGGTTATACCTTGGTAAAAATCCAATATGCCGAAACAAAATGACGGTCTAGTGTAGCGTTAAAAAAATGATTACTAAAAAACTAATGATTTAATTTCCTCAAATTTAGCACAAAAATGAAGTGCTATATAGGAACGAACTGGTAACATTTTGATATTTTTATAAGATATCAAAATAAAATGGCGGTCTAAGAAAATATTAAAAAAATCAGCCTGAAACAAACTACTCATTAAGTGTGATATAGGGATAAAATGTTACAAATTCAACATGACGCACAGTGGATCGAAGCATAGGGACCAGCGGGACATTGGTAATATGTTTTTTTCTACTCGTTCGATTTTGATGATTTTGTACTTTCTAGGCAGCTGACGCCTTCACTTTTAAAATTTAGTCATTAAATATGACATTTTGCGAAAATTCAAGATGGCGGACATCATATAAATTAATTTCGGTGTAAAGTACATTGACTGGGTATATATTATATGGAGTTCTGGGTCTTAGTAGATTTTTCTTTTCCTATTTTTTTTTATACGTTGCTTTTATTGACCTGAGTATCACTAAAAAGGATGTGCGATTTTAATAACTCTACTGGGTGTCTTTAAAAACCATGCCAAAATTGGTATTGTATAAAAAATGATTTTAAAAAATATTGTTTATATTTTTTTTAGAAATTATAGAACGTGAAGATTCAATTCAGTAATGTATACAAACTTAAAAAAAAACTTGTTATACAGGGTGGTTTTATTACCCATCATGACCATTTTTACATAGTTATTTTACCTTTTTGATACTACATACCTGTTACTGCTGTAGTTAGAACTTATATTATTAAACTATTAATATATAGAAACGTTGCAAATTAAATGTCCAAAAATATATACAGAGTGTCCCAAATTATGCCTCCAGAACAACCAAATTAAAATAAAATAATTATAGACAACTATATTTACCTTTAACATTGAGAACATCTCAAAATATATTAATAATAAAAAAATCAGGATAACTAAAACACGATTGATGTATGATTAAAGATATGAAAAATCAAATAAAAAAAATTAAGTCTTACAAAGGATAATATGAAATCTTACCTTTTTTGCTATGGTTATTTTAAAAAAATGTCTATAAGTATGGGAAATACAATTTTTTGATCTATGAACCATTTACACAGAAGTCATACACTTCACACTAAAGTTATCGCATAACTATACATTTTCTCGTTCTCCATAAACAATATCTAACTGATCATATACTGGGAAACATTCTAATGCTTAAAATTTTTAATTAACTAAAAGTCTCTACAATAACAAAGATTTGGCTTTTTCGGTTAACTCAGAATTAACCTTCTTTGTGGAAAAATTTAAAGATATTCTCAGGTTTGATATATATGGATCAGAGGTTAGAAGAAGGTTATGTAGAATATCCTCGTTTGTAAACATTCTATTACTTTTTCTAGATTTTGTTTCTCTATAATTACGGAAATGTTTATTTCGTGCCTCTGCAGCTTCTTCTGAGAGGTAGCCAATAGGAAGTTGAAAATTTTTAATTATTGATGAGCCATGTACTAAAATTTTATGTAGAGATGCAGGCATATGATACCATCCATAACGATCTACATATAATTTTGCCGTTATTTTTGCATGAGTATGGAATTTTTCGGCATCAATCTCCTCTCCCGCTGCTTGGACTTGGAGTACTATATAAATATTCTCTATCAGTCTCTGATCAATCCCTGTTATTTCAGCTGTTTTTTGGAAATTTTGAAAAAATCTTCTGGCAGTATTGCCATCGTTAGATGCTCCATGGCCTTGTCTTACGAAATCAACATTTAGTCCCATTTCATTTCTGAATCTAAAACCAGGGAGATTTGTTTTATTATAGAAATATATTCCTTGATAATAATAGGTTTATTTTAATGGAATATTCTGGAAAATGTCCTAGCTAAGGATATTTTGCATAGACTACCCACCTCTGTTGAATTTCTTGCTTTTTATTTTCTTTCAGTTGCTTATCTTCAACACTGCGTGCAGACCACTTTTTAAATTCCAAATTATAGGATATGTGCAATAAACATTCCATCGACCTTATCCAGGAATGTAAATTGGAGATTCCCAGATTATAATTTTCTTCATTTGGTGTCTTTTTTTCGATTAACTAAAAAAGTTTTAAAATATTCCTGTGGTTAATGGTTCTAGTAGTTATAGGACTCACGTTACTTTTTTTATACCTACCTCCAATTGATTCATTTCTGTGGGCTTGGCTCCACAAATATAACACACCATTGATGATGTTGTATCTGCCAAACAGGAACAAATTTTTCCGTCAAGCATGGTTGTAAATATATTATGGTTTGTTATAATATCCCCGGAAATATAAGTTTCTTCAAGTAGGGAAATTTCATTTTTCAATGACTCCCAGCATTCGGATATTACCTATAAATGATTTCATACTGATACATTGTATATTCATATTTATAAAAGAATAATATGAGAAACAAGCTACAACCAAAGCGTAAGTTATAATTACCTCCTTGGACTCTTTATTAAATTGAAAATTTAAAGGCCTGCAAAAGAAAGTTGAAAATGGCTTAGGATTCTCCCATACTATCCTTGTATGGTCATCGGTGTGCACTAGTTTTATTGGCACATATGCAGCCATAAATATGCTGGAGTCATCAAAATCGGTTTTTTGCTTATATTCGCTTTGGCCTGAAGCGCCATCAAAACCACATTTGCCGAACAAAGTTAGCTTTGAACCTGGATCACAATGGCTAAATGCTAAAATTCTGGACACGGTATGATCCAGTAAGCCTTGTAAAGTTATCCTGGCAAACCGATCCGTGATCATAATTGTCTGTTTAGAGGGATAACATTCTTGTTTAGCTACTTGAATTTGGTAATATGATGGATATAGCTGACAATTTTTTTTAATGGCTGCTTTCCTTTGATTTATATACTGGTGTTTAGAAAGGTTTAAAGAAACAAAAAAGGCTAAAGCTTCATCTCTTGAATAAAAATGATGATATTTTTCCATATCGTTGCAAAAATTCAAAACGTTTTTAACTTGATTTGGATTTTCTTTTAAAAATTTTAAAATCTTGTTGATATCTTGATTATCTAAAAAATATTGTATTAGTATTTTTTCTAATGAAATAGTCTATTATTATTATTATTATTATTATAATCATTATTATTATTATTAAACATTTTAATTTTTTCTCTGTTTGTCTTTGTAATAATAGAATACCTTGACTCATGTTTGAAGCCATAGCAAAACTTAGCTCTTGAATATTTTCTTTCCTGAGTTCTTTTGTTCGCCTCATTTTTTGTTTTGTTGACAAGTCCTCAAATGGTTTACGCAGTTGCCTTTCTTTAGGGCGAACAGTCATAAATCCTGGCCAATTAAATTGGCGAGCCAACCAAGATTGATTTATGCGTAAAAAACGTTCTTCTGTTCTATTAGATTTTTTCCATTTGCTAGATAGTGTTGAACAGTACTTTCGCAATATTTTCGATATTACGTATTTTTCATCTTCGGTGTAGTCCACGTTTCTCATTTGCAATATATCACCCAGTAATCTCTTATGATCCTCAAAAGGAATGCTGTTGGTCTTCAAATAATTGAAAAGTTCTTCGTTTGAATTTAGTTCAGCCATTTTATTTGGGATTATGCGCCAGCTTTAAACAACTTTTATTTTCAGTCGCTTAATCCGAAAAAAAAAATAAAACTTACAAAAAAGTCAATGACGTATATATATTTTTAAATAAATAGAAATGAATACTTTTTTTAATAAACAAACGATTATTAAACAATCTTTCACAGCATTTAGTCAATTTTTTAAAATTAAAAAAGCTAAGTGCCTTCGGTGGGATTCGAACCCATATTTATAGTACTCAACTCTTTTTCAATTTTAAAAAAAGTCTGAATGTCGTAAAAAATCGTTTAATAATAATTATTATTATACAGACGTTAAACATAGTACAATAATAATTTTAAAGTAAATTTAAGTTAATAATTTTCATCTAGAAAGTGCCTTCTCTCTACAAATAGCATAGTCACTTTTCCATAAAATGGGGAAAAGGTGTTTAAGATTTTAATAAAAAGTTTAAACTTTCTATTATTTTATGATGACCAATCTTCAGTTTAGCATCGGTTGTATCTTATATTTTAAAGCACCTTCTATGTTTCTATGAAAAACTATCTTGTTTAATATATAGGCTTAACTTAATAGCATTTGAAAAACAAAAGTGAAAGCTACGAAATCGCTGAATAGAGATTTTATAAGGAAGCATATTGTTTTACATATTTTCTATTCTTGACTATTGGCATTTGTATGAGTATAGGTACGTTTGTTTGGCATTTTCCAATATAAACTATAAAACTACATTGGAAATCAAAACGTATACGGCCGCAAAGAAATGCGAATAGTCGAGAATAAGGGCTTAAATATTTTAATGATTGGGATGAAAGTATCAAGGTAATTTCGCTTAAAATTGATAGAAGCACAATAAAGCAAAACATATTGCTGTTTATAGAGAGTAGGTAACCAACACCTGGCAAGACGAAGGGCGGCTGATAACTAATATTATAGAATTAATTAATTAAAATTAATTAAAAAATTAATTAGAAATTAATTTAATAGATAGGCGTAATAATTTATAAAAACTCTCAGTATTTCACTTTTGGTTCATAAACACACACCACGTTCTAATTTCACTAACAAGTTTATTATACTTTTTCCGATCTGTCAGATTTTAAACAAAAGATGAAAAGCGCGTCTTCGTAAGCTAAGCCTACCTCGATTAACCTAAATATTGATTTGTGGGTAGGGTCTTTTTTTGCGCTAAAAACCTTTATTTATTAGAGGATTGTAGCCAAAAAAAATCGAATAAATCTCAAAGGGGCAGATTGGGGCAGCTATTCTTGATGGATACATTTAAAGCAAGGTATGGTTTATGCCTCAGAGGCAAAAGTTGCGTGGACACTTTTGGCCATTTTTTTAAAAATCAAAAATTATTTATTGTTTGCTATATTTTCAAAGACAAGTTGCTGCACTCTATCTTACGGTTACGATACATGTTTTAAATATCCTGTTAATATGATGTTATTCTATCATCACCCTTATACCTAGATATTGTGCGGAAAAGTTGATAAAATATAAGTAAGTTCAGATTTTTGAATTTTAGCCAACCCAATTTTTGTATCAATTTGTGCTATATAAAATATTTGCATATATCATCGAATCTCCTTCACTAGAGAATGCTTCAAAGAATTTGCTATGTTGTTTTTATATAACACTAATATGTGTGTAAAACAAATATGAAACAGAAAAACCCAAATTTGCATTTTCAGAAAATGCCCAATGTCCCAATTATAACATGGGGTCGATCCACTGTGTGACGTAACAACATGTGTGTGTTTTAATATAAAAACTACTTATTGAATTTATTTTAAATTATGCGCAAAAATCAAGTGTATCATAAGTAGAAACTAATAAAATACTGGTAGGAATCCAATATGATGGAACATGTAATGACTATGTAATGAATTAAATTGGGTCAGGCTTCACTATTCCGTAAAAGTAATTAAGTAAAAGGAAAGATTCATAATGAGGGAAGTTCCGGGTAAAGAAAAACTACCAATTTTTATTTAGTATTTTTGCCATCATAGATTCTTTTTACACAAATAAAAAAAAATATGGTAATTTTTCAGATTTTGGGAGAAAGTGTCTTGAGGCTTTGGCAAATTGTGGCGTCTGTGCATTCGCATGTATTCTGCCTACATCTACATCTGAATCGTTTTGTGGAAAATGTTGCCAGGAGCAGTTAAATGCCTGCAAGGGATTTATTCCAGGTAAGCAAAATTGAAAATTTTCATTAAAAAAAAACGAAATTTTCACTACGTTTTTTATTTGTTGTCTTTTGTGAACGTCTATTAACTCAATAGTTTTTATTATGTTTTAGAATTTTCAAATTGTCCAACTAATCCAGTAAACTGCACTTCATGTCCTCCTGACACTTGTCCCTTAGGGCAACGGTTACTGCAAAGCCCTTGTGGATGCTGCTTTGATGTATGCGTATCACTAATCGACTATATAGTTTGAAATATGACACTGTAAAATAATAATATATCCTAAATTATTAAATATATCTAATATAAATTCTATAACAGCTATGTCAGATTTATTGGTTTAACTGATTTGTCATGAAAGGTAGTAACAACAATAGATTAGAATTGTAAATTTAAGATTTATATTTTAATCTAAAAATTACAAAATTAATAGAAATTACCAGGGCTGAAACCAATTATAGAGAAAGATAATTTCAAAATAGAGATTGTTTTTCCTTGTTATTATTTTGTTAGTATGTAAAGGTGTCCTTTCGGTTGAAAACGATATAGATGGAGACGTAAAAAAACCTATATCGGCAACACGAATTTCGATCTGACCTGGATGGCTAAGCATCGAGGAATTTGGGGCAATAAAACCGAGTTTACTTTTGGAATCGCTCTATTCACTGAACTGAATAAACATCATTGCAAATATAAGTTTTAGTCATATTAACTTAACTCCTAAAATATAATCATCATTTAGCACATAAATTTAATCACGGCTGGACGTAGGCCTCCCATGAATTATTTCACAACCCTCTATCCTCTGCATTCTGGATTCAATCCAAGGCCAACCGGTTATTGGAAGACGTCTGTTTTTAAAAGCATCTTGTGTAGACCTTCAATCGACGAACCGTTTCGTCCATCTGGTATCATCTATTCTAATAACATGTCCCGCCAGTTCCGTTTCAGGGTAGCTATTCTCTTATTGGCATCTATTAATCCGGTTCTTATGCGCATTTCTATTTTTGGTACCCGATCTCTAAGAGATTTATTTACCCATTAAGTTCTCTAATTCATCCTGTTGCTTGCCTAACTTGACGTGGAAATTCCCAATCAAATGTGTGTAATGGGTTGATGTTCTTCCAATGTTTTATCAACGTCGTCGTAGAAGATTATAAGATTATAAGTTCTTGATAATGATTTTTGGAAAAGCTGATAAGAATACATTGAGATGAAAATTGTATTTTATTGGAGAGCAACTTGAGTATGTTTCCAAATGTAAATCTCTAGGCCTCATAATTGATGATAAAATGGAGTTTGATAAATCTGAATGTGAAAAATCCAATAAATTGGATAATTAGTTTTTTAGTAATAATTTTTTTAACGTTTCACTAGGCCGCCACCTTGTTCCGTCATTGGATTTTTACCAAAATATTACCAGGTCATCCCCATATGAGCCTTAATTTTTGACTAGAATTTGAAGTCAATCTGATGATCTGATGAGTAGTTTCAAGCTATACCGCGAACTGACAGACAGACACACAAACCAACAAATAGACCGACGATCATATTTTTTGGCATCTAGGGACGCCAAATCGCGAAAAAAACATGGGAGGGTGATTTTTTTTAGATCACAAAAATTTTATTTGCCATCTTGAATTAATACCACACTTTTACTAGTTTATCTCTATGCCACAATTAGTTATGGCACATCATTTAAAATCAGATCATTAAGTAGTTTTTCAGGCTGAATTTTTAAATATTTTATTAAACCACCATTCGCACCAAAATTTTAATAGGTGATTCCTACATAATACTTGAAAATTGGATAAGCAGATTAACGTTCTATTAAAAACTAAAAATGATTTGGAAGATGCACTCCCTATAAAAATAATTGACGAAATTGCAGATGGATTAGGATCTAGGACTAGAACACTAAAGTGGCAAAAAATGCTGCTCTATATCTGATTCTGTACCCGCAAAGATCACAGCAAGTAGTATTTATATAACCACATCGATCTTTAAATCAGACTTCAGTAATCGTATTTTGTGTGAGACCTACTGTCGGCAAGACTATGGATAAGAGTGCCGTTAGGGTCGGTCGAAACTTTTCAGAATCCCTGATTCAATCTGTGTGTGTGTGTGTGGGATTAAAAACAATACACAGTTGGCTTCAGAATACATCAGGGTTTTGTTTTGAAACTAAATGTATTGGCCTCAGTTGTGAGTTCCAAAGTTAGAAATAATTTAAAAAGTCAGAAATTAATTTTATGTTTCTTTACTCACGTGATTAGAAGGATTTATATGGATTTATAGTTGCAAAGGGACATTTTAGATTGATTTTACCAAAATACTTTACACGAGCAATTTTTGAATTATAATAAAAAATGTCTCTATCTAGGATACTTCAAATTGGCTGCGAGGGTCACAGCCAGTTACGTAATGTATTTTTTTAGAAAGATGACTCATGATCACGGTGCAATACATGTTGTATTTGATACTGAGAGTAATTTTATGATTATGATGAAGTTAAGTAGCTGAGGGTAATAAGTTCAAAACTTTTGACAGCCGTAAATATGTATTTACCGTCTAAGAATGTTACGTTGTTATTCGTATTAAATTAATTTATATTTTTTAATAAAACTGAATTAGTTATCCACATTTATTACATGTTTCAATAGTCCAGAGAAAAAGAGAGCAAATAACTATAGTAAACGAACTAATATTTAACCTGTGGTGCAATATATCTTCGTAGTCAATAAACTTTGCAGACAATCACACGGTTTTACCTGTACAAACATTAATATCCACGACCTTAAAATTTCCAGTGTTCAGCCGCTACCGTAAAAACTAAAGTAAATAAAGCGAAATCTGCTGCATCTTTCATTTGTTTTTGCAGAAATACAAACAAGGATTTAAGTTGAATTGCCAGACTTGTGCTTATTGTTTTTTAAACGGGTCCACACATTTTTTTTTTCATATTTGAGTTCAACTGAAATATTTATTTCTCATTACAAAAGTTGATAAACTAATAGCATTTTTGTCGATCTTTAGGGAGATTGAGGAAAAATGTTGAGGACTAGACGGTCAAAGAGGTTGATTATGTCATATCGCGTCGGGAGATTTAGTAACAAGAAAATATACTATCCTCTTACTCATAGTCTTTGTGATAAGAAAAACCTAAAATTCCTACTTAATAAAAATCATATGTATAAAAAATGTATGAAATGATATTTTGTCTTCATTGGACATAAAATTTATCTGATTTTTTATATCCCGCTGTTTAGTTTATATCAAAGGTTTTCAAAAATTTTCTTTATATTCATCCCAAGTAGCAATTATAGACACTTATTGGGCAAGTTGTCGACACTGTGTCAACACGTAGTTTTGGGCACGACACATTTTTACGCTACTTTATCGACACCGCGCCCACTTTAAGTGAGAAATGAGATCAAAATTGTGATTAAAATATATACCAAATAGTGCCCAAAATGTATCCAAAGGTGGTCTAAAATGTGCCTTTACTTTCACTAAAATGTGTTCACTGTATGACTTTGCTTTCTGGTATGTTTATAAAGTCGGGCTTTAATATGATTTGATTTTATATTTCCGTTACGTCTCTAAAATTAAATTTAAATATGTTCAATGTTAGCTAGCCATTTTCCCAAAATGTTACCGCAATGCGTCTTTATAGTTGCAAAATCGACACACTTTTGTCCAGTTTGTAGTCAAAATTATATTTCTGTGTCCATTTTGTATAAAATGAAACTCATTACAGGTACAAAATATATTTATACTTAAACAATTTTGCTGCACAATGGACACAATATATTCATTATAATTTTTGTTACCAATACGCCTCCAAATGAGAAATATGTATGACTAAACTAGAAATAAGATACAAAGTCTCGGTCTCAGTCAAAAAGAGTATAATGCGGTTACACGTGTTTCGCCTTTTCAGGCATCATCAGACCTACAATTAATATAACAATCAAAAAATATCACTATAAATATATAAAATTCAAACAGACCTTCGACATTAACTAAAATCACAAGAACAAATCAAACAACTATAACGCCACATGTTAAAATACATACTGAGATGAGGTTAAGAAACTAAGGTATTGACACGCGCAGATAAAAATTGAATCAAATAAAAGACAAAAAAAAATATATAAATAAAAAAAGGTTATTGATATACCCAGGAATTGAACCCGAGCCTCCGGCATGACACACCGAGATACTGACCACCAATCTACCAGCAGGTCCAATGAAAAGTTTATACATTATCTTCCTGCTGATTAATATTAGTGCCAAGATTATTAAAAATTAGTTGAGGTTCGAAATTGAAGACATCATTAACACAATGTAAAACTGGGCTTCTTTTAGCCCTTGTAATTTCCATCTTCTCTAACAAATCCAGTTTTTTACTCTTTGGACACTCGTGTAGTATCTTTACATTGTTTGATATAGAAAAATGGTGTCCAGTTGTTAGCAAGTGGTTAGCAAAAGCCGACTTTGTCTCAGTGATATCAGTGTTTTTATATTTATCGAAAAGGCTAAAATGTTCCCGGACCCTAGTGGAAATCCTTCTCCCTGATTGTCCGATATATACAGCAGAACAATCTCCACAGCCCAATGAGTACACCCCTGATTTTGAGAGATATTCAGTCTTATCTTTGGTCATTACTAGATGTCTCTTAAGTGAGTTCACTGTTTTAAAAACAATTGAGACCTCTAAATGTTTGAAAAACTTCGCCACGTGCATTGAAATATTACCAAAAAATGTTAAACCTTTGAAGCATTTTTTAAGTGTTGGTTTAGAGTGAATAATATTAAAGGAAAGTTTGTATTTATTGAAAAACTTAAAATAAAGTCTATTGATGGAGTGGATAGGAAAACCGTTGTTCAAAGCAATTTGTTTTATAATCTGCAATTCCTGATTGAAAGCTTCCGTGGAAAGAGGTATTTTGAACAACCGATAGAAAAATGAGTTGAAGGCTGCAAACTTGTGTGAGTGAGGAGAAATGGAACTAAATTGAATAACGTTATCTCTAGACGATTGTTTTCTGTATATTTCAAATTCTATTTTGGTATTGTTCCTGATTAACATTAAATCTAAGAAGGTAATCTACCCTCATTCTCCATCTCTAGAGTAAAATCTATTTTGTTATGAAGGGAGTTAACAAAATTGAAAAAATCGGTCAACTCCTAATTATTTCCTTTCCACACGATACATATATCATCTACGTACCTCTTGTAAGCTAATAGATGGTTGGCAAAACGGGTTTTCATAATCTTTGCCTCCAAATCACTCATAAAAATCTCACTAAGAAAAGGAGAAAGGCAGGAACCCATCGCTAGACCCGTTAACTATCTAAAAAATAAGCCATTAAATTTGAAAAAATTTTGGTTCAGTACGGTGGAGAGCAGAGAAACGAGATTCCCCTTTACTAGTGCTGGTAGGGCAGTTTTGTCTAATAAACTCTTTACCAATTTAATGCATTCGTTGGGGGGTATGCTGGGGAACTTCATAACAAAATAGATTTTACTCTAGAGATGGAGAATGAGGGTAGATTACCTTTCTTAGATTTAATGTTAATCAGGAACAATACCAAAATAGAATTTGAAATATACAGAAAACAATCGTCTACAGATAACGTGATTCAATTTAGTTCCATTTCTCCTCACTCACACAAGTTTGCAGCATTCAACTCATTTTTCTATCGGTTGTTCAAAATACCTCTTTCCAGGGAAGCTTTCAATCAGGAATTGCAGATTATAAAACAAATTGCTTTCAACAAGGGTTTTCCTATCCACTCCATCAATAGACTTTATTTTAAGTTTTTCAATAAATACAAACTTTCCCTTAATATTATTCACTCTAAACCAACACTTAAAAAATGCTTCAAAGGTTTAACATTTTTTGGTAATATTTCAATGCAGGTGGCGAAGTTTTTCAAACATTTAGATGCCTCAATTGTTTTTAAAACAGTGAACTCACTTAAGAGACATCTAGTAATGACCAAAGATAAGACTGAACATCTCTCAAAATCAGGGGTGTACTCATTGGGCTGTGGAGATTGTTCTGCTGTATATATCGGACAATCAGGGAGAAGGATTTCCACTAGAGTTCGGGACCATTTTAGCCTTTTCGATAAATATAAAAACACTGATATCACTGAGACAAAGTCGACTTTTGCTAACCACTTGCTAACAACTGGACACCATTTTTCTATACCAAACAATGTAAAGATACTACACGAGTGCCCAAAGAGTAAAAAACTGGATTTGTTAGAGAAGATGGAAATTACAAGGGCTAAAAGAAGTCCAGTTTTACATTGTGTTAATGATGTCTTCAATTTCGAACCTCAACTAATTTTTAATAATCTTGGCACTAATATTAATCAGCAGGAAGATAATGTATAAACTTTTCATTGGACCTGCTAGTAGAGTGGTGGTCAGTATCTCGTTGTGTCACGCGGGAGGCTCGGGTTCAATTCCTGGGTATATCAATAACCTTTTTTTATATTTTTTATTTATATATATTTTTTTTGTCTTTTATTTGATTCAACTTTTATCTGCGCGTGTCAATACCTTAGTTTCTTAACCTCATCTCAGTGTGTATTTTAACATGTGACGTTATAGTTGTTTGATTTGTTCTTGTGATTTTAGTTAATGTCGAAGGTCTGTTTGAATTTTGTATATTTATAGTGATATTTTTTTATTGTTATATTAATTGTAGGTCCGATGATGCCTGAAAAGCCGAAACACGTGTAACCGCATTATACTCTTTTTGACTGAGACCGAGACTTTGTGTCTTATTTCTAGTTTAGTCATTTGAAACTTGGTCTCTTAGAGAATATGGACGCTTTCTTACAGAAATATGTATATTTAATAGGTAGGTAAATGAGTGGTACTGGAGCTTAACTTATCTGAGCACTCAAAAATGTCTGATAATAGTTGACAAAATACTTCTAAAAGCCACATGCGCGTTAAAAACAAATAATTTTAAATATTTAAGACTATAAAATTTATTTTTGAAATATTTAAAGAAAAACAGTTGCTAATATATTTATTATGATTTCCGAAAGCACATTGTGTATGTGTTTGCTCAAAATGAGCCAGAAATTTAAAATAAAGATAATTTAATTTTTCCCTCCATTGTTATCAAATTAAGCGTTGTGGAATATTCTTAACAAAACATGGCCTCATAATGATTGTGCCGAAATGAACACGTTTCCTATAACAACCCCTTTTGTTTTCAAAAATTGCCTAACTTGACACATAAAAACCGGCAGAAACATTTTAGACCCGTGTTTCCGATATTTGACCAAAATTCTATTTAAATGTGTTCAGCCATATTTCGCTTTTGCGTACATAAAGTGCAAAAAATGGGTCTGCTTTTTCAGAAACATTGCGTCTAAAGCCTTGTGAATATTGAAGGTCTCAGTTTAAGCTCGATTCGGACAAATTCCTACTACACGGATTTTTTAACCCCGAAATTCTTAAATTTCAACAAATAAGGAGTAAATAACGTGGTTTAAAATAGTAAAAACCGTGGAAAATGATACGATTTGGAAAAAGGAGAGTTTCTTTACTGGAAATAAAATGAAAACTAGGTGTATGAAATGAGCGCATATGGAGGCCTAAAATGTGCCCATTCAGCACATTTTAGTAACAATGCGAAAACAAAATTTTCGAACAAAATACGGACACAACGTGCTGTAAAATTGTCGCAACCATGGTGCCCGAATTTTGTTACTGTGTCCAAACTAGCAAAATACGGAAACATTCTAGGTATATCGTGTCTAAAAGATTACCACTTATGCACCAACTCTTCTTTAACACTATTGAGTTGATATTGTGTCGACACTTTCTAAAAATTAGACACGGTGTCAAATTGGACACGATTTCAAGAATAAGAATAATAATCAAAGCTGGAATATTTATAATCGACAAAAAGAAATCCATTCAATGGTACAATATTAAACAATAAAAATGAAGCTTCTAAATGGGCGGCAAATTACAAACGAAAGGCCCGTATCGGGTATATAACTAAGAGGGCAAGCCGGCGATATCTTGAAATATAGAAAAGTTACGAAAAAACTTTTTTACAAAAACGGAATGTTGGAATTTTTTTTTATAAATATTGTGATACCGTAAAATGGGGTCAAAATGTGCCACTTTTTTAGGTTTTTATATTTTTGCGAAATTATTATGAGCAAATCCTAAAATGTCTGATTAAAATGATTTTAGTTTTTTCAAAAAACTGTAAAAGATACTGGCACATTTTCACCCACAGCTTTGGGGTGACTATGTGCCAGATCGGTTTTTAATGCATGTTCCATAAAGAAAGGCAAATGGCACATTCTCGCCTGAGCATTTTGAATGAATAAACATACATCTAAATAAATGTACACAGTCAAGGATAAAAAACATTTATTTTAGAAAAAAAATGTTACAGAAACTAAAACCAAATTTGTGTTTAAGAATGACACAAATAAGAATTAAACTAAGAACAAACATTTATCAAAAATAAATCTTAATAAAGTATGGTAGGTATTGTAATAAAATCAACTAAGATAATTCAGGCACTTTGAAGATTTCTCTCTTAGATATTTGACATGGACTGTTATTTTTTTTTTTAATTTCATCATAAGAGTACCAAATCGAATCTGGTTTTAGAGGCCACTTCCAGTTTCCACCACATTTTTCCATTGCTGAAATTAAAGCAGTATTATCTGCCACTTCTTTTACTTGACCTGGATAGAGTTGATTTTCATACATAACGAGTACATAGTCACCAACACTAACTTCACCTTTTTGCACATTTGTGCCAGGCATTTCAGTGGGAACCATATCCGTATCAGATTCACTTAGGCGAGGTGAGTAGGGACTTTGATCGCTTTCTGCATAAGAAATATGTCCATTACTTTCGTTTTCGCTGTCAGATTCGGGATCAAAACTTTGAGGAAAAATGGGTTGTTTATGAATTTTTTTTGACGAAGTTGAAGGTTGATCCATCAAGCTCACTGACGTTATTTCCTGGTTCAAGTCGGCAGCGGTGATACTTTTTCCTGGTGCGACGTTAATTTTTCTTCTTTTTTTGTTTGCTCTTGTAGACGTGATGGTCTGCCTCTTTGAGTTAAGGTTTTCGATAAAGCTTTCACTAAGCAGTTCTTTTACTGCAGGTAAGGCTTCAATAGTATACATGGGCAGTCTTTGCAATACTTGTTGCCGATTTGCAGGAAAAATACCGCATTTACGAAAGCCAGCCTTAAGATTATTAGCAGAATGTTCTTTTAAAGCATCCAAGAGTTGTTTTAGTAGTCCCGGAAATTCATCTTTGGGCACTGTCATACAGTGACTGTTGCGAATATTTTCCTTCCATTCATTCAAAACTTTTCGCCAAGCAATTTTAACCGGTCTGAAGAATGCTACATCTAACGGTTGTAACAAGTGAGTAGCATTTGGGGGCAAAGCAATAAAGAAAATATCATTTTCATGGCAAAGATCAATCACTTTAGCATTTATATGGGAACTTAAGTTGTCGCCGATTAGAACTTTTTTCCCTTGTTGTTTTTTTAAAATTGGGAGCATTAGACTTTCAAACCAGTTTTCAAAGCATTGAAAGTCAAACCAACCTGATTTTGTGCGGTTGTAATGACATTTCTCGGGGCCGTTTTCTGTCCAAGTGTTTCACATTTTTTCAGTTTTATAAACAACATACACAGGTGCCAATTCACCATCTGCACTACCACACATCATTATGGACGTATTTGATTTAGATGAATTCTTTATATTTTCTGGATATTTACAGCCCCGTTTAACGAGGACTTTAGATACGCCTGGGTCATCTACTAGACAGGTTTCATCGTAGTTCCAGATATTTGAGGGAGGAACACCTTCAATTTCTTTTTCCAAGTTATTAAAAAACTCATTCACAACTTCCTCATTAACAGAAGCTCGACTGTAAGTAATATTCCTGGCGGTCCGGTTAGAAATTTGCTGTGCATGCCTCTTTACAAAAGAATTGGCCCATTCAGTACCAGGCAAATTGTTTTTAAATTTCTCGACGGTCCTACCTTGCTTATCTAAAAAACTCTTGACGATGAATCGCAATTCTCGTTTATTTACAGGAAATCCATAACTGGATAGACTGACGACGTGTGCCACAATCACTGATTCTTCATCTTCACTGAAAACAGTCTGTCCTCCACTCTTCTTGGGAGCCTTGTTTTTTAACTTACTACTAATAACATTTCGATGAATACCATATTTGGCGGCAGCCCCACGAACAGAGATTCTTTTTTGCCTAATTTCATTTAATATTTGTTCCAGTGTCTCTGGACGATAATTTCTATAATGCCTTGTTCCTGGTTTTCTAACGTATTTGCGGGGCATCCTAAAACAAAAAATATCAAAAATGTATTTTTCTAACATCTATAAAATCTATACTTAAATATGGGGTGAAAATGTGTCACTAAACGGCACAATCTCACCCCACAAAATTTAAAAATATGGGGTGAGAATGTGCCACTCAACGGCACATTCTCACCCTGCAAATTTGCGCTCTAACCTCAAAATTTTTATAATTTGTAAAAATTAATATTAATTAAAACGAAATTAAGGCATATTCAAGATAAATAAGTAGGTAATCGAAATTTTTTACCTGAATGTCTGTATTTGTAATAAAGGCTTCTCACCACTAGAAAGTATACCAACTTTTCGGAAACCGCGAAAACAGGTGTTATCAAACGAAGTCAGCGTCTGAACAAATAGCGGGCGATGCGCAGTTCCGGATAGCGCCACAAGGTGGCACAACTAGTTTAATTTTGAAGGTAAAGGCTGGTTTACATGACGGAAGCATGTCGGATCCGCAAAACTCAAATATCTGTTAAAAAACATTGTGGCACATTATCACCTCTGCAGGCACATTTTCACCCCAGTTTACGGTATATACAGGATGTCCTGTCTTTAATATTAGCTAAACAACATTTTTTTATGAACACACCCTATTCATTAAAATATCTAATTTTTTGATTTTAATAAAAATTCTAAATATTTTTTTATGACCCATAAGTCATAATTTTTGGCAACTCTCATAAAACCGGAAGTTACTGCTAAAAGAGATAATTTAAAACTAAGATAGGAAAGTGCAAATCGTTTTGCTTTTAAGAAACCGTCTAAGACCAACAGTGGAATAAATTTGGCAAAGTGACACTTCGTAAACCACAGTAACTCGAAAATAAATGAAATTTGGAGCATAGTGTGTTACACAAAAAAGAATGTTTATTTATAATGTTCAGGGTTTGTTCATTAAAAAAATATATTTCATTGATAATAAAAACGGACGATCTTGCGTATACCCTAATATTTTAGAATTATTATTTATTGATATCGTCCAATTATTTCAAAAAACTTTTCTAGATTCTTAGTTGCACACCCGTACAGATCTAAGTATTACACTTTTTTTTGACTTTATGGTAAAACATATCTTAAAAATCGGTAAATTTCCTTTACCCGGAACTTACCTCAATATGAATCTTTCCTTTTATTAGGAATAGTCAAGTATGAAGCAATTTAATTCAGTACATAGACATTTAGTAACACATATATATTATTTTTTCAAATATTTGTATTGGTCGCCATTTTGTTCCATCATACTGAACACCCACCAATACGACATTTATTTTTGGGTATAATTTAAAATAAATTTTATAAGTAATTTTTAACACAACATACACCGCGATTCGGATATGTCATGACGAATTCCTACCAATTTATCTGTATATCACATTTAATTTTTCTGTAAAATTTAAAGTAATTGAATAGATTTTTTTAACAATGATTTAAAAAAATAAGGCGCCATATTGTCCCGCCATTTTGAGTTCCTACCACAACTTTACCAGTTTACCTCTATATCACACTTAATGCTTGCACAAAATTTAAAATTAATCTAATGAGTAGTTTTTGTCTGGCCATTTTTTTTTTTAATATTTTATTAGGCCACCATTTTGTTTTGTTATTGTATATTCATACCAAAATGTTACCAGTTCATTCCTATGTAACACTTGTTTTTTGTGCAAAATTTGAAGAAATTGGATAATAGGTTTTTTAGTAATAATTTTTTTAAGGTTTCACTAACCACTATCCGGCATATTGGATTTTTACCAAAATATTACCAGGTCATCCCCACATGAACCTTAATTTTTGACTAAAATTTGAAGTCAGCCTGATGAGTAGTTTTAAAGAAACGCCGCAAACTGACAGACAGGCGGAAGGACCGCCATTTTGTTCCTCCATCTTAAATTAGAACCACAGTTTTACTAGTTGACCCCTATACCACAATTAATTATGACATAAATTTGAAATCAGTCATTTAAGTAGTTTCTTCGGTCGTTTTTAAATATTTTATTACTGCTATTTTGTCGAGTAATTTTGGATTCGTACCAAAATTTCACCAGTTGATTCATAGGCAATACTTGATTTTTGTACAAAATTTGAGATAAATTGGATAAGTGTTTTTTTAGTAATTTTTTTTAATGTTTCACTAGATTGCCAAGTCACCCTCATATGACCTTTAACGAATTGCTTATTAGTGGTAAGATAGCGCAATTGGTTAGAGCAATGGACTAGTGATCATGAGGTGCGGGTTCGATCCCCACCCATACCATAATTTTTGCTGTTCATTATAAATAATTCTAAAAAAATATTTCACAGTTTAAAAACAAACTGATAAAATACTTCATTCAAAATTTTGCCTATACGGGCATAAAGTAAAATTATAAATTTACTAATATGGACGGTACCTAATAGCGATGTGAGATTTGACGCCCAGTCAGGAATGCCGCCCCATAAGGTTAGAATATTTGACAGAATCAACAATGGTTATGATACTGGTGGGTTTTGAATATGAAAAAGTTCTAACGAATTACTTATAAGTAGTACGTTAGCGCAATTGGTTAGAGCAATGGATTAGTGATACAGAGGTGCGGGTTCGATCCCAGCTCGTACCATAACTTTTGTTGTTGAATTTTTAAAGAAATATTTCACAGTTTAAAACCAAACTGATAAAATACTTCTATCCTTAACTTTTCACCAAAATTTGAAGTCAATCGAGCAAGTAGTTTAAATAGGTAAATGACGCGAAAAGACAAACTGACAGACATACAGGCAGACCGACGGAATATAAAAAACATGTTTATCTAGGGATCCTGATTTAAAAAAATCTCGGAGGGTAATTTTTGAGGATTACAATACTTCCCTTTTACGAAGAAAGTAACAATTATTTAGCCTCCATTTTATTCCTACATCTTGAATTCGTACCACAACTTTACCAATTTTTCTGTATAATAATCTGTATAAATAATCTTTTTAACGTTTCACTAGGCCGCCATCTTGTTCAGTTAAAATTTGAAGTCAATCTGATAACAAATTTTTAGGTTATGCCGGGAACTGACAGACAAACCGACAGACGGATCGATAGAATTGATAAAACTTATTTTTTGGCATCTAGGGAAGCTAAAACCTGAAAATATGTAAAACCTGAGAAGGTGATTTTTTTCTCGATTACATATTTTATTTGGCCGCCATTTTGTTCCGCCACCTTGAATTAGTACCACAGTTTTACTAGTTGATCTCTATACCACAATTGATTATAGAACGCAATTTGAAATCAGTCCATTAAGTAGTTTTTCAGGCCGAATTTTTGAATATTTTATTAAGCCGCCATTTTGTCTCGCCATCTTGGATTCGTACCAAAATTTTATCAGTTTATTTCTACGTAATACTTCAGTTTTTTTTAACATTTCACTAGGTCACAATTCTGTTTTGCCAAATTGGATTTTTACTAAAATATTACCAGGTCATTCCCATATGACCCTTAGTTTTTCACCGAAATTTGAAATCAATCAGGTATGTAGATTTTTAGCTATGCCGCGAACGGTCATACCGACAGACAGATAGACAGACATACAGGCAGACAGACAGACAAACAGACCGCCGGAATTAAGAAAACATGTTTTCGAAGCATCTAGGGAACCTGAAACGTGAATGTCTGAAAAAATCTCGAAGGGTGATTTTTTCACGATTAAAATGCTGTTGCTACAAAAATAAAAAAACCCTACTAAGGTTTTGAATTTGAATTTCAAAGGATATTCCATTAATTTGTGTAAATAAACCGTCACACTTTTTTTGACCTTATGGTAAAACATATCCTAAAAATGCCGTTGTTATAATAGTTTAAAAAAAACTCTACTAAGGTTTTTAATTTAAGTTTGAAAGAATATTCGATTAATTTGTTTAAATAAAGGATTATTAAAATTACCGTCATTGAAACCAACGTCATATGGACAATAGGAAGCGGACATGCTAGATTTTTATGTAGGGTCATTGTATAGATATACCCTTGTTACAAGTGTATAAATATATTTTAATATTTAGACCACTGGCGCAGAAAATTTGTCGTCTAATTAATATATACGTGTGGGGAATACCCACGACAACTGTAAAACTAGTATGCTTCCCAAATCTTATTTATATAAATACTATCGAACAGACAACGCGAACTTAAGTATTAAATTAACCTGATACAAATAATACTCTGACATGAAATTCATATTTGCATCCATATTATGTTTTGCTTTAATTACATATGCATACCCCTTAGTATGCAAGCCCGAGGTGTGTAGAAACTGTCCACTTGTGAACTGCATTTCTGGGTCAATATTAGTAGAGAAGGCTGGTATCTGCGGTTGCTGCCCCGGGTGTGTAACTCCAGGTAAATTTACATTAAATTATTCTCTTAGTATTAGTGGTATTGCTCCTGTAGTGTATTGAGGTGGCAAGATCCCTAAATTATTTTTTACACCACCGCACAGGGCGCGATTTCATATTCTAGGGGGACAATATTGGAAAACACAACTTGTGGAAAAAGGCCGAAGATCAGGTGAGCCTCTCTAAGGAAGATCTATGTCAGAGAAAAAAATTCAAAGTAAAATATAAATAATTGGTACTATACAATTAAGAGCATTTTCAATAATTAAACTAGTTCTAAAGGCTAACATTGTTTAAAAACTATTAATACCTAGGAAGAAAAAAACCATGAAGCTCTCAAACACTACAAATGTAATAAAATGCTAACATACACTAGAGAAATGCCTTGATCATTCAGCATAGGTTTTTTAAGTTTTTCTTTAAACATATTTAACGAGTACGATTATTATAAACATTCGCGATTTGGTATGTAAATGACGACCTAAAGAATGTGTGTGAGCGGGAGGTGTAAAATCGGCCCCTGAATCGGAGATTTTACGTATTCATGTTAGATCGAAAAGTAATCTTAGAGTAAGGATATGCAAGTTGTTTAAAAAGTAATATTTTGAGAAAGAGAATGTGTAAGCGCCTACGGTTTTTCATATTAAGCCAGTTTGCTTCCGTTAGTTTATGTGAAATATGCTGCCGATGTCGTATACCATAAATAAGACGAAGACACGAGTTTTGGGCAATTTGTATTCTTCTAGCCGTCTGTGCGTCAACAAAAGATTAGAAAGTACAAGAGATTCACATAAGATAATTTTACGTTCTTTAGATACAAAATTTCGTACACCATAGATCATTTTTAAATTAGTATAGACAACGCGAATACAGCTACTAATGTGACTTCGGAACTTGTGGTCCGTTCCATAATTAAACCGAGGTTTTTAGCCTTATTAGTACATGGCTCCTCCGTATTACTTACTCTTACTTTTAATTCAGTAGTAAGTGACCGTTTTATTTTGGTCGAACCGAATATTAACAAACTTGTTTTCCAGGGATCAATTTGAAGGCAGTTATTAGACGTTGATTTTCCAGTCCGGAGTTATTTTTATTTAAGCAAGATACAAGGTCGCTGGGTGGAAAAAAATAGATACATTTTCGTATCACATCCGTAAAGATAGATTTGGCAATATTTAACGGCTTTAATTTTTTCGGATGTGTATAAAATATAAAGTAGAGGTTCGAGTATGGATACCAATCTTAACACGTTGCTTTATATTTACAAAATAAGAGCGAAATAAATTCATTACCGAATTCTAAACCCCCAAATAGTGCAAAATAGCAAATAAAATACTGTGATTCAGGCTGTCGAAGGCCTTGGAACAATTAATTAAGGTTAAAGTTGTTAACATCATTGGCTCGAAAAATATATATCCTGATTTTACCGGTGGAATTATATTAGTACCAAAAGCGAATGTTCGAACTTGTGAGTCTATCATTTTTTCAAGCAGCTTTGAAAGAGCTGGTAAAATACTAATAGGGCGAAAATCTTTGAGACTCTTTGGTGTATTAGTTTTTGCTAAGGGTAATACTATAGCCCTCTTCCAAGTATCAGGAAATACTGACTTACTGAATTTACAATATGGGTAAATATGTGCAATATATGCAAATGTCTTCTATGGCAGATAAAAACAATCGGCTTTGACATACTGCTATTTAAGCCGTCCATCAGATGTTTCCGTGTGCTTAATTATATACAGGGTGTTACAAATTCGATAGAGCATTGGTATTTTAAAAACCGTAAGAGATACGAAAATGGTTGAACTAGGGCAAAGTTGTGCAATTTAATGTCGTATAACATGCCCTGGACAAAGTTGGAAAATTCCGACTACTTCCAATAATATTCGCAAAAAAAAAACGGAAATCGTCATTTTCCTTTTTTCAGGCTGCATTTCAAGGTCTCATCATCAACTTCATTTTTTTAAAGACGGACCTGGATGTTTTGTTTCGATAACGATGTTTTACGCTTAATGTTTGGAGAGCAGATTTAAAATTTTCTCATAAGAAAACAATGTGTTAGAGAGACACGAAAAACCAGAATCTCGTCAAATTCGCAAAGGATGATTTTAAATACTCTAAAGGTATAGTGCATTACATCATTGGCTTTAAGACGTCAAGGGGTCAAACAAAATAAAAAATCCAGTTAATGACAAGACCTTGAAGATGATACGTCAGATTTTAAAATCTAAATGACCCATCTTGTAGAGAAAAACTAGCTATAAAAATGAAAAATGTATTCTGTAATAACTTTTTAAATGAAGTCTGAAAAATACAAAGAAGAATGACGATTTTTTGCGTATATCTTGAGAAGTTGTGGAAATTTTCCAATTTTTTTTTACGGCATATTATTCAAAATTAAATTGCCCAATTTGCCTTAACTTAACCAACATCGTATCTCTTAGGGTTTTCAACATGCCAATGCCATCGATTTCGTAACACCCTGTATAGTCTTGGAAATAAACCGAGTAAAAAAAAGATTCTTATTTAGTCCTTTATGAGGGATGTTTAGACAATAATTCTAAAAGTGCGATTAGAGGCCTGGGAGAGTTTGGAAATACATTTATAGTGGTATTTCACAAGAGCAAAATTAATTAACAAAATAATAAAATTTACAATAAATTTCTGACAATCACTGATCCTGCCTATGATTTGAAGTTTCATAATAACTGGCATCTTAATATTGATAATGCATTAGTTTCTATTAATATTATGGATAATTTTAAACAGAGAAAGTACTTTGTTTCACAGGTTAGTTTTAGGTACTTTGTTGGTAACATGGAAGAAAGTTTTTGCTAAAAAATCATTCTAAATGAATTCAAATATGAACTCATTGGTATGCCAACACAAATTTTATATGTTTTTGTATATAACGATTTCTCTTTGTTTTTTGCGTCCCAGATCGCAAAAAAATATGTTTTATCAATTCCTTCGGTCCGATATCGGTTTGTCTGTCTGTCCGTCAGTTCGCGGCATAGCTTAAAAACTACTCATAAGATTGATTTCAAGTTTTAGTTAAAAGTTAAGGGTCATATGGGGATGACCTAGTAATATTTTGGTAAAAATCCAATATGGCAAAACACAATGGCGGCCTAGAGAAATATTAAAAAAATATTCCTAAAAAACTACTTATACAATTTATCTCAAATTTTGCACCAAAATCTAGCATTCTGTAGAAATCAGTTGGTAAAATTTTGGTGCTAATCCAAAACGACGAAACAAAATGGATGCTTAATAAATTATTTAAAAATCAGTCGGAAAAAACTATTTAATGGAATGATTTTAAATTCTATACCATAACTAATTGTAGTATAGGGACCAATTAGTAAAATTGTGGAACTAATTCAAGATGACCGAGCAAAATAGCGGTCAAATAAAATAAAAATGAACGTAACACAAAAAAATTACGTAACACAATGGCAGTGTGTGTCAATGTAAAAACAACTTATTGAATTAACTGTAAATTGTGCCCAAAAATCAATTGTGGCATTAGCAAAAACTGGTAAAATATGATCGAAGAAAAGGGTACTCAATAAAAATTTTTGGAAAGATAGTACATATTTGTTACTAAGCGACTATGTACCAAACTAAATTGGGTCACCCTTCACTATTCCTAATAAAAGGAAAGATTTATAACTAGAACAATTCCGGGTAAAGGAGATTTACCGATTTTTCGAATTATTATTATAAACGTATTTTTATCAGTGATAATATTGGTTTATTTTATATAAATGATTTATAAAATCGCGCACTGTGTACTCTTCGACATGGGGGCGTAAAATTGGACTTTTAGGTCCTAGAGCGAAAAAAGAATTTACCAAAACACATAAAATATAAACTAAGCTCTTACTAATTTTATATTTCATTTTAATATTTGTATTACAATTATTTATTAATATATTTATATTTTTTTCTTTCGTCCGTGATAGCGTCATTATTATTGCTTCTTGAACTGTTTTGCTGTTACATCTTATTCTAAATTTCAGTTTTCAACGTTGAATTCTACTCCCGAATAAACGACAAAAGGTCTCAAGTATTAATAGGTTCCGACCTCACAAATTATTATATTCTTTGGTTAAACCAGAACTTACCGATGTGACCGCTCCACCATTTACGTTTTATTTTAAATCTAAAACTAAAACCACGATACGATTTATAAATTAAATTAACTAAATTACGGTTTATTTAACTTGCTAAATATTAAAAAAAATGATTTTTTAAACACCCAGAAGTGTAAAACTTGAATAAAATCCGAATATTAAATGCGAGCTGTAGAGTAAATTAAGAACTTTTAACTTAATATTTGAAAACTTTCTCATATGACTTGTGACTTCTGGCTTGAATCTGAGAATTTCAGATTTAAAATTAAAAAGTTTAAAAGTTATAGTTTATTATTAAGCTGCTGCTCTTCGGAATATACTACAAAAGCTTCCGTATAACTTTCAATACAGTTTTAGAATAGCTATAAATTATGGTAAGATTGGGTAATTTCCTTTCCTATAAATTGCTAATAAAAGGAAAGATTTCTAACTAGGGAAATTCCGGGTAAAGGAAACTATTAGGTCCTAAATCGAAAAAAGAATTTATCAAAACACATAAAATATAAACTAAGCTCTTACTAATTTTATATTTCATTTTAATATTTTTATTACAATTATTTATTAATATATTTATATTTTTTCTTTCGTCCATGATAGCGCCATTATTATTGCTTCTTGAACTGTTTTGCTGTTACATCTTATTCTAGATTAGATTACAGTTCACGATATTTTTTTAAGAAAACAAAAAAAAACCTTTATTTACGCCATAACACAAATTAAAAAAAGAAATTCTAAATGTAATTTTTGTTTGAAAAACTTTAAAAAATTATAACATTTACTTATTCTACCTTATAATCCCTAAAAGTAACATTGAATCTGATTAAACCTCTCCGAACAACGAAACTGTGCTTTGGAGGAACCATAATAACATCATCTTTTGAAATAGTGCTGAGATCTTCTGGATCAGCCCATGTAAAAGTTTTTGCCGCAAGTGGATTTAATGATGGAATTTTCCTTACAAATTTTGCCTCTACCTCACGTGGCTTGCCCTATAAAATTTCGCTGCATTTTTTTTAGGCAAATCTAGCTCGCACCCAATCATTTACTTGTAAATCGTTGGAGGATTTGTTGATGTCTGTTATATACTGATCTAATCTCTTTTTCCTTTACCTCTTCTTCTATATCATATTCGTTACATCAAATATTATTGTTTCTTCTAGCTCTTCGTTTTCGCTGTTATTTTCCTTTCCATTTTTATATTTTTTGTCACCACGTTTTTTTCCGTCGTTTTTAAATTTTGTTAATTCCTTTCCTGTAAACGTCGAAGAACCTCATCACTCGTTAGCATCTACGCCTGCAGCTACTTTCCTTTAATTTCTTTTTCATATTTCCTCTAGCGTCTGTATTCTGCTTAACAGTAGCTAAAAGTAATTCTTCAAATGTGCATATATTTTTTTCCGAGGGTATTTGATGAACTCCTGAAGAGCCAGCTTGGTTATTTAGAACGACATCTGATGAAGCATTAAGCTCTTGGTCGTTCAACTGATTTTTCACGTTATTCTATAGCTAGCACCTGTATGCTAAAGGATCATATTTTTCTATTGGCATGACATCGCAATTATATGGGCACTACTTAGATTTAAGAGATTTGAAGACCGATAAATTTAAGGGTTGTAGTATATGTGACGAGTGAGGAGGCAGCTTCAAAATGGTGATGTTATTTTCCTTAGCACATAGAAGTAACCTTTCATCAACATGTGAAGCATGCCCGTCATATATTAGCAAAACAGGCCTCGTACTACCTATAGCTTCCAGGAAAGAATTTTGGAAATATTGCAGAAATACTTCAGATTCCATCCGCCCGTTTGAAGTCGCAGCATACGTTGTATCAGGAAACGATTTACTAAGAGAAGCTGTCTATTCATCCCAAATATTTTTTCCCTTGAAAACTATTAAAGGGGGGGGGTTTCACTCCTGCAGCATTAACAGGACAGCAGTGTTTTCTCTGCCGCTTCCTGCTGTGGTTCTTGATGACGTGTCCCCCGTGGTATTTGATGGATCCATCGAAAAATTAGTCTCGTCAAGGTTCCAAACTTTTGGCTTGTCATTTAAATTAAGTTCGTTAAGATTCTTTTTCAACTTTTTTTGATAATAAACGGATCCATTATTTTTTTCTCGCAAATTCCACAGACTGGGGTTTCTTAATTGACAAATTGAATCTTTTAGAGAATCTCAAGAACTATGCTTTTCCAGAAATGCCATTTCAAAATGGTGTTTTTAGGTTATTCCTATTTACATATTCTCCAACAATACGAAATATGTCTTTTCTTGATAAGCTTGATCCCCATTTTTCCATCAAGGATAAGCCAGTGCTCAATCTTGCTCAGCCTCAAAAGGAAGAGCAGTATCTCTTCCCAAAGTAGTACTTTTCGAACCTCTAATACCTCTCCGATGAGAACTGAGATTCATTTGTGGTATTTTATATTTTATAGACGCTATATACTGGCTTATTTTACCTCTGTTTATTTCATCAATTGCTTGCTTTAAAGTTGTCTTTGTATACTGTGTCGCATTATCTGTCTTGCGTTTATATATTCGGCCCATTTTGACAAATTTGAAAAAAAAATACATTTTGCGTAAGTGTGTAGTATGTACACACTTACACGTGCTAACTACTACGTACTTGTACGTCCATTAATTTTGCTGTGTGTAGTAAACAAATGTTTACCATATGTTTTTCCTAAAAATATTAACACAATAGGAATCTTTGATGTTTTTTTACACTAAACAATATTTTAACAACAGAAGACATTTGATACTCTTTCGATGATAAAAGATTTTAAAAAAGTTTACACACTCACCTGAGAAATTACCACGAACCACTTTCATAAACACTCGTTTTCTTTCAAGGTTACCTCCCGTTTTATCTGTTAATTTTAAGATATCCCACTAGATGGCGCTGGCTGAAAAAGCGAAATTAATCGACTTCAGCCATTTTACACACTTAACCCGAGTACGCACTTACCCAATCTCACCTTATAATTGTTTTTCAGAGGTTGGACATTAATGTTACAATGCTGCGCATGGAGGACATCCGACGTGTGGACAGAAGCTCGAATGCGAAAATGGAATCTGTCGACATCACTAGATATTAGCAATGTCGGTGTTGCTGATGTCATCACATTTTGTTCGTTTTAATCAGAGTTGAAAGAAATATGTTTTTAAACAAAACATGTGTTTTGAACAATTTATGATAGGAAGGTGGGGATTATGTTTAGAAGAAAAAAAATTAAAAAATTTAAACATTTGTTTTAAACTCTGATATTATAGTCAATGGTTATTACTTTGACGTATTCACTGTATATTTTTTTTGTTATTAAACTATGTTCTTTAACCTAGTTATACTAAAGAAAAATAATTTAATTTTTAAATATATTTTTTGTACAGTTTTAAACAAATAAAAATGTATATATCACGTTTAAAACACTTGTTTTTAATAAAAATGTTTAAAACATCTCATGATCCTTTCAGGTCTTCAGAAATATAACTAATCTATTTGCTTTATGAAAGAGTTATTAAACTATTAATGTTTTTTGTAATACCTCTAAGTAAATACCTAAAATTTATTTTGATTCGTAACTTTTGTCTAATAAACATATTACAAAATTTGGCAGAATTAACATAATTTTATAAACATCTAAAATACTAAGATACTAGTTTGTGAAAGCAATATAATGACTGTTTTCAAAAAGTGAATCCCAAATTTTATTCCTTCTTCATCACTTGAAGCAATCAATATATATTTTATATTTAACTGAAAAGTTATGATACTTATTGACCTCCGTATTATCTCAAACAACTAAACACACATTTATTTAAATATTTTCGATGCCATATTTCAGAAGAAGTCCGGGTCTCATTTTGGTCATTTGGGAATAGGTATGAAAATGCAAATAACTGGAAATATTGTTTTGCTTTAGATTCATTATTAATAGTAAAAAAACTTTTTTGCATGACGAATATTAAAAATAATAAAAAATCGATATAGATTTTGTTTCTATTATTCCTTAACTTCAATACCCAAATATAAAAACTGCAAGAAAAGAAACTAATTTATTTGAGTAAAAGAATATGGAGAGAATTTACATTATATTGTACTTCTTTTATCCGCCTAAATTGATAGAAATATACTAATATCTATCTTTTAATGATAATTCACAGCTTTCTGCCACACGTAAAGTCAATTTTAGGCATTTACTATTCACCAAAATAGAATTTTAACGTATTCTACATAAAAAGGTAGTATCCAGTAATTAATGAACTTTTAATGAGGCAGGCTAGACTCCTGCCATACACACAGTTGATAGTTAAATTTATTTATATAGAATACCTATTTGATCTATGTCAGACCCATAAGACATGTTTTAATGAGGCAGAAATTTTCGCTGTTAGGCAGAAAGTCGGCAGGGAGCCTTCATTTGAATCCTGTTAGAATGCTAACGCATTCCATATATGGATTAAAAACATTTTTTAGCTTTAAGTGAAGCAGGCCAGGTACCTACAATACATAAAATTGACAGTCATTTTTATTACTTCAGTACTCTTCGAGAGCTTTCATTTATTCCTTGCTAGAGCGCATTTCACATAGGTAGTATCGAAAATATAATTAACTTAAAATGATGAAGGCCAGTCTGTTGCTACACATAGAGTTGAGAGTCCATTTTCATTCATACACTATTCATCCCATTTCGACCTTCTTATCTTAGACCTCTAACGTATTCCCTCACGTATCTTTTTACTTCCCTTAAAGCGATTCGTATGCACCTATGTCTAAATATGATTTAAAATGGGTCTCGGCACTAATTTATTTGACATGGGATCCAGGCATAAATCCCGGACGTTCTAGCATTTTCTAGATCTATCTAATCTATCAAGATGTCTGGTTTAAAAAATCGGAAAGTAGACACAGAACGTCGTCAATTCCAAAACAATTGGACTGATAAATACTTTTTTATCATGCACAGTGGTAACCTATGTGTTTGTTGTACAATGAAACAATTTCTGTTTTAAGAGAATACAATATGAAGCGGCATTACTCCACCAAGCATTTCGCTCAATATAATTTACTTACGGGCCAATTAAGAAAGGATTAAATTAAAAATATTATTACCGATTTAGAGAAACAGCAAAAAATGTTCCATTCACAAAGATTAAATCTAGACAGTGTTGTTAAAGCTAGTTTTATAGTTAGTTCTAAAATAGCGAAAATATCGAAGTTATTTTCTAAGGGAGAGTTTGTTAAAGAGTGCCTAGTAGATGTTGCAGAACTTTTGTGCCCCAAATAGAGTTTGGGAAAGGGAGCTTATCGCGACGTATTATTGTTCAACGTATAGATATGATGACTAGTAATATCAAAAAAACATTGACTGAGAGATTGGCTGGTTGTCAAGGATTTTCGATTGCTTTGAATGACAGTACCGATTTAACTGATACAGCTCAGTTATTTGTAGTGACAGAGGAATTACTGGCCTTAAGGACACTACAAGGCACCACTACTGGAAAAGATGTTTTTGCCGAAGTGCAAAGTACTTTTGAGCAATATGGTTCAGCGGCGGCTCGTGGGTGAAAAAGTAAGTGAAGTGCAAATGAAAGAAAATATCGCAATAATTTTTTTTTCCAGAATTTTTTTATATGTGGAGGGGGTAGAATATTTTTTTAAGACTTACCTAAATTTTGTATACTAAATCAATTATCTTATCCTTTATAACAGCAAAGTTATTTATAACATCCTCATAAAATGGATGAGTTGCCCTAATCTCCTCCAGAAATGCCTTTTGAATTGAAATATTGCCAAGAGAAGTAAGTCTTTCTTGAGATATTGTATTTCTTAAATAAGTTTTTACACATTTGAAGCAAGAAAAACTTCTTTCCACTGAAGCACTTGTCGACGGTATTGTCAAAATAAGGGGAAACAATTTATATGCTTCGGTAAAAATATTTTTATTTTTATTAATTTTTTTTCACTTTCACTAAATACTCTCATTGGCAAAAATAATACCAAGCTCATTTTTAAGTCGTTGACTTTTTGAAAATATTTCCTCATATAACTGTAACAAATTTTCAAACGGGCCAGTCGGAAAATTTAATCTATATTCGGAAAATTTAGCAGAACCTGCCAAACATGAAAATGTAAGTTTTTCACAGTCTTGAAATCTTAGTGTCATTTCCATTAAAATATAGTCCAATATTTCACAAGAAAGGGTTCTATACTTAGCCCTAATTTCTTCAGGTGAAAGCTTAGCAAGCTCACGTTTGTAATGATTTATTTCTGTAATAGAATTTGCTTTATCAAACATGGTATTAAAAAATGTTCATTTCTTTTTTTACAGAGCGCCTCACGACAGCGTTTCATATTGGATATGCAAAAATGAATGTCAAGCGATTTTTTTTGAAGAACATCAAATAGTATGTGCGTGATTGAGAAAATGTCATTAAACACTAATGCCAGAACGTGAATTCAAAATCGTTCATCTCACCTTAAAATCCTTTCGCAAGGCGGATTGATTTTTTATCAGGTTTGTCACAGTTTGTAATAAATTCAAAGACGTTTTTTAATTTATTCCACTCTTGAACAATCACATTTACTAACTTTGAATTTGAAGTTGTAACAACACCATAAATAAACATAACACAAAATAGTCAAGTTAACTGCAAAGGAACTCACCAGTTACAGTGAAATCCGCGAAAATAAAAGTAAACAACCACCGCAAACTGAACGACACGTGGGTGTAGTGTACTGCGCCTGCAATTCACCGAGAGCGTTGTGTGGCGCTGGGCTCGGCGTCATCGGATACGCGTTGTCATGGCAATATAGTAGGAAAATCGTAAATCAAACATAGCACCTCCAGCAAAGTCAAAGCGGTTTGCGCCACTGTTATAGTTGTTATAATAAAATTCTATTGAAAGTTTTAGAAAGATTGCCGCCAACGGTCAAGTAAAATATTTATTCGAGAAGTACAGTTTATTTTTTACCAATTAGGTGAATAAATAAATGTAAAAACTAAAAATTTTAGAGATATATAATAAATATAGTTAGATGTTTGCTTGTTTATTTTTCCTGGTGAAGTAGCACTTCACCTACTTCATCTGAATAGCGGCCACTGATATGGTTTGCAGTGGTGTAAATTAGTTAAAGAGTGCACAGATGGTGCGCCTTCAACGGTCGATTCACGAAAAGGTTTTATTGGAATTTTGAAGGAAAGAGCAACCGCTATAAATGTTCAAAAATGTGATTTAATAATTCTGCATTGCATTATTCACCAACAAAACTTGTGCTCAAAGTCCATTCGACTTAAAAACTTTATGGATGTGGTAGTAAGTACCATCAATTTCATTAGATCCCGCGGTCTTAACCATCGCCAGTTTAAAATATTTTTGGATGAACTCTCTTCAGAACACGATGATGTGACATACTATTGCGAAGTAAGGTGGCTAAGCAAAGGTAAAATTCTAAAAAAAATTTGACCTTAGAAAAGAAATAGCTGATTTAATGAAAACGAAAGAGGTAACATTGCCACAAATTTGTGATCCAATATGGCTTTGTTACTTGGCATTCCTGGTAGACATCACAGGACACTTAAATGACCTGAAGCGTCAAAAACAAGGGCAACTGGTAAGTCATCTTAAAGCTTTTCAAAACAAAATTCGCTTGTGGGAAACACAAGTGAGAAGCGAAAACTGTTTTTATTTTTTGACATTACCACATACGGACGTAATGCTGAAGAACTGAAACTACTGTCAGAGCAATTCACTGTTTGGTTTTCCGATTTTAAAAATATGGATAGCACTTTCAATATTTTTGCAATTACTTGTAGTGTAACGTGAAAGATGCTCCGTTTCACCTACAAATGGTGTTAAGCGAGCTTCAAGAAGACTCATATTTAAAGTGTCTAAATTTGATGATGTGGAACTAAGCGAATTTTACAGAACATACCTTTCCAAAGAAAAGTATCCACTATCGACAGCTGACAGTTTTCACACGAAAAATAATTTATTATATAAATGGCACGTATAAATGTGGGCAGCTTTTTTTAGTCATGAAAATTAATAAAAATAAGCATCGTATTCGACTTACATATATTAATTTAGAAAATACTTTGCGCCTATGTACTAGTGATACTAACCCCAATATTAATCATCTTGTTGTCAAACTCAAAAGCAACATTTAAATTTTCTATCTGTTTTTGTTAATTTGTTTTTTATATATTTGATTAAGCTGTTATAATTAATAAATAAAAAGTGTGAATTTTTATCGCTTTTTTATTCACTACTACCTACTTATTTCTTACCTACGGGCCGCGACCTTATTAAATCCCGAAGTTACGCTCTTAGCTAAGCAAAGGTTGCCCATACCTATCATGAGTAAGTTGTTAAAATTTTCGTCTGTATATCGCGAGTGTTGTTAGCAAAGTTTGTTCAAAAATAATTAATATTACGAAGACACGTCTCTGTTCCCTTAAAAGTCTGGTACAAAATTCAGCTCGATCGATGTTAAAGCTGATTTTTTGGAAATTTTTGAAATGTAGGATTTGAGCCTACGTACTACGAGGAAAAATAACGATTAGGCAGGTCAAAAGTTTTATATTTTTGCAACATGACTTAGTTTTTTTTTCGCCTCTGATCAAGAAAATGGGTAAAATCGAGTTTGCAAAAAATACGTACATTTTTCTTTTTTGCCAAGAGGGTCTTGCAAAGTGGCGTCAGGATAAACTTTTTAACAGAACATATTTTTTATTCCAACATTGCCCAGAAATTTGTTCTTTTTATCGAAAACGAGGTTTTTTTACGGATAGTATAGTAACGATGACGTATTTCTGTTGTGTGCCAGGATATTATAAAAACTTACCGAAAGTGCACGTGTTTATCCTACCAATGCAGTTAAGTCGAATAAATGGGTAGCGGCTATTTACAGAGAAAATTTTACCCCACCCTAATCGTGCAGGGGCTGTGAGTTACATTTTGCCAAAGAATATATAATAAATTGTTCTAGAGCAACAGATTAAAAAACCGGAGGTACTGTAACTAAGTGTGAAAATTCCTTGATTAAAACAAGATTCCATACCTACACAATTCCCAAACTATCCTTATTTATACACAACTCTAAAATTGCGCAGAATTCGTGCCGAAAAATTGAAGGAAATGGAAAAACGAAATTTTGCCAAAGCAATTAAAGACAGCGAAATTGAGTTTGAGAATTTTGAAAAAAAAAATTTTATACAACTTTTAAAAAGTTTCTTGTTGTTTTTCACTCGTTTACCCGTGTATTTAAAATCAGTGATCTGCAAAAAATACATTGCTTAAATTAGAATATTCTCCTCTAATGACATTAGATCTAATCGAGGACCTAATTTAAAGACACCTTTATCTCTAATATTATAAATGAAGTCATATATTTGTTATTCAAAATAGATAAAATTTTGTAAAACTCTGAAACTGGAAACAGTCATAAAAATAAAAGTATTTTGAACCATATTTCAAACTTATGAGATTATTTAGTGTCGAATAGGTCAGATGAAAGGCAAGACCTCGAAGAAGACAGTCTTAAAAATAAATCTGCTTTAACTTTTATATCTGATCAACTAAAATTACATACACTAAATAAAGCAAGATATCGTTATACAAACAATACTACCATGTTACTCCAATTCTTCAAATAATAGGTCCGCATGCTTACAAATACTTAATGCTCAGTTCATGACTGGGCCCCTTTTGAAACAAAACGCCCCTCAAAGGTTTTAAAAGTATACATTTTTTTTAACGCTACAACGGCGCGAAACTTATGACAAAGTTCGCGGCCGGCATGGGCTACAGGCTCAATACGATACGCGAGGGCCGAGTCCTTGTTAGTTTGGTGTTGTTAGTTAGAGTCCATTTGCCGAATGCCGACTCAGTACCGTAAAACATTTTTTCTACTACCTTACTAGACAATGTCATTTTCGACCACTAAAGATAGGTCCTTTTCCTCCCAAGGAGAAAAAAGTGTTTTCTTCCCTGAGTGCAAAAATGTTCCTCCTTCTGAGCTCCTTAAGACTTTTACATAAGAGAAGAGTTTTTCGCCTCGTCAGTTTAATTTTGTAGGAATCTTGCCTCTTCAGCGAAATCTTTTGGCAGGTCATCTCCGCTGGAATTCATTCTCAAACACAAAAAATCGGAAAATAAATTCACTTTACTTGGAACTTCCCCCGTTATGAGTGTTTCCTTTTTTTGGGAATAGTAAAGTGTGGCCCAATTTAGTTCGGCACGTAGTCATTTAGTAATACATATACCGGGTGGTCCTTTTAAAATGTTACAAAGCCATATTGAGAAAACAGCTGATTGAAAATAAATGAAATTTCTAGGGATGCAATGGGTCGTTGGGGGACATTTTTTGACGGAGTAAGTAATGTTTTAACCCTTTCCACAGTTTAGGGGTGTGGGGTAACTTTTAAATGTTAAACGGAAAGGTGCAATTTTTTTTCCAGATTCGTAATCTCCAGAAAAAACTACGTTATAATCAATGAATGAATGAAATTTAATGTCAATGTCAATGTCAATGTCACTACGCTAAATTCAACAAAATTAAAAATAAAATCAACAGAAGAAAAAACTGATATTAGGTACATGATTTTGTTTTATCAGATGTTCAAAATGACGGCCATTTTGTTCTAAACATTTATCAACTCTCTTCGAAAAGAATTCCGCACTCTGAATAACATATCTGGGGTGATTTCACGAACTGCATGCGTAATCCTTTCTCTCATGTCTTCGGCTGTAGTTGGAGCAGTCACCATTACTTTTTCTTTGACAAAACCTCACAAGAAAAAATCAAGGAGGGTTAAGTCTGGCGATCTTGCAGGCCAATTTACTGGTCCCCATGTCCAATCCATCTGTTAGAGTAAGTGTCATTCAATATAGCACGTGCTTCTCGACAGTAATGTGGTGGTGCGCCGTCTTGTTGGAACCAAATTGCTTCACGTTGTTGCTCTCGAATATTTGGCATCAATCTTTGCAAGTCATTTCGAAGGAAATCGCAGTATCGCTGTCCATTAAGATTACCATCAAAAAAATGAGGTCCAATAACAACATCGCCAAATATCCCACACCAAGTATTTATTGACCAAGGGTGTTGATTAGCGACTGTTCGCATCCAGAGTGGATTTTCTTCAGCCCAATAATGCATATTGTGACGATTGACTTGACCATGGTTAGTGAATGTTGCTTCGTCAGAAAATATTATGTTTTCCAGTGAGTTATTTTCATTGATCCATAGTCGAAACCACCGACAAAATTGCACCCGCCTCTCGAAATCCTGTGCATACAATTCTTGATGTAAGGTAATATGGTAAGGATAAAATTTAAAATTGTGCAAAATCCTGAGAACGGATATTTTACACATCCCGGCGTCTTTGGATAGTTCTCGGGAACCAATATGAGGGTTAAGAGCTACTGTTCCCAAAACTCCTACTGCCATGTCGTCGTTCGTTTTAGTTTTCCTCCTGCTGCGTTTTCTGGATAAGAGTTGGCCGGTCTGGTGACTCGTAGTCTCTAATCGATTGAACGCCATGTGAGATTTTGGTAGTAAGTGGAGAAATCTTACCGACCAAAGTTCAGAGACATTGCGATAGTTTTTTTCTACATTCTCCGAGAATTAATAACATATCAACTTGGCAGTCGAATTCATTCATTTTAAGGATAGGTGATTAAAATCTTAACTAAGATTGTTAAATACGAACCGAAATAACACAGCTAAATAATAAACGAACAGAACTTAAAAAAAAACAATAAGCGAACACAATGAATACTTATTTTAACTAAAGGCTTTAAACTCGAAGATAATTTAGGAAAATTACTGGCAATATCATAACATGTCAAATCGTTCGTTGTTATGATAACTGCAATAGTGGCAGCTGGTGAATTATCGTTGCAGTGCCGCAGAGCTCCCAAAAAAATCAGGAAAAAAATAATTAACTACATAATCTAACCAAAATACCGTATTTTTTTACCCAGTTGACAGGGTAATTCTCGGAGAATGTAGAAAAAACAACGACAATGCTTCTGAATAAAATGCTTGTCATTTCGAACACCTATTATATTAAAATCATGTACCTAATATCAGTTTTTTCTTCTGTTGAATTTCTTTTTAATTTTTGACATTAAATTATTCATTGATTATATCGTAGTTTTTTCTGGAGATAACGAATCTGGAAAGAAAACTGCACCTTTCCATTTAACATTTAAAAGTTACCCCCCACCCCTCAAAAGTGGTGATTGCTCCAACTACAGCCGAAGACATGAGAGAAAGGATTACACGTGCAGTTCGTGAAATCACCCCAGATATGTTATTCAGAGCGCGGAATTCTTTTCGAAAGAGAGTTGATAAATGTTTAGAACGAAATGGCCGTCATTTTGAACATCTGATAAAACAAAATCATGTACCTAATATCAGTTTTTTTCTTCTGTTTATTTTATTTTTAATTTTATTGAATTTAGCGTAGTGACATTGACATTGACATTAAATTATTCATTGATTATAACGTAGTTTTTCTGGAGATTACGAGTCTGAAAAAAAACAGCACTTTTCCATTTAACATTTGAAAGTTACCCCCTACCCCTAAACAGTGCAAAGGATTAAAACATTACTTACCCCGTCAAAAAATGTGCTCCAACCATCCCTGGAAATTTCATTTATTTTCAATCAGCCGTTTTCTCAATATGTAACACTTTAAAAGGACCACCCGATATACTGTCTTTTTAAACATTTATATTGGACACCGTTTTGTTCCACCATACTGGATTCCTACCAATATTTTACCAGTTTCTACCTAAGTCACACTTGATTTTTGTATATAAATTGAATAAGTAGTTTTTAAGTTAACGCACACCGCCAATTGAATAAGAAGATTTTTTACGTTGATTTTTCAAACATCCTATTTAGTCGCTCTTTTGTTTCGCCATCTTGACCTCGTACGACAACTTTAGAAATTTATATCACACATAATTCTTGCACAAAATTTGATTTTTAAAATAATTTATTAGGCCGCCATTTTATTTTGCTATTTTGGATTCATACCGAAATATTACCAGTTCATTCCTATGTAATACTTGATTTTTGTGCAATATTTGACGTAAATTGGGTAATTAGTTTTTAGTAATAATCTATCTTGAATTCGTACCACAATTTTACGAGTTGATCTCTAAATCACAATTAATTATTACACAAAATTTAAATTCAATGAAGTAGTTTTTCAAGCTGAATTTTTCAATATTTTCTTAAGTCGCCATTTTGTTTTGTCATCTTGGATTCTTACCATAATTTTACCGGGTTGATTTTCTCATATAACTTGTTTTATGTGCGAAATTTGAGATAGGGCGCCATTTTGTTTCTCCAAAATGGATTTTTACCATAATATGACCATGTTATCCCCAACTGACCTTTAATTTTTGACCAAAATTTGAAGACAATCGGATTAGTTAGACAGCTACAGCAGTCCGACGCGACACACGAATAGACAGACAAACCGACGAAACTGAGAAAATATGTTTTTCGGCAACTATTGACCCTGAAACGTTTAGATCTGAAAAAATCTCGGAAGGCGATTTTTTCTCGATTACAATACTTCCCTTTATGAGGGAAATAAAAAGACTACTTAAAAGTGTAAACAACGGGACCACTTATAATACCTGTTATTTTTGTATTGCCAAAAATGTCATAGCAACAAAGCGTGGTCAACAAGATGATGACAAACCTACTTGACATTTTGTCTTATATCCGCATATAATTCTACAACTATATGCAGTTGTTCTTATAAGTATGTACGCATTACAATTATAGAAATATATGAATATATACGACATTAAAGGTAGTAGTAAAAACTAAACATACGTCAGGAGGAAAATGCTTTTCCTCCCTCGGATATTAATATCCTCCGCTTCGGATCTTCGGCAGAAAGAGCACTATTTTCTTTCCTTGGTATGTAAATAGCTATATGTACTATCCTCATGGTTATAAAGCAACTCTGAAGGTAAAAAAAACGTCACTTTGCCTAATGTGCGTAAATATTTTCATTTAAATTATATGCACCGCTTTTTTTTATTGACTTTATCAATACGGTTTCAGTTACGCCACTGAACGGACACGTCAATAATATGTATAAATAGAACCATATCATTTCGAAAACGAAATATCCTAAGGTAATTCTAATTTATTAACTACGTTATCATGATACTAGTCATATTAAGAGTTTGTTAAACAACAACAAAACTTATTTTTAACTTTTCTTTATTTCTAGTATAGACATTGAAATTTTAAAAAAATTTTGATTTAATATGGTAAATATAAATATATCGCTAAGTGTTTTTTTTTCAAGATATCAGTTCATACGTTAACCCATACAGTATAAAAAGGTTTAATGTTTTGATTAGTATTATAATATTTAGTGATATCCAGAGGTAACTAAACAAAACCTATTCGAAATGAAATATGTTTATTTTGCTTTGTTGACTTTTATGTCGGTATACTGTAATCCAGTATATGAAGATGATTGTCCAGATCCTCCAATAGAATGTTTTTATTGTTTTTACAGTTGTCCAGAAAACGAGACTTTTATTGAAAGCCCATGTAACTGTTGTTATAATAGATGTGTACCAGGTAATACTGTTTTTATTAAATAAACTAAGAATAAATACGAAATTAGCTAACGCTCAGGCCATAAGATAAGTACCTAAAAAACTATTTATTAACATAATTTTCTTGTGTGTAGATTAACGTATCTAAACTTGACTTTGTAACTTTTTTTGTCGGGTTTTATTTATATTTTCTATTCGTGTTTTTGTCTTACCCTCATCAAAAAAAAACATTTTTATATATAAACTTGTAAATAGGTCTAGTACAAAAATTTCATCAATTTTCTCTTATTTTGACTTAGGTGATATAATTATTTTCGAAATCATAGATTATTACTTGATGTACATTTGGATCACATATAACGTTTTCAACTAAATATTTCTTATTTTTCAAGATGCAGAGAATTTTAAAATTTTGTCGTTTTAAGTTAATCAAGTAGTTCTTGCGCACGTGTAAAAAACTGCCCTCTATACGTACTTAATAAATAGAAAATAATGACTTTTATTTCAAAATTAAAACGTGCGGTCTTGTTTAAATATCAAAAGCCAAATAATATTTTTTTGCTTTTACCGGTAGATCATATTGTTTTTGTTCTTTGTTCTTGGTAAGTTTTGAACTAAATTCTTTTATTAACTTAAAATAATGATCAGTTCGGGTTTTGCTACTATCCGATACGGACGCGCTTGACCGTGAGAGATAACGAAACCGTTTTTTACCGGTCCATTCTCTGTATTTATTGAACATAAGTATTTAAATTTTGGAAAACTACACCCTATTCGTATTAGCGAAAAATTATATAATTTAGATGGAGACGAAAAAAATATTACCTATTTGGATATAGTCGGTCGAAACCGAGTACAAGTTTTTTGTAATTCAGCATTAGCAGCTAATTCCTTAATTTCAAATGAAATTTTTGAAAAAAATAACCTTGTAGCCTACATTCCTTCGCATCTTACTGAGAAGAAAGGTCTTATACGTGGAGTAGATACCACTTTCTCGGAGGAGCAACTAATTAAAATTATACAATCTGATATAAAAAAAAAATCTGTTAAAAGACGTTACAAAACTGTAATCGATAAGGATGGCAAATCAATTAAAGTACCTAAACAGCAAGTAATAATTACTTTCGACCAATTGACCTTACCACAACATGTTTATATCTACAAATTAAGACATGAAGTACAAGTTTGGTACTCTCCAGTTTCACAGTGTTTTCAATGTCTCAATTTTGATCACACGGCTTTACAGTGTAAGGGTAAAAAAAGGTGTAAAAATTGTTCTCAGGTTCTTCCAGGAGAAAAAAACAAGTGCGACGAATGTAACATTTTTTGCATACATTGCAAGTCTAATACACATAATTCTACAAACAAATCATGTCCAATCTTTTTAAAACAAAAAAGAACTAAAGAAGCAATGGCTAACCTAAACCTATCTTTTAAAGAAGCCGAAAAAATTGTTGATCTGCCTTCTTATGCCGGTCTCGTTAACAAAAATAAATTTTCTCCCCTATTATCTTCTTTTCATGAATTTCCTAACCTTCCCGAGAAAAAGACGGATAACAATCAAAATAAATTTATGACAAACAGACATGGAGTACATAACTCTTTGTCTCAACCTAGTACGTTCTATACTGATAATAACAACAAAAAAAGGAAAGTGCACGATAGGAGTCCTAACTACGAACCCATTCAGAGAGAGTTTGACTGGTCATATACAGGGTCTCCCCTAATTCATAGTCAGCCAAATTTAACTGAAGACAGTATTGTAGAAATTAAATTAAAAATTAGTGAAAAATTAAAAAATAAAATCTGTTCTTCCTATAAACCTTTAGTACGTCCTAACTTGGTAAACGTTTTTGAAAATATTAATTTAGAGGAAATTATTGAAACAGTTGTTGGTGACTGCTTAAGCTATGGGATCAACAAAGCAAAAGTTAACGATTGTTCAATGGAACGCTAGATCAGCTTTTGCTAATCACAATCTACTTAAGAACCTTATTAGAGATACTCAATTTGATATAGGTATTTTGAGTGAAACTTGGTACAAACCTAACTACAATATAGTTCTTAGCGGATATAATATTATTCGAAAAGACCGACCTGGTGGTAAGGGCGGTGTAGCAATATTAATTAGAAAATCTATTCCTTTTCAAAATTGTAGTATTATTCCTTTTAATAATAACAAATTTGAAGTTTGTAGTGTAAATATTGAGTTTAACAAAAAATCCATATCTATCGTTTCGGTTTACAGACCTCCCAATGTACAGGTCAGTTCTCGACAGTACGAACTGATTTTTCATTCCTTGAACCAACATTGCGTAATTGCAGGAGATTTTAATGCTCATCACAATTTGTGGGGCTGTAATAAAAATGACCAATTCGGTATTGCTTTAATGGAGGCCTTAGATTCTAATCCTAACCTTGTGGTCAGGAATGAAGGAGAACCAACCAGGCTTGGTGTACCTGGCACGCATGCGTCTGCTATTGATGTAACTATTATATCCTCTAATCTCTTAAATAGGTCTTCTTGGAGGGTGTTAAATGACACATATGGCTCTGATCATATTCCGGTACAATTGGTCATTAACGACACCAATGAGGCTTCTACAACCCATGAAAGAAAAGGTTGGAATGTAAAAAATGCGGACTGGTATGCTTATTCTCTTGAGTTACAAGGTAAATTCAATAACTTTAATCCTCATGACCTTAATGCTAATGAAATTATTGAATTTGTTTACGATAATATATGTAACACCGCGGACTCAATTTTTCCTCGTAGGAAAAGACCTTCTCAGAGAATCAGCCCACCATGGTAGGATAATGAATGTACCGAAATTGCTAAGTTACGTAATGAAGCCCTTAAGAAGTTTAGGGAATACTCCTCCATCGAAAATTTCGTTAGTGTTAAAAGAATAACTGCCAAATGTAAAATAACATTCAAAAAGAAGGCCAAACTAAGCTGGCGGCAGTTTTGTTGCTCCCTTAATGCCCAAAGTAATCCTTCACTGGTTTGGAAAAGGGTGAACTCTGCTAACAAAGGTATTTCTGGTAACATATCAAATACTATGTCTAACGAAGCAGCTGAGGCGTTTATTAAAAAAATTGCTCCTGATACAGTATCTCAGGAAATACCTAGATGTAATATATATTCCACTCATTTTTTAACAAATCCAATCACCCTTGAGGAATTTAATACCATAACAAAAAAACATAGAGATACCGCCCCCGGTTTAGATGGAGTTTCATACTCCATGTTGGAAAATCTACCCGATTCGTATAAGAATCTTTTATGTACTGCTTTCGAGAAAGTTATCTGCAGAGGGGATGAAATCCCATGTATTAAAAATTCATTAATTATTCCTATAAATAAACCAGGTAAAATTGGCGAATTTAGGCCAATTGCTCTATCATCATGTATTATGAAAACCCTTGAAAGAATCATAAAATCTCGGTTGGAATGGTGGTGTGAGTCAAGAGGGATCTTTTCCCCGAATCAGTTTGGTTTTCGACGTGGTGGGGGGGTTTCCGATTGCCTGGCTCATTTGGTGACGGACATTCAAAACACGTTAACCGATAACGACTATCTAGGTGCCATATTTCTTGATATTTCTAGCGCCTACGAAAATGTTAATTTGCATATCTTAATAGAAAAACTGTCAAAAATTATACCCCGAACTATCGCTTGTAATATAGTCAGGTTATTTGTAAATAGAGTAATTTCAATACAAACGGATAATTCGCTTAGTGAGTCTAGACTGGTATCTTGTGGTCTCCCTCAGGGATCTGTGTTGAGCCCCTTTCTATTCAATATTTATACCAGAGATATTCACGATTTAGGTTTTGATTCTCTAGTTCTTCAATTTGCAGATGATTTTTGCATATACAGTAGACATGAAAGATTAGAACAATGTAAATCTAATCTCAGTCACATTATGTACATCTGTAACAGATATTTTCCTGAAAATGGATTCACAATATCCGATAAAAAAACAGCAGTTATGTTTTTTACTAGGCATAGGATCAACAAAGAAGAAACTATTACTTTAAATCATACTACTGTACCCTGGGTCCAATCTATAAAATACCTAGGCGTTTTCCTAGATCAAAGGCTTAACTGGAATGATCATATTAGTTATATAGTAAACAAAACAGAAAAAAGTTTAAACTTAATGAGAGCCGTTGTGTCTAGATCTTGGGGCTCAGACCCCAAAACAATGCTTCTTTTCTATAGATCATTTACCAGATCTATTCTATGGATCAGCATGTAAATCCCAATTAAGAAAATTGGATGTAGTCCAGTTCAAGGCCCTCAGACTTGTCACGGGGGCTTTTATGTCCACTCCTACTCAGGCCTTGTTATCTGAGTGTAGAGAGCTTCCTCTATATCTTAGAAGAAAAATTTTGGCTCAAAAATTTCTAATTAAAAACATGCAGTTCAGTAATAATTATTTATTAAAAAAAATTGGTTTTTTGGCAATTTCCAATCTTGTAGCTCCCTATTGGACCTTTAAGAATGATCCACCTCTAGCAGAGGCCCACACTTCAGTATCTAGATGCGACAATTTTTTGCTCAAAAGGGATAAGCTTGATCTATATAACTATCCATATGAAAACTGTATTGTGAATCCGATAGTGATTATCCCCCAGTTTACGGAGTTTTCGTCAATAAACAAAAGCATCCTCAATAGAGAATTACAACAGTATCGCCACTATCTCAAAATTTACACTGATGGCTCTAAGAACGACGGGGGTGTGGGCTTTGCTTTTGTGATGCCCGAACTTTCAGTTGTTCAAAAATTTAAGTGCAATAGGCTTACCTCAATATTTACAGCCGAAGCCATGGCCATTTTAACAGCCTTAGAATATTATATAAATAATGAACATGTCCTTTCCAACATCATAGTACTCTCTGACTCACAATCCGTACTTAAAGCCCTTAAAAATAACTCAATGGGTAATCCCATAATAGCCAACATTATAGATAAGGTTTCAAAGCTTCATTCTCTCAAAAGGGAGATAATATTTATATGGGTAAAAGGTCATTCAGGCCTTGAAGGTAATGAGCTGGTCGATAGAGCGGCCAAAGAAGCATTGACGGATGGTGTGGAGGTCCAGGGCATCCCCGCCACCGACCTGTATATCTAATTTCACACTCTGGGAAAATGACTACAAAGTATATGTGTCAAATACTAATAACCATTATACAAGCATAAATCCAATTTTGCCAAGAAGTCCTGCAATAATCAGACTCGGTTTACAACGGCAACTAAGTATTTCTTATCTTAGATTCCTTTTTGGCCATGGTAGCTTCAATAAACACCTGTTCAAACTTAAAATGGCACAGTCGCCTTACTGTGAATGTGATAATGAATCAATAGATGACCTTAATCATAGACTATTCTACTGTTCCTTAAACACCCATGCAATCCAGTTCCTTATATCAGAATTAAATAGAGAAAATATCCTTCCACTTAATTCTTCATCCTTTATGTATAGAGTTATCACAAATCCCTCAATTGAGAATATTTTCTTACGATTTCTTAAAATCTCCAGAACCAAGATTTAAATTTAATTTGGTTTTATACTATAGATAGTTAGAATTTGTTATCCTTTGTTTACTTACCTATTGTGTTCTTCATCCTTACCTTTGCCCTCCTGTCTTGTGAAGTAAAAATCAATGTCCTGCATAGGCCTCAGGACGAGAAGTGTGTGTCCCTGTCTATATTCCCATGTGTCTCAATTTTGGTTTCAAGTTTCGTTGGTTAGGAAATTTAGAGTAGGCTAATACATATAGTACTAGTTATATTAGAATACCCTATCATGGCCAAATGGACTTAGTTCCAAAGCCACTAAAATAAAAAAAAAAAAAAAAAAAATAATGATTTTCAAATTCCTCGATTGCTGGTTCTGTTACCTGTTTATTTTTTTTTTCGTTATAAGCCATCATCTTTAAAAAAAATTGGTAAATTTCCTTTACCCGGAACTTCCCCCGTTGCGAATTTTCCTTTTATTAGGAATAGTGAAGTGTGACCCAATTTAGTTCAGTATATAGTCATTTACACATTACACACTGTCTTTTAAAACATTTTTATTCGTCACCATTGTTTGATCACATTTGATTCCTATCAATATTTTACGAGTTTCTACTTATGCCACACTTGATTCTTGAACATAATTTAAAATAAATTCAATAAGTAGTTTTTATATTAATACAAAAAAATTTAAATTAATCTAATAAGTAGTGTTTTCAGGCTGATTTTTTTAATATTTTAAAAGGCCGCCATTTTGATTCGTATCTTGTAGTCACACCAATATGTTACCACTTTCCTATATAACCCTTGATTTTTGTGCAAAATTTGAGACAAACTTGATAATCAGTTTTCTTAGCAATATTTTTTTTTAAATTTGAAATAAATTGCATAAGTAGTTTTTTAGTCATAATTTTTTTAACATTTCACTTGGCAGCCATTTTGTTTTGCCATATGGGATTTGTTGTTGTTGTTGTTCGTTTGATTTGGCCTTCACCCTTAGGTATTCGGCCAGGCCTAGTTTGTTAACTTTTCAGGCTGCGAAATAAATCGCATCGGAGACAGCTCCTGCCTTGTTTTTTTAATATTTCAACTTTAAATTTTTTGCATGCATCTAGGCTTCCACTAGGTGCCCCTTGAGAGTACTACTGATATCACGAGATGACCCTTTCTTTTAAGCTATCCCTTTACCCCTCCCACTCCCGCCACGTAGCGGCCATTACGCTAATATTCTCTGTAGAACTGCAGCAGACGAACGGGACAGAATGCAGGAATAACTAGGCCTCACACGTTCACAGCGTCTGCTCCCTTTCTAGCGGGGTCGTTAGTTTCCACTCTGAGCGACGAGTCTCACGTTTCCTCCCGAAATAAAGCAGCAAAATCGAACACGTGGAACCACATATGTTAATAACACAGAGGTCTGCTCTCGACGAGACAAACCGGAAGACTACATATATGGGATTTTTACCAAAATATTACCGGGTCATTCCCATTGACCCTTAATTTTGACGAAAATTTGAAGTCAGTCGGGTAAGTAGATTTTAAGCTATAACGTAAACTGACAGACAGACAGACAAACCGACAGACGGACCGACGGAATTGATAAAACATATTTTTTGACGTCTAGAAATGCTAAAACGTAAAAATATGTAAAACCTGAGAAAGTGTTTTTTTCACGATTACAAATATTTTATTTAGCTTCTATTTTGTTCCGCCATCTTGAATTAATACCACTGTTTTACTAGTTTATCTGCAGGCCACAATTATTTAGGGCACACAGTTTGAAATCAGTTCAATAAGTAGTTTTTCAAGCTGAATTTTTAAATATTTTACCAAACCCATTTTGCCATTTTATTTCGCTATCTTGGATTCGTACCAAAATTTTACCAGTTGATTCCTACACAATATTTGATATTAGCGCACAATTTGAAATAAATTGCGTAAGTAGTTCTTTAGTCATAATTGTTTTAACATTTCACTAGGCCGCCATTTTGTTTTGCCATATTGGATTTTTACAAAAATTTACCAGGTCATCCCTATATGAACCTTAATTTTCACCCATAATTTGAAGTCAATCGGGCAAATAAATTTTTAGCTATGCCGCGCACAGACAGACCGACAGACGCTACCCTGAAACGTAAATCATGCTTGAGCATAATTGCTAATATTAAGGCAGCATATTTCTACTGGCCTGGAAACAAAATTATGTTTAAGCAGTAAATTGTCTTCGATATCTATGTAGCTAGATGCTAAACGCATGGTTGGAGCAAACTAAAGACCACGAGGAATTCCGCCAAGAAATACCGAAAGCTCGAAATATTCTCCCCGGAGGAAGAAATCTTCTAGAATTCTGTTTTTGTCCAATGATTAAACCTCTTCTCTGTAGTCTTGGGATCTTTCTCAAAAAACTTCCTCAGATGTTTATCTTGTTTGAATTGTTTCTGTTGATCTTTTTGCACTCTGCTCGAAATGTTTTAAACTAAGGTATGTCTGGCCCAGACCTTCGAGTAAGATGAGTGTCTCCAAAAACTCATTAAAAAAGTATTTCACATATGTGATATCCGATAGCCACTAACAAGAAAAACTCGATGTAATTTTTATATTAAGAGGTCGCAAGCACGGTTTAACGATCAGTCTTGGTCTTTGAGTATAGAAGATGAAGTTTATGAGCCTGCCTTAGCAGGAAGGTGAAAAACGGCAAAAAGTTCTGTGATAATTAGATTAGTGGCGATCATGGAAAGACGGCCACTGTTAACTAATTCCTATGACATTTGTTGTTAATGTCCGCAAAAAATCTTTATTCAAAGAAATTGGTATTCATTTCTGTTGCAGTCTTTTTACAAAACATCTTTACATTTATTTTTATTGAACGGTTAATTACATATTCGTTAATGTAACAACATAGACGATCAACAGATGCATCTCATATCTGTCCTCGTATCTGTCGCCAATTTTATATTTATCAAGTGTTGCAGAAAGCCGCGTTTTCAAAATTACTCTGTTACGACAGGATATTTGAGGACCATATCCGAATATATTTGTGGTATAATTGCATCAAGAACTAATTTACCTGCGGATGCTCTTCCTTTTTTTAAACGTAGAAAATAATACTAAATTAAAGGGCATTTTTAGTTCTCTCGTAATACAGAAGTATTATCATCGTGAAAAATCTTTGCGTTTCAGAATCTCTAGATGCCGAAAAACAGGTTTTCTCAATTCCGTCGGTCTGTTTGTCTGTCGGTCTGTTAGTCTGTCTATTCGCGGCATAACTAAAAAAACTACTTACCCAACTGATTTCAAATTTTGGTCAAAAATTTAACATGTAACTTGACGTAACAAAGTGGCGCTGTGCACTAATGAAAAAACTATTTATCGAATTTATTTTAAATTATGCCCAAAAAATCAGTGTGGCAGGCAGAAACTGGTAAAATATTGGTAGGAATCCAATATGGTGGAACACAACGGCACCCAATAAAATGTTTGAAAAAAACAGTATATATGTGTTACTAATTGACTATGTACTGAATTAAATTCGATCGTACTTGCTAAGGAAGAAAAGCTGCATAATGAGGGAAGTTCCGAGTAAAAGACATTAAGCGATTTTTTATATTTTATATTTGATGCTGATGCGGCAGAGACATCAGAAGAATATCATTTTTGATTTGCTCATATTTTACATAATAAGAATCAAAGCCAAACCAAAATTATATTTTTGTATTTTATTAGGTAAATAAGGACAGTGGCGGCTCTTCCATAGGGTTATTTGGTCAATGACCCCCCAAAAATATTTCAGAAAATAAATTATTCGTTTGACCGTCCCTCCTAATAGTTGTAATAAAACGCGAACCTTAGGAAAAGTTAAATACGCTACACTATTAGCCGCGCGCGGAGGTTTGAATGGTCTCGTTGCGTTCCTGAGGCATAATAAAATAAGCTAGGCTGGGCAGTCCGAATTGCCCTGATTACCTTAAAGCTTGACAAAAGTACCCGAAGATTTCACAGCTACCGAGCGGTAGCCGAACGTGATAGCAAATGAAATATGAAATCGAGATTTGGATCATCAGCCGGTCTTTTCTCATAATTCGATCGATCGGTCGCGGCATCACGTCGGCATGAGGAAGTTCAATTGTTCAGAGGTCCCGCGATCGATATTCTAACTCGAAATTGTTTCGGATGTTTTTAAGCGATGAAAATTGATTTATATACTGTCTTTTGTAATATATATTTTTTATTTTTATGATCCGTGTGTGAGTAAGAAATAAAATGTCGGCAGTGACTAGTGCAAAAAAATAAACAACTAAAAAGTGCTTACGAACTTAATTTTGCAAAAATAACCAATTTCAAGGTGGTCGATGTTTGAATTGTGAATGTAGATGAAATAAAATGTCGGTAGCGCAAAAAATTGAACAACTAAAGAGTGCTAAGGAACTTAATTTTGAGATAATAACCAAATTCAAGGTAAGTGGTCGCAATTTGCCAGAACTTAGTATAAGATAACTAATAAAATAAAAAAGACAAAAATAAAGAGGTTCATCGAAACTGTCGCAAAAGTATGTACGATTTAGCTAACTGAATATATGGTTGTGAAGTCTGTAACTCATTTTACTGTTATGTTTGTTTGTTGTTTTCCAAGGACTCGTAGAATTCATTATGGTGCAAAACCGGTGTTAAAGACTTAAAAGAAAAAATAAAAGAATATGCTTTTTCTGCAGAACATGAAATGTTCGGTGAACTATGTTAGGTTCGGAAGTGTTGATATTCGCACTCAACGAGACCACAGCTTATAGAAAATCCCTTAGAGATTTTAATGAAAATGTATCCAAAAATCATTATATTCTAAACAAAATTATAGATTATGTAAAATTTTGTGGGGCATTCGAGCTGGCACTACTTGGCCATGATGAAATGGCTTTGTATGAAAATCCAGGCGAGGGCTTATACATTTTGTTGAAGAGTTGGGCCAAGGCAGACTATCCGCTTTAGTAATGTTAAATATCGAGAAATCGTTTATTCTTCAAGAGAATTTAAAGCTCAATTTAAAGATAAAATATTTCTTTCTATTTTAAGTATGCCTATTTTATTAAATTTGTTATTGACCTCCCAATATAATTCACCACGAGCCGCCACTGAATAAGGACCTAATATGTATGCATGGAATGGAGGCAATATCATTTATTATATTCTTGTGACGTGTGACTAAATAAAATTGTGTTATAAGAAAACGTTTACTTTAATTTTATTTTAATATTTTTACCCAAAATACGAACATAAACTCATGCAACAACAATACAACACGTTTTCATGTAAAATTATCAGTAATTTTATTGCAGTTGTGTAATTAGTATCGTTAGTTAGCCGTGATAGAAAAAAATATGTTATCTTTAGGCTCAATGGTAGCGCAATATTTTTCGAAGTGAAATTAAGATTTTAAAATACCAATAAAGTGACAAAAAGTTTTAATTTAATTTTTAAAAGATCCATCTACATCACCGGAGTTGGTGTAGAATGCAAGGATAACAACTGCTAGTGAACTATGAAAAAGGCGTTTCAACACTTAATATATTGTAACACTTACCGTTTAATTTGTTATTTATTAAATGTTGCCTATTTTTCATAAATATCTGTTTTTATTTTTAAATCTAGCAGGTCAAACAGGGGAGCGTAACCTCCATGACAGAGAGATACATATACTTTTGTGCTACAGTCGCTATTATAGAAGAAACAATTTCAGAAATCAAAATTTCAGATTTTTATTTCGCTCGGAAGAGGATCCTAGACTTTTAAAAAAATATGTTTCCTATTTCCGTCGATCTGTAGTACCGCCTGAGCGCGATAAAGCACAATATAATCTGCTAATCGAATTAAAATCAACTATTAGTCGAAAAAGAAGGGTTACATGGGGATGAAAATATTATTAAGAAATGTATTATCGAATGGATCTTAAATTTTGCACAAAAATCAAGTGACATAAAGATAACAATTTTCGTGCGACTATTTATGGCAAAATAAAATGGCGGCGCATAATGTTTAAATATTCGGTAAAATTCCATTTTATACATTTATAAACCTCTTTTTGGGGTTTTATTATTTTAAATGACATTAATAAATGACATTTATTTACAAATTAAAAATAAATAATATTAATGATATTAACAGTAAAAATGTAAACATTGAATGATTAAACCTCTTCTCTGTAGTCTTGGGATGTTTCTCAAAAAACTTCCTCAGATGTTTATCTTGTTTGAATTGTTTCTGTTGATCTTTTTGCACTCTGCTCGAAATGTTTTAAACTAAGGTATGTCTGGCCCAGACCTTCGAGTAAGATGAGTGTCTCCAAAAACTCATTAAAAAAGTATTTCACATATGTGATATCCGATAGCCACTAACAAGAAAAACTCGATGTAATTTTTATATTAAGAGGTCGCAAGCACGGTTTAACGATCAGTTTTGAAATGTATTATCGAATGGATCTTAAATTTTGCACAAAAATCAAGTGACATAAAGATAACAATTTTCGTGCGACTATTTATGGCAAAATAAAATGGCGGCGCATAATGTTTAAATAATCGGTAAAATTCCATTTTATACATTTATAAACCTCTTTTTGGGGTTTTATTATTTTAAATGACATTAATAAATGACATTTATTTACAAATTAAAAATAAATAATATTAATGATATTAACAGAAAAAATGTAAACATTAATCAAAAATAAATTTTAAAAAATTCGATAAATTCGCCCTAACGTACCACTTTCTTATTACAGAATTCCACTACACACACTTACCGTTTAATTGTTTACTTATTAAATATTGTGATTTTTCTTAAATATCTGTTCATTTTCTGAAATAAAAACCTTTTTTTGTGAAAAATGAGAAAAATAATAAAAAACATAATATATGTTATGTAGACTATGTAAATAAAGCTATTAAAAAGGGTAATACAAATATTAACAGTAAAAATGTAAAAATTAAACAAAAATTCATTTTACGTCCTTACACACAACTTGCCTATTACAGAATTCTACTACACACAAATAACAAATTTTATGAACCATATAGTTATTTGGTAATAACTTACAATAACTGAAATAAATTAGAGTTTATAGTGTTCTTACTAGGGAAGTTTTGGCGAAATGTCAATTTACGGATTTTTATTTCCCCTTTACGAAAGATGTATTGTTATCGTGAAAAAATCACGGTCCTAGATTTTTGGAAATCTTTGAGCATGACGTATCTCACCTACCACTAACCTAACTGTTTTCAAATTTTGATAGACAATTAAGGGACGCAAATTGGCAGCCTCGCAAAATATTACAAAAATCATTGTTAGGAAACCATTAATCGAATGGATTTAAATTTGCACAAAAATCAAATGTGATATAAAGATAAACTGGTTACACTTTGGTATTGAAAGTAATGAAAAGTTTAAAAATTCAAAAAGGTGTACCGGACCCCGCCCTTATGATTAGTCTGCCTTTCCTACTAAGTCAAGGAGCTCAAGAAGGTACCGGTTTCCAAATAACTACTTTTGGTTCTAAATGCGGTTGCTCTGAATTTCTAGTATGTATGTATTATTTTAGTTTTGTTCCAGCTGATTATATTGTATCATTCCAGCTTCTAGTCATTAAAATTAATGATTTCTTTCTATTGGCGTAATTCACAATTATTTAATTTGTTAATTTATTCCTTTCGTTTGGAATAGGATATAGCGGTCCTTTCTTTTATTACTAAAGAAATCTAAATAGCGGGCAATCAATTTAAAAAGTGTCACAAAATTTAAGGATCTAATTTTTATCTAGGTAGATTATCTGCTTTTCTATGTGTGCGGCAAGGGAGTAAAGAACAGGACCACACTAACATTCATGGCAATTTGATATCTCATCTCAGTTATACAAATTGTTAAACATAATGCTGCCCACATTAATACCCCTGCAAGCAACCGGCACACTATATCATTTTGCCTTTTTTTTATTTTCTCCATATTTCTCTAAATAATAATTATTGGTTTTAGTGCAGTTTTGTTATTATTTTATTTCATAACTTATTACTACTATCTATCTGTAGTCAGGAAGAAATCAATTTCAAAATTTTACAGTGGCTCACATACGACTTTCCTTGATAACTGGGGATGGGATCAAAAAAATTCACACTCTCTGGTTCAAGCAAATATCGCAATAACTAATATCTAATTTCCCAGAAATCCATTGACAAAATTTGATGTCAACATTTTGCAAAGTCACTTTCCTTTAGCTCCAGCTCTAGAACCGTGGAATGCCGTCAGTATAACAGTGCTATTTGAATCAACATATATTTTATTAATTATGTTTTGCACCTAAAACGGCAACAAATATTTCTGGAAAGATATTTTATTCTTGTAGGTTTATATAGTTTCCAATCATTTTTTACATAAAGGTTTCAAGGCATTTTATGTGCTCGACAGTTGGTTATCAAACTAAGGAATTCAAATAATACTAAAACGAACCTACCTAAATTTTAATTACTCCTCTGAAGTTAAATATCGAAAATACCTATTACGCACAATTGGACAATAAAGCGTATAACATTAATTAATCATATCATTGATTCAGTTTACCATGTTTGCTGGTCCTTCAAAAGAAATTCCTGATTAAATTACACCATAACAACGAAGATTCGACTGTAAAATTATGACAAAAATGGATTTCACACTTAGAAGTACTGTATTATTTGTTATTATAATAAGTCTAATTTGTACCAATTTTATAGACGAATGTACACCAGAAAGATGTAAAACCTGTCCTGTCTATAGATGTATTAGTGGTTCAATACTGGTTCCAGATGCAGGCGTTTGTGGATGTTGTCCGGGATGTGTTATTCCGAGTAAGTTCAAAATAATAGACGTCAGTATTCTCCTATTCTAAAGCTTATATTATATCTCTGTTGTTTTCGAAAGCATCTTACATTATCAATAAAGGATCTGCTACACACGCTGAAGTTAAGGCTGTATCTGGTATATAGTACAAACTCTTCGGTGTGAAAACATAAATAAATTATTTTGTGGGCCATGTTTATTTTTTGAAAATGAAAAAGGTCTCCGGAATAAAATTGGTTTTTCCGATTTAAACAATAAAAAGACACATTATGTCCAAAGCGTATTTGCAGGCCGTCATAAAAGAAAAAGTCTTTGGCAAAACTAGAATTGAACACGGCCTTAATAAACAGTTGGAAATTAGTCACCGCCAACACAATGAACTAGTCGATAAAAATAGGTAAATATTAAGAAGACTTATCGATGTTGTTTGTTTTCTCGAACAGTACGAATTGGGATTTAGAGGTCATGACGAAACAAGGGTTTCTTCAAACACAGGAAATTTCCAAGATTTACTTAGTTTAATGGCTAAATATGATGATTGCTTAAAAAAATCATTTACAGCAGTCTAGCGTTTTTCGCGGAACATCGAATCGAATCCAGAATGATTTAATTTCCGCTGCTGCAACCATTATTCTAAAAAGAATTAAGCAGGAGATAGGCAAGGAGCGGTTCATTGCTATTGTTCTGGACGAAACAACTGATATCACTGATTTTAACCAATTATCTATAGTAATGCGCTACGTTAAAACAGACGGAAGTATTCAAGAGCGATTTTTATGTTTTAAGAATGTGTCCTAAAATCGTACAGCAGATGCATTATATACCGTAGTTTATAACGTTAGTAAAGAAATTAATGGAGAGAAAAAATGAGTTGCTCAAAGCTATGATGGAGCTTTCCCAAGTGCTGTGTTTGTCCATTGTTTTGCTCATAAATTAAATTTAGTTTTATACCATAAATCACATTAAAGAGTGTAAAGTATTTTTCGTTACTTTAAGTGGCATGACCGCTTTTTTTTCCAAGTCAACAAAACGTACACAAGCTTTGGACCCCATTGTCCACAAACAATTGCCCAAAGTAGCTCCTACTAGGTGGAACTATAATGGAAGACTTGTGTTAACAGTATCTGAAAGTCGTGAATCACAGATTGAACTATTTGAGAATATAATAGGAAAGAATGAAACGTGGGACTCAGAAGTAATAAATAGTTTGAAGAAGTTTTTGGACTGTTTGAAACGAGATTTTAATTTATTTATTTGTTGAACAATAAAACAAATGATATTGCTTTTTATCTAAAAAAAGTGGACGATTTTAAGTCCATGTTAAGTCAAAAAAGAGATAACTTTGACCTATTTTGGAAGAAAACGATTACGTTAAATGTAAAGCCTCAAGCCAAGCGTCTTCGAATACACAAGGTGGGAGATGTTCAAACAAAAGACGCGTCTTTAATGAAATATTCGATCAAATTCAGCAACAAATAAAGTGTAGATTTAACGGTTTAAATGATTTTAAATTCCTCGACCTCTGCAATTTTCATGCATTTAAAGGAAAAACTTTTCCACAAGATGCGTTTAAATCTCTTCTTCTTCATTATGGCCAGTTCTTCGACCGAGTGTTGCAGCGATCTGAACTAAAAGAAATTTACGAAACTGATGACATTAGCACAAAAAAGAACGCTAAGGAACTAATGCAATTTTTAAAAGACAAGGAGGTGGAAGATGCCTACTTCGAAGTGTCGAAATTGTGTGCATTAGTATTGACAATACCTGCCACAAGTTCATCAGTAGAACGCAATTTTTCAACACTTAAACGTATAAAAAATTTCGTGAGAAATTCAATGGGGCAGGAGAGACTTTCGCATACATCACTGTTGTCCGTTGAAAATAAACTTCTCCAAAATATATCGGAGCATCGACGTTTTTATGATGACGTCATTGACGAATTGGCAAAAAATGATCGAAGAATCGAATTACATTACAAATAGGTAGGTTTCTAAAAATTGCTTTTCTTTCTTAAAATTTCACCGCACGCCCCTGATTGATAAAAACCTATTCGGCGCATTTAATTTTTTCCTTTTTTAATTTTTTTCTCTGCTTAAGCATGTGAATAAATATGAAATAAGTCAAATTGTAATTTATTACTTTAATAGTCGTGGCTAAAACACTCGTATGTAAAGCCAATAACCAACCAAAAATATGAACGAAAAACAATGAACTTATAACTTAACAGTATAGATACTGTTCGCATTAAAATGTTTCCTACAAATTATGTTACGGGCGTATTTTACAGTACATGCAACTTTAAATAAACTTGAGAATGTTGGTACATTTTTTATTCAGCTTGAAATATCTGGTGAAATATCTTAAGAACTAGTATACAGGAGCATTTAACTGAAGCTAATTAGAATAATTAGGAAAACTATTCATAATTTGGGAACACTTTTTTATCTGTCAAAATATTCGAAATCTTTTGGTAATACAGACTTGATTGTGACTCTGTGTAAGAATTATGATGCCATACACTTTTTTAAATCTAGTTCTAATTTTCTTACCACACTGCACATAAAAAGGAGAGTAATGTTTTTAACAGTCATCTCTGTACGTAAATATTATGCCATAGTTTGTTGCTATCTAAACAGGTTAAACGCTTGGAGCGATTTTAAGAGTGTGGAATCAAAAGACGCATGTATCCCCCGAGTGTTCTTTGCTAGATATGCCTTTAAAAAATAAAATGGTGGAGGTAGTATACCATTTTGTCTAACGTGGAAAATATCACTAAGACACTATACACATGTTCATAGAATATACAGGATGTCCCAGTAATAGGCAATTATTTCACGTTTAGCCTTATATCATCTAAATATTCTAAATAGTTAATATTAGTTAGTTATAACTCAGCCCGATCTGCGTTAAGGCAGATTTTTGAGAGTTTTTTTTTTATTTCAGTGACAGTTCAAAAACTTCAAATTTTTTCCATAAAATATAGATTTATATTTTTGACCTATGTCAAGAAATTGGAAATTTTTTTGTTTTTAAGGAAAACTGTCCCTTTTTCAAGCTGGTGCTTGAAAGTTAATATATCATATATCATATATATAAGTAACATATATTTAATGACGAATTTAGTTTAAACGTAATTATAATGAAAATAATAAATAGGTTAGTGATGAAAAAGTTGTTATTTTGTTTATTTTCTCTTGTATACAGGTAGCATAAATAGAATGCAACGCAGTAAAAAAAAATTATCTATATAATATTCCAACAAGTTAAGCATTGTTTACTACCGTACAGCAGTGCATTCTACTATAACACAGTCATTTTTCTCAGGCATATAAATGTGTTATACCGCAGACTAAGTCTGGTCACACATGCGTTTTTAAAACAAATTAAATCAGTTTAGAATTAAAAATATCTGATATGACTATAAAGATTTGAGTGACTATCAGACTACGCTAACGCGGCAAAATGAAAAAGTAGGATGGATCACAATAGTTGTTATAGTAATGGTGTGATAAATGGATAGGAAAATATAGCGCTATACAAGCACACCAGAGTGAAGAATTTTTTTAAAATCCATTAAACATAAAATTATCGACAAAATTCTATAATTTAAACGGAATTGTCAAATTTTGATATTTCTGGCTAAAGTAAAAGTGGATGTCTTCTACTAGATTTTAAAAAGTTAAAATAGAGAGTGTGCAGGAAATTTGTTTTAATCTTAACCATTTGGCCGATAAGTGGCCCGAAACGCCATATTCTTGAAAACAGTTGAATTTAAGTATACAAAGATGGTTACATAAAATGTATTTAAAATCATCCACTAATACAAAAAACAATAAATTCCATATTGCATTTAATAAATTATGAAAAGATCCACGGTCGAATAGATTAGTTTGATGGGAAGACAAATATCAAAAGCAGTAAATATTAGAAGATTATTTTAAAACTTTTGTTTCCAATGAATGAATTACCAAAAAAACATAGTTTTTTTATTTCAATTTTTATTCAATTTAAAGAATATTTTTTAATAAAAAAATCATGAAATGCTTTGTAGCAATAGTGGTCTAACAGATTGTATGAAGTAAATTTTAAAATTCACTTACGTTTAATAAAACTCTCTTTGTGCAACAACGCTTTTGCATAAAATATTATCTTTTAAATTTTTAGATGCTGGAGACAAATGCTACCGAACCACTTACGACGATACCCTAACCTGTGGAGAAAATCTTGTTTGTTGTGACGGTGTTTGTCAAGAAAAATGTTAGTAAAATAATTTTTATTTGAGTTACTTAATAAATATGTTTTAACTGATACAGTAATAAATGATCAAGTAGTACAAAATTGTATATTTTATACCGAGTTTTACACCCATAGCATTATTTTAATAAGAGACAAATTTAAAAAATAGTTTAAAGGTATTCGGTGGTGATATTACAAATGCAATTTTACTTCAGTGGATGTATAACACTTTTATTTTAGTTTGTGTTTTTTTCTTAATCTGAAACGTAGAATTACCAAGTTAGGGCTTCTGAAAATATTTTTTTGGTCAGTGGTAAAACATTTTTTTAAGATTTAATATCATGCTCTAGCGTTAATTTGATTTTTTTGCATGGCATACTGCGCAATGGGTGGTATGAATAAAAACGAAGTACCTACCTGCTACTACTACAAGTATTAGTTTCTTCTACAGAAGAATTTACTTAAAAAAAAGTAGTTACTACATTTCGTAGTACTCCCTTTAATTTTTCGGAAAATGTTAAAATAAATAGCATTTTCCGAAAAATATTAGTAGCTTGTATTACGACTTGAAGTAACTACTTTTTCACTAGTAGATACTTTGATTTGCTGTTTTTTCTCCGTTATTAGCGAAGTTGATATCACAGCAGCTTCACTACGAGTGCTACAATGTGGTTATTTAAAGATGGCTCAAATACGTAGGAATAGAATTAATAGTACAAGAAGACATTAAGATGATGATACCCTATATCGTCAAATATTCAGGTAAACAAATAAATAGCATCGATTCAGAATGTTTTACTTTTATAATTTGTATTTTTTTTATGTAAGTTTACTAGGGAAAGTGTTACTTTTTCAGCCAACGAATTTCTAAAGGAGACCAATGAAACTAGAGGTGGTGCACTGTCACATATTTTTTTGTTTGTATTAACAATAATTGTTTATTTGTTAATTGGATTGATCAATTATTGATCTATCCATAAGTTTACCAAGCCCCAAAAGAAAAATTATATTTTTTATGATAAATATAACAACTATAAGTACACATTTTTTTACGGAAAAAATGCAAAAGCGCCATGCATAAAGTTAAAGAAACTCATTTTTTTATAGGTTTTAAAGTAAGAAATACCTATTTATATATTTTTTTTGTTTTTTAAGGGGGCCCTGGAATGCAACAAGGTATTGGTCCGGATATTGGGATCCACCAAACAACAGTTTCCAAAATAATTCATTATGTATCGAGTGCAATTTTTCAAAAGAAAAATAAATGGATTACATTTCCTGCTTCAGACGATGCTCTTAATGTAGCCAAAGAAGAGTGGACAGTAAACCATATTATTACAAATGGCATTGGAACAATTGACTGCACATACGTAAAAATTTTAAAATCTCACATTCACGGTGATGAATATATTAATAGAAAAGGTTTTTGCTCAATAAGTGTGCAAGCAACGTGTGACCTTAGAGAAAAGTTTACCAGCATGGATGCATCGTGACTTGGTTCTGTTCACGATAGCAAAATAAGCAAGTGTTACACATTTCAAAGAATGTTATACACTTGTTAACTAGATACTTCATAATATGAAGTATCTACTTTTTCGTGAAACATGTTCTATAGCAAGTAAAGTAGAGACTACCGGAAATTGGTAAATGCTTCGTTTGAAAGTAAATATTACGTAGAAAATGCTAATACTTGTAGGAGTAGCAGATACTTTGTTTTTATTCATACCACCCAATGAAAATGCTAAGATTAATTTACCCTCTATGGTACAATCCGTCGTGTTTTAGATCTAACCATATAAACTCATAGAAAGGGTCGACCTTTGTATATTTGATAACTAATAATTTGGTTTGACAATGGTACTAACTTGTGTAGCATACTCAATAGTAAAAGATATGTCATCTTTTTACTTCCCTCGTAAAAGGGAAGTATTGTAATTGTGAAAAAATCACCCTCCGAATTTTTTCAAATCTTTACATTTCAGGTTCCCAAATGCCGAAAAACATGTTTTAACAATTGTGTCGGTCTGTCTGCCTGTCGGTCTGTCGGCCTATCTTTTCGCAGCATAGCTAAAAACTACAAATCCGAATGACTTCAAATTTGCTCAAAAATTAAGGGTCATATGGGGATGACCTGGTAACATTTTGTTAAAAAGCAAGTATGGCGAAAGAAAATGGCGGCCTAGTGAAATGTTGAAGAAATTATTACTAAAAAGCTACTTATCCATTTAACCTCAAATTTTGAAATTGGGAAAATTAACTGGTAATATTTCGGTTCGAATTCAGCAACTTAATAAAATATTTAAAAATGCAACCTGCAAAACTACTTAATGGATTGATTTCAATTTTTGCGCAATAATTAATTGTGGTATAAGGATAAACTGATAAAATTGTGGTAGAATTTAAAATGGCGGCCAAATAAAATGTTTTTGATCGAGAAAAATCACTAGATTTTTAGTATGCTGAAAGAAAATGGCGGTCTGGTGAAGTATTAAAAAATATTACTAAAAATTAATTATCCAATTTACTTCAAATTTTTTATATGTAAAAATTGGTAACATTTTGGTATTAATCCAAAACAGCTAAATAAAATGGCGGCCTAATAAATTATTTAAAAAATTAGCCCGAAAAAACCGTCAGATTTGATTTTAAATTTTGTGCAAAACAATGCGTATGATATAGAGATAAACTCGTAAAGTTATGGTACGAATTCAAGATGGCGAAACAAGACGGTGTGTTCTTAACCAATTTATTTTAAATTTTTCAGAAAAATTAAATGTGATATAGGGATAAACTGGTACGAATTCAACACGACGAAACAAAAGGGCAATATGTGTCATTTTAAAAACTACGTACTCAATTTATTTTAAATTATCTCCAAAAATAAAATGTGGCAGAGGTAGAAACTGGTAAAATATTGGTAGTAATCCAATATGATGAAAGAAAACGGTGCCCAATATTAACGTTGAAAATTTCCATTGATTTTAGCAATTTCAGCTAGGCCAAGCTAATCTGGCTCAAATCACCAAGTTGAAGACAACTTCCAATCCCTTATGTCTTCAGCTTAGGAAAGCAATGAGATTTTCTCACCTTTTCGGGCAAACCTCGTAAAAGGTTGACTTTTAAAGAACTACCAACCGTTCAAATAGAGTATATTTTAAATTCATTGTCATTCTACCTGCTATATCCTAATCCGATCTTAGTCCTATTACATCATCTCACTTCCTCATTAAACGATCACTGATTTGAGGATGATGTTCGTGAATAACCTGGAAACTGTTTGAAAACTTATCAGAAGCTTCAAGGCTTGTATCTGCTGTTCTGGGATTATTTGTCGAAAGACTATATATCGAATATACAAATACCTCCTAAATGAAAATGCGATTGATATAGTCGTGTTTGTACAGGATTGTTAGCGCAGACCAAAAACGATAACTTAACACCAGTCTACTAACAGTTGAAACGTGTGACTGACTATCACGTTAGTAGTGATGGTGTCTTACGAGTTGTAATAGTTAAAAAATAAGTTATAAGGTAGGATAGTGGAAATATGCTCTTTACCAATCGATTCGAACGCACTCAAATGCTAAGAGCGCCTTTTTTCTAGTTTTAACATTCTTATTGCTGTTATTTTTGTTGAAAGCCCTTCAAGGAAGCGCTAGAATATTATTAATTAATAGTTTTTAAGTAAAGGGTGGGTTTTATTAAATTTAAACGGCAAACCTCTAGAACTTAATCGTCATCAAAATATTCCCGCTATTTGAACATTAGACATAGGCAGTATGAACTTGACCATAAAAAAATATGTATGGCATAATATAACGGTGAGACTCTCAAATTTTTAAGAATTTTTAGTTTAAAACCTAGAAATAAAGGCATATAAATTATAAAGTGTAGTAACCACTTAATTTAGTTCATGGTTTGTTAACACTTATTCTTTAAAAAAAATATACAAGACTAAAGATTTGCCATAATTTTTTATAAAGTCCCCAAAATGCTAAAAGTTTCTAGACGTGCTTTATACATTTTTGCAATACGTTTTCAATAAATACAAGCCGTTTTTTAACTGTCTCCAAGAAAGGGGGAGGTTCTTAATTCGACCTGTATGTTTTTTTCTTTTTCAGGTTTATTCGAGCATATTGTCTAAACATTCGATTTTGATGAGTCAAACGCCAAAGAACGTCCAGAAGACGTTTTTCTGGTGGTCCCATATATTTTGATTTGAAATTCATTCACCATTCACCCGTTTTTTTGTAATAATAATATTTAAAGAAAACACAGGTATAAGGCCGATAAAGGCAGCGAGTTTGTAATTATATTTACATTTTTTAAATACCTTTTTCAAACTAAAATATTGAGGTGTGTAATAGTTATACAATCCCATTTGCTATTCCGTTATGTAATTTGATGTATTCAGGGTGACCATAAAAATGTGCAACCTCAAAATCTAGTATTTAACTTGACATTTTCGAAAAATGAACCCTCGGTATGAATAAAACGTTATTAACCGACTACTCTCATTATAATTTTTAACCGACCTCAAAAAAGGAGGAGGTTATAAGTTTGGCCCCATGTATTTTTTTATGTTTGTACATCGATTATTTCGCGATGGTTTGGCCAATTTGACTGAAATTTTTAGAAGATATTCAGGATATTGAAGGAGTGATCTAATAGCAAGCATATCTAAAAAGAATTAAGAATGGCGGAATGGCGTCCATTTTGTTGTTTTTTTACATTTTTTATGTTTGTACAGGGTGTTCCAGCGAGGACTGAACAGGGACCTATTTTCGACCTTCCTTGTATTTTAGAAAAATTCAAAATAGCCAATCGATGTATTTTTTCTTGTAGAATCCAAAAATATCATCGAAAAAATGTTTGAACCAGAAACAAAAGAGTTATGCTATGCATCAGGTGTTTTTTAAATAGAATGTATCGTTTTTTATACGATTTTTGGAAAGAGTGATTTTTTTATGTCCGTTCTGATTAAAAGATTTGATTTTGCGATAGCTGTTTATATTACATTTTAGTGTTTTACAAACTAAAATTTTAGCTTCACCTGTTTAAAATATACGATAGGTTGGTATAGGTGATCAAAGTAAAATGACGTTTGAATGCTTTGTCAATAAAAATTGACATTATTTTAATTATTGTCGAAGTCTTCACCTAAAAAATATATATTTGACTCTGATCGAAATGAAATACTCTTTGGACGAGAGACTACAGATTGTTATGCTATTTTACAAGTGCCAAGAAAATGCAAGAGAAGCAAGAAGAAGATTTATTGCAAATTTTCATAGAAATATATCCATCAATACAATTCTAAGGATAAAAGACCTATTTGAGTCAATTTTTATTGACAAAGCATTCAAACGTTATTTTACCTTGATCACCTATACCAACCTATCGTATATTTTAAACAGGTGAAGCTAAAATTTTAGTTTGTAAAACATTAAAATGTAATATAAACAGCTATCGCAAAATCAAATCTTTTAATCAGAACGGACATAAAAAAAATCACTCTTTCCAAAAATCGTATAAAAAACGATACATTCCATTTAAAAAACACATGATGCATAGCGCAATTCTTTTGTTTCTGGTTCAAATATTTTTTCGATGACATTTTTGGATTCTACAAGAAAAAATACATCGATTGGCTATTTTGAATTTTTCCAAAATACAAGGAAGGTCGAAAGTAGGTCCCTGTTCAGTCCTCGTTGGAACACCCTGTACATCGATAACTCCGCGAGGGTATAACTAATTTGGATGAAATTTTCAAAGGATATTCAGGATATTGCCGGAGTGGTTCCATAGCAAGAATATTAAAAAAACGTTAAAAATAGTCGAATGGTGCCATTTTATTTTGTGCGCCATAAATTGCAAGAAGTTTTTTAATATTCTACTCTTGCGTCTCGATTCTAGGTGTTCACCATTATATCAGGAAAAAATTATTATGCAATGGACCATTTGTTAAACCTAATTTTTACAATAAAACCCGTATAGGTAAAACTAAGAAGGATCAAATGAAAATTTTTATAGAAAAATGAAACCGACTTCAAAAAAATGCACTAAAACGTGAAAAATAATCTTTTATTCCGCCTTGAAAATTTTACTCCGTGAAGTCGGCGCTAATCTTATCGTTAATTATTTAATCACAAAAATATAATCATATCTTCAGTCAATTCGGTGTTTTGATGTCTAATACTACGCGTATATAGTCTTACTGTCTTTAATAGTTGGGCGCCGACTTCACGCAGTAAAATTTTAAAACCGGAATAAATAGTTATTTATACTATCACCTGAAAAACGTTGATATTCCGCACAATGCATTATTAGTTTCATTGGATGTTAAGAATTTGTTTCCTAGTGTGCCTCCCGCAGACTGTATTCAGTTGGTAATGGATTTATTGGCGAGATCTTCTTTGCCACAGTTACTCGTTGATGGCCTCACTTCTCTTCTTACCTTAGTTTTAGACCAAAATTTTTTCAAATTTAATGGACAGTTATATAGGCAAAGGTCTGGGCTGGCTATGGGTTCTTGTTTGTCGCCATTTCTGAGTGAGGTTTTCATGAACAATTTGGAAAACTGGATAATGAATAGTTATTTTGCCTCCTTCCTAACAGCATATAAAAGATACGTGGATGATATTTGCATTGTGTGGAATGGCAACAGAAATCAGTTGGAAGTGTTTTTACAATTCGTTAACTCCTTGCATCCTAAAATTGAGTTTACACTGGAAATGGAAGATGAAGGAAAACTACCGTTTCTTGACCTTTTACTATCGCGGAAACACAGTAGGATAGGGTTTGAGGTTTACCGGAAAACATCGTCCACGGATAATGTTATTCAGTATGCTTCAAACTCTCCTTATACACAAATTCGCCGTATTCAACTCCTTTTTCTATCGGTTGTGTAATTTACCATTGTCAAGGGAAGCGTTTAATAAGGAGCGTGAAATTATAATGCAGATTGCTATGAATAACGGTTTTCCTTTGGAGTCCATCACCAAATTATATTACAAATTTATAAACAAGTACAAAATGTCCTATACTGTCATACATTCAAAACTTAGCGATGAGACATTTTTTTTCAAGTGCATTACTTTTTTCGGAAGTATTTCTCTCCAATTGGCAAATTTTTTTAAAAATATTAAAAATGTCAATATTTCATTCAAAACAGTAAATACTCTCAAGAGACATTTAGTAAGGACAAAGGACAAAACCGATAAATTGTCCAGATCTGGGGTTTATGCACTAAATTGTAGCGAATGTTCCACGATCTATGTGGGACAAACAGGTCGAAAAATTTCCACAAGGGTGAGAGAACATTTAAGCCTTGTCAACAAATTCAGAAATACGGATGTAACTAAGACTGTTTCAGCTTTTGCCAATCATTTGTTGGAGTCAGGTCATGAATTTTCCATTTCTGACGTTGATGTTTTACATGAATGTCCGAAGGGGAAAAAGCTTGACCTTCTAGAAAAAATGGAAATAACCAAAGCTATAAAAAGTCCCATTCTCACTTGCGTTAACGATGTTTTTGATTTTGAACCAACCCTAATATTTAACAATTTAATGTAATAATAATTGTAGGCAACCTTCATTTCATTCACTAATCCATAGAGTGAGAGTTTTTGGTTCTTTTCTTCGACTAGTCCAGTGGTCTGTTGGTGGTTGCTTCGGCGTCTCACTCGGGTGGTCTGGGTTCGATCCCGTCTAGAGACATGAATCCTTTTTAATATTTTATTTTGTTTATTCACCTCAGACTTAACCTCATTTTAATGTCCATCAAATATGTATAAGTAGTTGTTTGTTTTGTTGTGCTTTAGTGTGTTTTATTCTATTTGTAAGTTATTGTTTTAGGATTTGTGAGTGTGATTATTTACTAAGGTTCTCTCTGTTGTTTGTAGGTCTGATGATGCTCGAAAGGGCGAAACACGTGTCATGTTTGTTGTGAATTGTAAAATTATAATTTAATGAGACCGAGACTTGGAGTCTTTTTCTATGTTTGTTACTATAAGGGATGTAAGTAACATTTACCAGTCGAGGACGAGTTTGCGCCCGAGCGATAGCGAGGGCTGGCAAAAAAGTTTAGACTGGTTAATGTACTTATATCCCATATAGTATATAACATTTTTCCCACTCCCTGTATTGTATGTTTAAAAGAAAATGCTGGGTATATTTTTAGATTTTATTATCATTACATTCGTTAGCATTCTCATTAAATTATGAAGGCAGCCGTGATCCGTTGCCAGAGCAACATAAGCAGTTTTTATTTTATCAACAACGTCAAGTTGACAATTCATAGAGGAAAGTTTGAAGAAGTCGAATTGTTTGATTCTGTTTGGACAAAATGGATGTTTCAGACATAAAGGAATCAGCGAATATTGCTTGTTTATCTTTACTACCGGAAAAGTCGAAAAAAAGGTATGAAGCAGCATATAAATCCTTTAAGAATTGATGCCAAAGCAAGACGGCTACTGCAGTCTAGAAACCTTGTTTTTGGCGTATTTCCGTAATAAAAGTGCTATATGAAAGTCCCGATCAAGCTTATGTTGTGAGTATTCGATGTTGAAGTCCACCCTTTTTATAGAGGAAAATATAGGTATTTATAAGTATCCAAAACTTCGAGCATTTTTGAAAAGAAAAAATGATGGTCATAGACCCAAAAAATCGAATGTGTTTAACAGGAAAGATGTAAATAAGTTCATGCTTGACAATCCCCGAAGATATATACTTATTGATAGAAGTCGTAATGGTAATGGGAGTTGCTGGAGCGTGCCGTTCTAATGAACTCTGTTAAATGAAAATGGACAAGTCAGGAAGTCATAATTGTGACCATTCCTGACTCCAAAAATGGAATGTCACGTACATTTACAGTGAAAAAAAGTGACGACACCCCGGTTTGTCATTGCAAAATAATTCAAAAGTACATTAATACAAAATCCCACAAGACGACTATTAATCCGCGCTTCTTTATGCGATATCAAAATGGAAAGTTCTTAAACCAGCCTGTTGGGAAAAATACGTTTTCGTCAATTCCAAGTAAAATTGTGAAATTTCGAAATTTCTAAATGTTATGAACTTCAAAATGTATACTGGACACTCTTTTAGAAGAACGTCGGCAACTTTATTAGCAAATACTGGAGTTGATGTATTAGCTATCAAGCGACATGGTGGATGAAAATCCGTTACTATTGCGGAAAGTTACGTAGCTGAGAGCCTCAATAATAAAAAGGAAGTAGCGAATAAAGTTTTATACAATAAGACGCAGCCAGAAGTCTCTTGCAGTGCTTTAACAGTGACAGAAACATTGGATAGAAATGAAGGATCTGTGGAGTCAAAAAATGTAATACACATCGAGAAGAAACGAGAAAACGTGTTGCCAAATTTTGTTAATAATGTGAAAAATTGTAATAATTGTACCATTAATATTCATTTCAATTAATATCACCGGATTTTTGTCCGGTTTTTTGTAATATGTTGATGAAATCTTATAATAATTTTAGATTATTATTATTTTCCTAGGGTTGAGAGTTACATCCTGTCGATAAGGGCAAGCAGAATAACTTTCACTTACGTCTGTCAAAGTAGTGTCAAAATAGGTTGCTTACAGTACAGGGAGGGGAAAAATATTATTTTTCACTTTTTAGCGTATTTTTTAAGTCGGTTTCATTTTTTATAAAAAAATGTATTTCCGGTACATAATGTTATTACGTCACCTATCAGAAACGGTGCATTTCCAATATATGCCAAGGATTAAGTATTCCGTATGCGAATGCGAAATTCTATCAAAACTACATTTCCGACCGCAGTACTAAAATAAGTAATTTAGTTAATTATTGCCAAGGGCTGGGTTTACTCAGAATAATGAAACAGTAGGGGTGTAATTGGGACAACACACTTCATTTGGATCGATAACATCAAAGAGGCACTTTCGGATATTCGTGCTTAGATTGTTTAAATCACTCTTCACACCCTCGGAATCTGGAATTACTTTAATTCAAGGAACCTTATCCTTGCATAATTAACAAACTCTTGAGGAAGCATGTTAATGTATTCTGGCAAAAGTTGACTTGTTGTTGTTGGGTATACACTGTCACAAGTAATGAATAAAGTAAGCTTAATTATATGGGAATAATTTTTATCGATTTTACTACCTACATTCTGATTTTTGCGACAGTTTTTCCTCTGAAAAATAACGTACACAAAACGAACAACAAAGTTTTGGAAAGTATTAAAAAGTAGAAAGAAAAATCGTAAAAAAGTCACTCTTAAAGATGTTTTCAGAACTTCACGTTTTAGGGTCCCTAGACGTCCGGAAATAGCAATAACATATTTTTCTATTTGCGTCGGTCTGTTTGCCTATCTAGAAAACTAATTATCTAATTGTAAAAAGACGGCTTAAGAGATTGACTTCAAATTTTATATCAAAATCAAGTACAACATAAAAGCTAACTGGTAAGATTGCACGTTCAAAATAATTGTGTAGAAATTATTAATTAAATTTAATTTGGGCACATTAATAAAGTTGTAAAGTTTCGATGCCAATCCAATTTGGGGGAGCGAAATGGCGATCTAATAAAAATCTATATAAAGTCTACTAATGTCTTCAAATTTTATGCAAAAATCAATTGTAACTTCTGACTAGTTTTGCAAGGCTCGTTTGTAATTTGAATCTAATTTTTTTTCTTTTTAAAGTAGAGCTGGTTTTGACCGAATCTCAACAGTCATAAAATAATTGAACTTGTGAGAATTTTTGTTAAATAAAAATTGGCTAATATTTTACAGATGGAAAGTTGTCCTGCAGTTTTTATTTCCTTCGTAAAATGAAAGCATTGTAATCGTGAAAAGAACACCCACTGAGATTTTTTTAGATGCCGAAAAACATTTTTTTATCAATTCCGCTGTCTGTCGGTGTGTCTGTTTGCGGCATAGCCTAAAAAACTACATACTTAATTGAGTTCAATTAGGTACGTAGCATTTTGGTAAAAATCCAGTATGGCAAAATAAAATGGCGGCCTAGTGAAATGTTAAAAAAATTGATACTAAAAAACTACTCTCTCCAATTTCTTTCAAATTATGCACAAGAATCAAGTATAATGTAGGAACCGACTGGTAAAATTTTGGTAGGAATCCAAGATGGCGGAATAAAATGGCGGCTTAATAAAATATTTAAAAATTCAGCCTGAAAAACTATTTAATGGACTGATTTCAAAAGGTGTGTTGTAACTAAATGTGGTATAAAGATAAACTAGTGTAATCGTGGTACCAATTTAAGATGGCGTAGCAAAATGTCGGCCAGATAGAATGTTTGTAATCGTGAAAAAAATCGCCCTCTCAGGTTTTATATATCTTCACGTTTTAGTTAGGTGCCAAAAAATATGTTTTATCAATCCCGTCGGCCCGTCTATCTGTTTGTCAGTTTGCAGTATAGCTTAAAAGGTACTTATCAAATGTTAGTCTAAATTAAGAGTCATATGGGGAAGACCTGGTAATATTTTGTTCAAATCCAGTATGCCGTAACAAGATGGCGGCCTATTATTAAAAAAACTGACTATCAAATTTAATTGAAAAATCAAGTTACGTAGAAACGAATTGGTAACATTTTGGTATGAATATAAGACAGCAAAACAAAATGGCGTCCTAATAAAATATTTAAAAAAAGAGCCTAAAAAACTACGCATTAGATTAATTTCAAATTTTGTACAAGCATTAAGTAGAGATAAACTGGTAAAGTTTTGGTACCAATTCAAGAAGGCGAAACAAAATGGAGTCCAAAAATGTTTTAAAAAAAATCTTATTCAGTTGATTTTAAATTTTGCAGAAAAATTAAATGTGATATAAGGATAAACTGGCACGAATTCAAAATTACGCAACAAAAAAAGTGGTGTGCCTCAATGTGAAAACTACTTATTGAATTTGTTACTTCCCTCGTAAAAGAGAAGTATTGCCATCGAGAAAAAATCACTCTTTTCACATCTGCACGTTTCGGGGTCCCTAGATGCCGGAAAACCTGTTTTCTCAGTTTTGTCGGTCTGTCTCACGCAGCATAGCTTAAAAATTACTTACCCGGTTAACTTCAAGTTTTGGTCAAACATTAAAAGTCATATAGAAATGAACAGGTAGTATTTTTATAAAAATTCAATATGGCGAAACAAAATGGCGGCCTCGTCAAATGTTAAAAACATTATTATTATAAAACTACTTATCCAATTTACCTCAAAATTTTCACAAAAATTAAGTGTTAAGTAGTAATTTACTAGTAAAATTTTGGTACGAATCCAGTATTGCGAAATAAACTGGCGGCTTAATAAAATATTTAAAAATTCAGCCTGAAAAACCTACTTAATAGATTGATTTCCAATTTTGTGCAAGAATGAATTGTGGTATAGAGACAAACTGGCAAATTTGTGGTACGAATTCAAGATGGCGGAACAAAACGGCGTCCAAATGAAATGTTTGTGAAACATAATGCCACGCAATAAAAATGTTTGAAAAGGCAGTATACTAAATGACTAATTTGGGTTACACTAGTATTCCTGATGAAAGGAAATATTCATAATGATGAAAGTTCCTGGTAAGGAAAATTTACCGATTTTTTTATATGTTCTGGTCGTCTTTGAATCCGAGCTTTTTGATTACCAAATTTATGAAACATTAATGAGCCAACATAATTTCCCCCGGGTTTTGTAGAGGACGAAACATTTTTGTTATCCCACCTTTACTCTTTTTAATTTTCCTGTTTGTTCTGATTCTGTCCCTGTTAGAAAGAACAAATTGTAAACCGGTCTTAGGCTCCAAAATGTCTGTAATACTCTTCGTAATTGTCCTGTTCCTTCCTTCAATACCGTTTGTGTTCGCTTAAGGACGCTGTATCGTTTCCCTTAATAAAGTGAGCTGATAACCAAAAGTGGGAGTTCCGGAATAGATAGCAAAACGGTATTTGAAAAAATAATGTGATGTGAAATAATGATTATTTTAATGATTGATTATTGAATAATTTTTCATGGGGTCTAATAAACTTCGATGTTCTAGTATTATAAACTCATTAAAATAAGTAGGTACATGATTTAGATCTGATGGGAAAATAATGGATACCTTATTCTTCTATCAACCGCTAGGATTTTAAAATATTAAAGACATCTTTCAGACATTATGAAAACCATAAAATAACGATTTCACTCTGAAAAAGGATCAACGAATATTAAGTTGAAGCTTTTACTTAATATCTTTTGCGTGCTTTAATCGCAGTTTAGGTGGACTGTAAATAAAGCTCATACACCACATCATAATTGTTTGATTTACATAAATTTATTAAGTCATTTTTATCTTGTAGGTCTTTAAAATCTCTTTATATTGTTTGTTATTTTATAATTTTGAGTACGTGTGGTTTTTAAATCTACTTAAATTATTAAAATAGGCTTGCTTAATTCAAAGTCAAAGTCAAAAGTCAAAGTCAAAAAAAGCTTTATTGTCTAAATACAAAATCATTGACAAAGCTAACCAAACAAAGATAAATCATAATAAAAATATAAAAAGGTATGAACTTCCTTGCCCTATTTATAGAACATAGTATTTACAAAATTGAACTAAAAACTAGAAAATTATAATAAAACATTTTTTGATTATAATAAAAAAAACTTAAAAATTAATGTATTATAAAAAACACGCGCTATAAAAAAATACAGTAATGGAATTGAGACAAACAAAACATTCAAATTAAAAAGTAAGCAAATATATATATATATATATATATATATATATATATATATATATATATATATATATATATATATATATATATATATATATATATATATATATATATATATATATATATATATATATATATATATATATATATATATATATATATATATATAAATAAATAAATATCGTCTTTATTTGGCATGTGTATACAGGACATATACCCACACCATGAAGTGAAAAAGGCGAGATTTAACCTATGGTTACTCTTACACCTAACCTCTTCCACCCACAATGTGTTTACATCTATAAACTAATTATAATTCAAATTATTGATGACACTCAGTAATACTCAAGATTTATAATCAATGCAAAAACCTATCCACTCTTCTGGCTACACAATAATTGCCTCTTATATTTTAAGCGTATTTGACTGAAGGGGCTTGATTTAAGATCAGGAGTTAAAGAATTGTAAAGACTCACAGTCATATATGTAAAACACCGCTGAAACAAAGTAGTTCGATGCTGGGGCATTGTCAAGCAGTCTCGGAGTCTAACATTTCTATCATCAATAACATTCCGAAATATCAATTTTTCTCTGAGATACATTGGAATTGATGATCTCAATACCTTCATCAAGAACATAACATAATGCAATTTCACAATGTTGGCAATTTTCAAACATTTCAGTTCGTTTATTTTAGAGGAAATATGATCATATTTTCGTAACCGGTATACAAAACGACAGCAAACATTCTGTACACGTTGCAAGCGATTTTTTGAAAAAGAATCTAAACATGGGTAGTAGACAATATTACTATAAGTAAATGTTGAGAGCACCAGAGATTCCCAAAGCCTTTTTCTCATTTTAAAATTAAGTATGAAGCGGTGGGCATACAAAGATTTCATTTTAACATAAGTTTTTTGTAAAAGTGCCTTGACATGATCCCTAAATCGCAGGTGTATATCCAAAAGCAGACCCAAATTTTTAGCACTAAAAGAAAAATTCAGATTTTCATTTGCAAGTTTAAGTCTCAGTGCACCATACAATGCTGCTCTACGATTTTCTTGACAAAACAACAAAACTTGAGTCTTGTCTGGGTTTATTTTCAAGTTATGTTCATTTGAATATATTAAAATGTCATTCAGATCAGCATTAACTTGTTCTGCTGCCAAAGTAGGATCTGAAGGATCAAATAGATGAAGCAGCTGGGCATCATCGGCATAAGTCTGCACATGAGAGTGCGTAACTGAGTGGAAGATATCAAAAGTATAAATTAGGAACAATAAGGGCCCCAAAATTGAGCCCTGGGGAACACCTGACACTATCTTACCAGCAAGTGATAACTTGTTCTTCACACGCACTTTTTGCTGTCTACCTGACAGGTAGTTGCAAAAGAATAATACAGAATGGTCATCAAAACCCAGATACTTCAATTTTGCGCAAAGTAGGTCATGATCCAGAACGTCAAAAGCCTTTGAATAATCCAGTGATACTGATATAACAGCCATTTTTCTATCCAGGCCCCTGATTATATTATCGGTCAAATTTAACAAAGCTGTTGACGTGCTGTGACCACTCCGAAAGCCAGACTGGTGAACCGGAAATAAATTGTTTATACTCAGAAACTGTGATACTTGTGTATGAATAACCCTTTCCAGAACTTTTGACATAACTGGCAACAAACTAATAGGTCGAAGCTCCCTGACAGACGAAGGATTATTATTTTTTGGTACTGGACATATAATGGACTCTTTCCAACACTGTGGGATATATATATATATATATATATATATATATATATATATATATATATATATATATATATATATATATATATATATATATATATATATATATATATATATATATATATATATATATATATACATACATACATATATATACATACACATACACATATACATATACACACATACACATATACATACATACACATACATATGCTAGACAAAACAATATTTAATAAAATAAAAAGAAAGTAAAGTTAAAATATGTCTGTAAAATATTCGTCAATTGTATAATAGGCCTTCCCAATTAAAAGTTTTTTAACATCCTTTCTAAATTTTCTTTTACAAGAAATTTTCCTTAAATTAGCAGGAAGTTTATTAAACATTTTTCTTCCATTGAAAATAAAGGATTTTTTTATTAAGTTTGATGAAAGGATAGGTAATCTAGTTATATGGGTACTTCTTGTGGAATATGCAGTTTCAGATTGGACCTCTGAATTGAATCTCTCCCTAACCAAACACACCGTTTCAAGAATAAATAAAGAAACTAGGGTCAATATTTTCAAGGACTTAAACAAAGGCCTGCAGGAATCTCGGGTCCCAGCTTTTGACATACATCTGATAGCTCTTTTTTGTAAAACAAATGTAGAGTTTAGCAGATAATTAGAGCAGCTTCCCCAGAAACACAATCCATAGCGCAAATGAGACTCTATCAAGGCATGATATACACTCTTTGCTACTGATATATCAAACTCCCGCGAGACAACTTTAAGCGCATAGCAACCTTTTGCGATTTTGGAGTTCACATTTAAAATATGTTTTTCAAATTTGAGCATATTATCAATATAGAGACTCAAGAACTTGTTAACATTTAAGGTACCTATTGGTTGTTTATTCATTTTGACACCATCTATTGAGCATTTGAAAGATTTAATGTTTGTTATTAATTAAAATACTAAATGCGTTACTACATTTTCTGAGGTAGTAAAGAATTCAAGTTAGCAAAAAAACAAAATATTCAGACATGGTAAAGTAACTCATTTTTATAGAGTTGATGATGGTAAGATTCAGGACGACATAACAAATATTTTGATTTTGATTTAATAAGGGAAGTGCTGTTCATAGGAGCAACAGAATGTAAGTCTTATTTGGTTCCTTGTTCGTTCTCCCCAGAAATATAGTTTGACCTAGATTATCAACTAGTCTAAATTTGTCTATCTCTGACAAATTTGCAGCTATTCCCCAACATTAATTCCACAACTTGTCGATTTCGTTGTAGGTTTTTACTGATTTGTATAATTTCTGACACCAACAATAGGTAAGGCACAAAAATATCCAGATTGGCAAATGCCCTAGTTAATTGCAAGTGACCGTTAACCACACAAACACAAATAAAATTTATTTGTAACTTCTCAGGACAAATAACATTTATCTACTTATGACTGATGAGGATAGTAAAAAAACGTTTAGAAAGTTTAAGCTGTGTGTGATGAAACGTGAGAGATTCGTCGCTTCACTGATAAAGCTGGTAGAAAAATGAGTGACTGTAAAGCCTACTACCTACTTTTGTGGATGTTTATTTTGAACGTTAAAGTCATCAAGCGTACTGATTTTAGAGAAGAAAAAAATCGAATATAAAGCCTGTAGAACAAAAATCAGAGTGTTCATATTATTTTTTTTTATTTATAGGCAGATCATAATGAATAATTACTAGCTACCGTGGTATAGATAAGAAACTCTTACCCGATTGTCTTTAAATTTTGGTAAAAATCTAAGACTCTTATGAGGATGACCTGGTCATATTTTTTTATTTTAATGATATCCTCAGTTAAACATAGAGTTATTGCTCTACGCCTATCATCAGTTTCAGTAATAATGATTTTGTTTATATATGTGAGGCCGCCATTTCATTCCGCCATATTGGGTTTGTGACCCTTATCGAAGAAAGTGTCCATACCTCTGAGAGACCAGAGTAAAGTTAAAAACGCTATCAACAAAAAACTAAAATCAAAGTCAAATGTCTACAATATATTTGATTAGACTAAATCTAATATGTCTATGGTAACTCTGTTTCGCCCAACGGGCATTATCACTAGGTGATCCTTGATTTTTGACCAAAATTTGGAGTCAATCGGATAAATAGTTTTTGAACTTTGCCGTGTAGAGTCAAAATGACAGAACGAGAGACCGATAGACTGATGGAAGAGGAAGACATTTTTTCGGGGTTGTTTTTTTGTTCATTTAGTGTAAGGCAGCTGCTTCCCTGTACCCCTTAGCTACGCCAACGTGTCTCTTAATTAATTTTATATTACATATCATACATTACATATTTGTCGAAATGTTATAGTATTGATTAAAGACAGAAAAATACCTTGGGAAAAAACATAAAGGAGTTCTTATTGTACCAAACTAAAAAGTTAACCTGATGGGTTTCAGTCAGAAAATAAAACGCTAATAACGGTAATGGCATTAGCAGCCGGAACGACGCTAATTTGGGTGACAAATTAACGGAAAGCGGATAATCGCACTTCCACAATAAATTATTCAAATATACCGAGATAATTCCGGCAATTTCAAAGCGTTTTTTAAGCAAGAGAAATTATGAGTTTTTTTTGTTCACTTCACAATAAATTAATAAATATATGCTGTTCTTGCTCTACTTTATTATTTATATGTTAAACTTCACAACTTAAATAATGTAGGTATAATCAGAGAGCATTATGTATTATTAACATGATAATATAGTAAACTAGCCTGTATTTTCATTTTATTTTTACGTGCGATTGAAATAAGAACAAAGGTCGACCAAGTTCGGATTCAATATCGATCTCCTCAATCGCCTTTGCTGCAGAATTTTCCAGTTTTGAATACTGGTAAAATTTCTGATTTTTGAAATAATATATTTGGTGCTTTTCCATTCTTATATATTTTTTTCCAATTTCTGAAGACGTGGGTAGTCTTTCTCCAAAACATTTAGAAATTTATGTTTCTTACGGATTCGTTCGTCGGGTATTTTCGTTGTGGACCCTTCAATATATAATAGTGTGGCGTAAAATCCAACAAACATTTTGTGAATCGATATTTTATAATAGAGAACAGTAAAAAGTGAATCATAATTTAACTAGTCTAATTGCTAAGCGTTTACGTTGCTAAATGATCAAGAGGAAAATTTGCCCAGGCGTGCAATACCTCTCAAATATACTCTAGTGGTTACAAAAAAATTGATTTCAAGCAAGAGACCGTGCAAAAACGTCATCTAATGTTCTTACCTGTCAGGCAAATATATTATAAGAAAAAAAGTTAACAGGCATTTACTAAATAACTTCGGCAACCGACAGGATATTTTAGCGGAAAAAGGCAACACAATATATCTATCTTCGTCTTCATTTACTACTACTTATCTAGTTGCAGTTTTATTGGAAATGTGATATGCTTGGCGTCAAGCATACAATCCACATGATTTTTATTTAAGAATATGTTTAAAAGCCCGGTAGCACTCATTTACGAAATAGTTCTTGAAAAAGCCATATTAAACATATTTTTTTTCTGGACAAAGGTTTAGAATTTATCGCAGCTGTAACGTAGGAAAAATTAAAAAACTAAGTTTCCGGTGAACTTTCCATTACTAACTATTCCGTATCAGTAGTGACTATATTATTTAATATTTTGCTTTGTTTAATTCAGGGTATATTGTTTAATACTTTGCTTTATTTGCTTCACATAAAAAATGTGATGGAATTATATGAGGCTAGTTGGCGAGCAAAATGTCTGGCCCTCAGATATGATTGAAATTGAAGTCGAATAATTTTAACTCAGCAATGTCTACAGTTGCTAGTTGTTAATTATCAGAAATTAAATACTGCTTTTTAATATTCTTTAAATTTAAATAAAGTAAATATAAAAACTAGGTAGATAATTTAAATCAGTTTTAATTAAAAATTAAGAACTACATAACTGCAGCCAAAACTGATTATGTTTTTTTTATGCTAAAATGCGTTAAAAACGTGAGCTAAATAGATGCAAATAACGCCCGGTATAGTAATATAAGCATTTATTAAACTAAATTTTACTACCTCATTAACAAAAAATTAGGCTGTCGGGACTGCATGGACAAAGACAAGCCCAGAAATGCTACCAAAATCGCAAATCGCAGCTTAAATTTTTTTATGGATATTTACATATTTGCGGGTTAAATTGTACCAGTTTTGCATATATTTAACTACTTGTTTCCTATTGAATACTCGAATTTGTAGACTTTCGATTTTACAAGAATAGGGGTTGGAGTATGGAAACGGAAAGCATCTCTAATACCTTCAAATGCATGAGTTGCACAGGAAAGTTTTACAGGAAGCTCCGCTTTTTTACCATTTTCCACCCTTTTTAGATGTTGACACGATACCCCGTTTTGCTGGTATCAGTAGATTATTTTCATCGATATAGATGGCATATCAAGAAGTAGACAAAGTGTTTTGGCCTATTCCATCAACATTACGGAAGTAACGACTAATTTTTATTGATTCAGCGTTTGATCATTACAGGTCACACGATAAGTTCAGCAGATACTAGAATTGAAGCCTGGTGAATTCAACTGACCTAGCAGAACAGACCCATAGATATAATTCCACCAGCTTGAAGGGAACCACCCTGCAGTGTTTTTTTGTGGATAAACCGTTTTTCATAGCATTTCTGCGCTGTCAGTGGGGATGAAAAAAGGTGGGAAATGACTACCGGCTCCGAAATCCGAAATGCCATAAATAAGAGCTAAGAGATATAAACACGTTGTTGATGTAAAAATCAAGTTTAAGTTGTTCTTTTCCTCTGTAGCTCCAAAGGAAAATGTAGCTAACAAGATAATATAAAACGTTACAGAATTTAAAACAGTTTGCATTATAACAATTAGTTTCTTTTAAAGATTATATAAATTAGGACTTGGCTACGCTTAGAGTCATGACATTGTATTTGCTTTTTTTATTTATACCCCTTCTTATGATAATTTGATTTATAAACATCGGGGCCAGTATCTTGATTGGTGATCAACTGGGAAAACCGTACACATACACGAAGGGCTGCTAATACCGGGTATTAGTGGAAGTAATGCAATAAGATCATGGAAGTACCTTCTCTGTAAAGATACCGTGAAGTGCGAATTCATGTTTGTTTATTTAGAGAATGCCGACGAAAATTATATCTCCGCGACTCGTAATAAGCCTTGTGCAAAATCCTATAGTGGTAGTCGGAAGTGAAATAGTTTTTTAATTCCACCAACTTCTGCGACTCACGTGACTGGAGAATAATTTACATAGAAATATGTTGTATCATGTTTTTCTTAGGAATCCGTCACATTTGGTAAAATAACCTGTATTTATTTAAAAAATAAATATGTAAATGGCATTTAATTTGGGTCTATTTATAAAACACCCTGTTGATGAATATTCAAAAATAGAATACTCACTAATAATGTTTAGGCTTTCGGCGCCAACATTAAAAATGAAAAAACATTTTGTTTAATCATAAAAACTGTCAAAGTTGCAGGCTTTAAATTTTATCTTTAGCAACCTATGTCGTTCCAATTCAAAATATTTTAACACAGAATCGACAAAAAACGCTTATCATTTTCCGCTTTTCACTGATTCAATCGTTTTATGCTCAGGATATTTTTCAATCGGTATCATGTCAAATTGTTCGTGTTTCCCAACTGATAATTTTTACGTGGTTATTGAAATCGACATTCATATCCTGTTATCTTTGTTAGACTGGCATAACCATTCAGTCTTTTTATAGACGATGCCGATGGTGTGATTGTCATTAAGAGCTAATATAAAGGTCCGTTCAGACGTGTATAGTAGCAAACGCGAGTAACTAAATCAAGTATCTAATTTTTTTGATTTGCCGTTGATCGACTGTCTGTACGTACCAAATGAAACGGTTTTTATTTCATTTCAGTTGACCAAAGATTCAGGGGAGTATTAAAAATGGTTCTGTAAATATTAAATATATTTAGTTTTTATGCGACGAAATAGCTTAAGAAATCAATAATAATATAAAGAAAAAGAAGCGAATATGGGTGAGAAAGTGATTGCATTACTTATGGCATTTTAAGTAAGCCGTAAAGATATTTAGATAATATGTAGAAAGAAGTTTCCTAATTTTATTTTTGATTTGGTTCACTTCAGAATCTTCGATACCCATAGTTTCCTTAATATGCGTATAAACTGTACTTCTTGGAATTCTGTACCCTTATGCGGACATTGGACTTTTGAACTCTAATTTTAAACGATTTTTACCTAATTTTTTTACTTTTCAGTCTTTACACTAGACTAAAAACTATCAAGGTAGTGATTTCCAGTTGCCTTCCACGAAGTTGTGTCATGTTGTTATTGTTCGTAGTCGACATCAAGTCTACTAATAAAATAGTTTTTATCCCAACGACTTCAGTCTCGTAACCAGCTCTTAGGAGCAGAAGGGGCAGTCCATAATAGGGGCAGTAGAGTGAAGGAAAGCAAAGGTGAAATAAGCTTATTTTTCCGACATTAAAAATATACCTAGCCAAAAAGATGATCACCGCATTCTGGCACCATACAAAATAACGCATAGTATAGAAATTTGATCGGTGAATTTCTTTTACACGGAACGTCTCTCGTTAAGAATATTTTCTTTCAATAGAAGTGAAGTGTGCCCCAATTTAGTTCAGTACGTAGTCATTTAGGAACCTATATAAATATACGGTCTTTTAAAAAATTTTTATTGGGCGTCATTTGATTCATCATATTGGATTCCTACCAATGGTTTACTTATTTCTACCTATGCCACATTTAATGTTTGGGCATAATTTAAGACAAATTTAATAAATAGGTTTTACTTTGACACACACCACCATTTTGTATGTCATGTTGAATTCGTAACAGTTTATCCCTAAATCAGATTTAGATTTTCTGCAAAACCTAAAGTCAATTAAAAAAACATTTTTTTACGAATTGGTATCACAACTTTCCCAGTTTATCTCTATATCACACTTAATGTTTGCACAAAATTTTAAATTAATCTCATAATTAGTTTTTTCAGGCTGATAGGTCTTAACCTATGCCGTGAACTGACAAAAAGGCATTTAGGGACGCTAAAACGTGAAGATATGTAAAACCTGAGAGGGTGACTTTTGCATGATCACAAATATTTTATTTAGCCGCCATTTTCAGTACCACAATTTTACTGGTTCATTTTTGTACCATAGTTAGTTATGGCACATAATTTTGCAATCAGTCTATTACGTAGTTTTTTCAAGCTGAATTTTTAAATTTTTGTGAAACCGCCGGTTTCGTACCAAAATTGTATCAGTTGACTCCTACAAAATACTTGATTTTTGTGCAAAATCTGAGATAAAATGGGTAAGTAGATTTTTAGTAATGTTTTTTCAACATTTCACTAGGCCACCATTTGGTTTTGTCACCAGGTCATCCCCATATGACCCTGATATTTGAAGACTGACAGACTGACAGCTAGACAGACAGACAGACCAACGGAATTGAGAGAACATGTTTTAAGGCATCTAGGGGCCCCGGAATGTAAAGATCTGAAAACATTTCGGAGGATGACTTTTTCACAATACTTTCCTTTATCGAGGAAGGTAAAAAAAATGGTCTTCACACAGTATTTACTGATAACAAACATTGCTTACCGCAAAAGGGAACGGGATTTACCGAAAAAGGTTACTACCTAGGGAGGACGGGGCAGAGTGCCCCCAAGCCCCCTGGTAGTTACTCCACTGAACGACTTAATTTATCTCGAAAATATACCGGATCCTGCATGCCAAGCATAGGACATCACGCATTATTTACTGAAAACAAAGCACAGCTTACCGGAAAAGGAAGCCGGATTTACCTAAAAAGGGCACCACCTAGCCCCCCGTAGTTACGCCACTGAACAACTTATCTCAAACCATCATATCAAGCAAACGCTTTTACAACTGCTCTATCGAGACGAGTGGTTTATTTGTATAAACGGATTTTGTTGTGTTCCATTAACATTCAGAGTTCTATATTCTACTACACATATTAGCGTTGTTTCAATGTCAAGCAATTTTGAATAAGGGTAATTTCAACCGCCATTTAAATATAACAAATAAAATTTCTGTATGAGAATTTATGCCGCTATTCACTAAACGCTTTACTAAACCGAGGTGTCTACTAAGACTAACTAGGCTAGCTTTGAAAGAGGGTTATTCTCTTGAATAATAAAATAGAATTGGTTTCTATTCACTTGACTAAACCAACAGCTAAACAGTTTACTTTCTCAAGGGTGCTTACTATACATATTTTGGTTTAATACCTTTCATACAGTCAAAATCCACTTTAGTTTAAGTTATTGCTGTTCTTTTCTAAATTTAAACTAATTTTCTCTAAATACACAAATTTCGACAAACTCTATATTTTAGTTTAGCCTCGAGATGAAAATAATTACCACAACTTAACATGGAAATGAGGTCGAATACTACTTCGTTTTAAAGCGTTTTAAACTTTCTCTATAATGGCCCCTAATTTGTTGAATTAGATTAGTTAGTTAGATCCCGAGATTTCGTACTGTAAACATAGAATATAAAATACCTTATGCTATTGAATTTCTTCTAATTTAGTTATTACAATAAAGTAAAAGTAAAAATATTTAGTAAAAACACACTGAAATCGTCGAAAAAGTCTTAAGTATGTGTTCTGCTGAGTACAGGAAACTACATATTTTTGTTAGTTCAATCAAATTTTTTATTTATTTTTTCAATTCTAAGTGATCAAAGTTTTAGATTAAATTTAAAAATATTCTTTATTCCACTTCTGAAAGAATATGGGTCATACCTAATTTGCCGGAAAGTTAAATGCTTGTGTCGGGATATTCAGTGACCATCTCGTTGACAATTTCATTCTACAAAAGAAAAACATATCACTATACACAACTATTTAATCTCTATTATATCAAACATATTAGAACATAATATTATTGATAATGATTTAATAGATCCAGTGAAAGCTTGTCTTACATCGACTTATTTCAAATTTGAAGGAACTGTTTATCAACAAACCTCTGGGACGCTATGGGATCTAAATCAATAGGGTAGCGAATATCAATATGAAGGCCTTTGAGAATAATGCTTTGCCATCCGCTTGGATATGGAGATAATTTTTTTGGTGTCATATTTTTGAACCATCTTAAACAACAACAACATAATATTAAATTTGCAATAGAAATTGAATAAAATGGACCGATTCCTTTTATAGATGTAATTGTTAAAGGAAGGAAAATGGCACATTAGGACATTCATACTTAAATGCACATTCCCACCACCATTCAGCACAATAGAAATCACTTATTAACTCACTAGAATTTAGAGCTATTTGGATTTCTGATCAAGATTTTGTAATATCGAAAACAGCGAAACTGACCGAAGCTGTGAGAAGGAATGGCAATTACACTGGAGATGTTTCGCTTTCATTTAAAAGATGCAGTAATCCAACTCCGTGAAAGGAGTACGATAAGGAGGCGCCGTAAGGTAGTGTCGTTCTTCCTTACGTACATGGCACTGCAGATAAAATGGAACGGCTACTTTGCCGGTCCGACTCATGTACAATCTCCAATACACCTAAAAAAATTAGACAATAATTGAGATTCCCGAAAGATGTTTTACTTTTTCAAACAGATGGAGTATGCAAAACTTAAAAGTCGATTGAATAAAAATTTTTTACGCTCCTTGAAAAAAATAGTTGTCCGCTATTTTCTTCCACCATCTTGAATTGGTACCACAACTTTCACAGTTTCTCCCTATATCACACTTAATGCTTGCACAAAATTTGATGTTTTTAAATATTTTATTAGAACCCCATTTTGTCTTGCTACCTTATATTCATACCAAAACGTTACCATTTCATTCCTATATCACACTTGATTCTTGTGCAAAATTTGAGATTGGATAAAATTGGATAATCAGTTTTTAGTAATATTTTTTAACTTTTCACTAGGCCGCCATCTTGCCGGACCATTCGGATTTTTACCAAAATATTACCAGGTTATCATCATAGAGTCCTTAATTTTTGACTAAAATTGGAAGTCAATCTGATAAGTAGTTCTTAACCTAAGCCGTGAACTGACAGAAAGGCATTTAGGAACTCTAAAACGTGAAGATATGTAAAACCTGAGAGGGTGATTTTTGCATGATTACAAACATTTTATTTATCCGCCATTTTCAGTACCAAAATTTTACTAGTTCATTTTTATACCATAGTTAGTTAGGGCTGAATTTGTTAATATTTTGTCAAGCCGTCATTTTGTTCCTGTTTCGTACCAAAATTTTACTAGTTGACTCCTACAAAATACTTGATTTTTGTGCAAAATCTGAGATAAAATGTATAAGTAGATTTTTAGACATATTTTTTTAATATTTCGCTAGGCCACAATTTGGTTTTGTCACCAGGTCATCCCCATATGACCCTGATATTTGAAGATCGGGTAAGTAGTTTCTTAGCTATGACGTGAACAGTCAGACTGACAGACAGACAGACAGCCAACGGAATTGAGAAAACATGTTTTTCGGCATCTAGGGGCCTGAAATGTAAAGATCTTAAAAAATCTCGGTGGGTGATTTTTTCATAATACTTTCCTTTTTACGAGGAAAGTAAAAAAGGAAAAAAAAGGTGGTCTTCGCAGTTTGCCATCTAGGGGAGACAGGACAGAGTGCACCCAAGCACCCTCGTAGTTACGCCACTGATTGACTTAAGTTATCTCGGAAATAAACCGTGTCCGGCATGCCAAGCACAGGACAGCAAGCATTATTTACTGAAAACACAGCATTGCTTACCAGAAAAGGGAGCTGGATTTACCGAAAAAGGGCGCCCCCTAAGGATGACAGAGGCTAAGTGCCCTCTAGCCTTCCCGTAGTCACGCCACTGAACGACTTGCCTCGAACCATCATAACAAGCAAACGCTTTTAAAACTGCTCTATCGAGACGAGTGATTTATTTGTATAAACGGATTTTGTTGTGCTCCATAAACATTCCAGAGCTCTATATTCTACTACACATATTAGCGTTGTTTAAAGGTCACGCAATTTTGAATAAGAGTAATTGCAACCGCCATTTAAATATAACAAATCAAATTTCTATATGAGAATTTATGCCGCTATTCTCTCTCTCTAAACAAACAGCTAAATAATTTACTTTCTCAAGGGTGTTTATACTATACAGGGATAATTAACGATAATATTTATTAGCAAATTTGACGAAAAAACCGAACACCCATTTTGGTTTAGTACCTTTCATACAGTCAAAATCCAGTTTAAGTTAATTTATTGTTGATCTTTTCTAAATTGAACTAAAATTTCCCTAAATGTAAATTCTTGAAAAATTCTTTATTTGAAAATGCACAAATTTCAATAAACCCTATATTTTATTCTAGTCTCGAGATGGAAATAATTACCACAACTTAATATGGAAAGGAGGTCGAGTACTACTTCATTTTAAAGCGTTTTAAACTTTCTTTATAATGGCCCCTAATTTGTTGAATTAGGTTGGTTAATTGGATCCCGAGATTTCGTACTGCAAACATAGAATATAGAATACCTTATGCTTTCGAATTTCTTATAATTTAGTTAATACAAGAATAAATTGTGTTCTTAAAAATTTAGAAAAAATAAACTGTAATCGTAGAAAAATTCTTAAGTAGATGTTCTGCTGAGTACAGGAAACTACATACTTTTGTTAGTTCAAACAAATTTCATTTATTTTTTTAAGTCTAAGCGATCAAAGTTTTAAATTAAATTTAAAAATATGCTTTATTCAACTTCTGAAAGGATGTGGGTCATACTTAATATGCTCGGAATTATCTCGTTGATAATTTCATTCTACAAAAGAAAAATATATCCAAAAGTTCCTGCATTAACTTTCTATATGAGTACACAAGCACAACGAATTTTCCATACTGTAGAATTCAGAACACATAGCATTTCTTTTTCTGAAATTCATAATTTTTATTTCTTTGGCCAAAAGGTTCCATTCCTTAACGGGAACCCATCGCGTTCTAAATCATTTAATTCACTTTCAACAATCAAATGTGGCTCGCCGGAACTGGGACCTGTGGTAAAAGTGGGATCGGTGCACTGTTCTTATCTCCCAAATAAATAGCTTGCCAATTTAAAGGAGCAATCGGCACTGGCAAATTTGCATTATGAGAAACAGGTCGTATGGCAGATTGCAAATTTGGATATTCTATATTGTGCTTTCCCTTTTTGGAATAACCTTCAGTCTTTGTTAGGCAAAAATAACAATCGTCAGAATGATTGGTGGGTTCTCGCCATACCATTGGAACTGCAAAAGGCATACTTTTTCTCTTTCCCTTCATCCACTGCACCAATGATACACTACAATTAACACAGCACACACGGGGAGCCCACCGCTTATCTTAATGATCAATTAACACACCAAAATATTTAAAGTAGGCTTTTTTACATTTTCGGGAAATGGCCTGGCTTGTCATTTCACCAGAAATTCTCCACAAATCTAACAAAATTTGTCAGGAGAAATTTTGCAATTTCGGCGCGTTTGACTCGACATTCTCGTCTTACGCTTGCTTATCGGTACACACTCAATTCGAAATTCAACAAAAGAGTGATGTTTAACGTTTATTTTATGTCTAATGTTGTAAACAACCCAGTCTAGGTAATTTTTCCGTTGTAAAATGGACCCATTTTAGCCGCCCCACAATAAAATTGTTTACCTGTCAATATAAAAAGTTCTGATTAGGCTATTAAAAAATGATACGTATTAGGGCTTTCCGAATATTTTTTTTATTATTGAGAGGGTATTTCCATTGTGAAAATAATGAGCTGGCTTGTGTTAGAAAAATCTTGTCGGCCAGTGTAATCTAATAGACCCAGCTTGTCTTACATCGACTTATGTCAAATTTCAAGGAACTTTTTATCAACAAACTTCGGGTGCAACTGTGGGGTTTTTTCTATCATCTGTGGTAGCGAATATCTATATAAAGGCCTTTGAGAATATTGCTTTGCCATCCGCTTGGAAATGTAGATAATTTTTTTGGTGTTTGGCCTTAGGGACAGGAAAATCTCGTCATATTTCTGAACCGTCTTAATCAACAACCACATAATATTAAATTTACAATGGAAACTGAATTCCTTTTCTAGATGTATTTGCTCAAAGGAAGGAAAATGACACACTAGGACATTCATATTTAAATACTAATTTCCACCACCATCCAGCACAAAAAAAAATCAGTTATTACCTCACTAGTATTTAGAGCCATTTTGATTTCTGATCAAGATTTTTTAATATGGGAAACAGCGAAACTGACCGAAGCTATGAGCAGCAATGGTTATTTTTACTGGAGATATTTCGCGTTCAATTAAAAGAAGCAGTAATCCAACTCCGTGAAAGGAGTACGCTAAGGAGCCGCCGTAAGGTAGTGTCGTTCTTCCTTAGGTACATGGCATTGCAGATAAAATGGAACGGTTATTTTGGCGGTCCGACATACATACAGTCTCCAATACACTTAAGAAAATTGGACAATGATTGTGTTCCCCGAAAGATAGAGTATATAAAATTCCTTGATCCTTTGGACAAGTGAATGTGGAAGAAAGAGGCCGCCAGACTTAACGATGTATTAAAAAGATACAAATTGTTCAATCTGCTGTAGCCTAATACCCCACCATTGGCCATATTATAAATGCAAGAAACCAAGGTTCTAAAGTCTGTTCCAGGATTAGTGAATCTATTGAAATTTTGAAAAATACCAAAAACTTTAATACAGATACTAGAGATACGGGTTACTGTCAACATCACATCATCTTAACATATGGTCATAATTCGGCGAGAACAAGTTGGATGTCAAAGCCCGCCTGAATCATTCCGAACTCATTCAGAGTTCAATAAATCGTGCAATAAATATTCCTGAAGATGTCTCGGTCAGTCGTAGGCGGAACGTCGGATAGTATGACACGATCTAATCTCAAGAACCATGTTTTTTTAATTGACCAAAGCCTTACAAACTTTCGGTCTAAATTTGGTGTCATTAAAAGTCAATTTAATTCGTTTAAGATAAGGTAGAACTCGACCCCTCATTTAGTTTAAAATTGCAAGGATCAACCTTACTTGGAAGTTGTTGTGGAATGAAAAATATGCTGTAACTATTTTGTCCTTGAAAACCATGTTAGTAGACAGCGAGCGCGAGAGCATGGTTAAAATTTAAATGCCATTTAGAATATCGAATTTATCAGCAAGAATTTAAATTCGACCAGATGATCAGCTTTGATTTGAATGTAATTCAATTTTTAATGTACAAAAAATATTAAACATAAAAGTGCGTATTCGATTTTTTTCTACAAATTTAATCTATTTGGTTTAGGTTCTTGAGCTAGTTAGGAAAAACGTGTGACCCCACCTTTAATGGAAAATATGGTAGGCCTCTCGGTTTATACTAAATATGAACATTCGCTAAAGGAAACATTATGTAATATTCCCTTAATTCTGTGGAGCATGTCTGACTATAAAACGTAAATGTAAACATTACAAACCATTGGGGACAAGCATATTTTCGTTAATATAATTTTTGGGGGTGCAATTTCTGAAAATTACTGCTGCAATGTTGACATTATAGTTATTTTCCTAACAAGTGCACAAAGTGAGAATTTTCTGCACGCAAAAGCAGCTTTAAGTGCAAGAAAGACACTTTGCGCAAGTGTTAGGAACAATATTTTTTTCTACGAGTGTTACAAATTTTACAAACTTTACCAATTTATATGGGTGGGCTCTAAGCGCAGGTAAAACAATATTTTTTATACTAAATTACAAAAAATTGTAAAAACCTCAAATAAAATAAAAAAAACTTTTAAAGCTGAGTGCAACTGGTTTCTTGGGAAAGCTGATGAAGATGGTTCGTTATCCGGCGTTAATAAATGAAATGGAACTTCAATGATTTTCTCTGCAAATTGACAAATTTAATATTTCAACTGGATGATTTTTTGCACTTCTAAATGCTTTACATCATGAAGATATTCCCTACCACTCTTTCCGGAATCGGCCAGCAAAGTTGCACAGGAGCGATGAAAACTATGCCCCGTGTAGAGTTCAGGGTTTGGCAATTTTAGAAATTCCGCAATTTCTTTTCGAAACTGTTAATTCCGACACACTTCCCTCTTTTAAAGGCTGTATATATTCTATAAAATAGTAGATACTTGCCATTGTTAATTTTGTCGGATATAACAAAAGAGCGTGAAATGTAAATTTTTGAATCCTGAATTTTGACCGCAATTAAATTTCCTTTGTCTTCAATGTCAACTGTGGTTAGTTTTGCTAATTCCTCTCTTCTGCAGGCGTCTGTAAGCCCAAAAGTAATCGCAACTTTCAACAAAAGATATATACCATCTGGCGCCTTACTCATGAAATCCGATATGTTTTCTTTTGTATAAATATTTGCTTTCTTTGGTTTGAAGCCAACATTTTGTTATTTCATAAATGCAGTTAATTTGTAGAATTTACTACTTTTAAAACGCTCTTAAGCATTATGTATTTAGGCCACAAAGTATTTGGTCTAAATTCTTTGCTTAGTTCAACAAAATAAGCTAATAGTACCTCTTCTTTAACCGTTTTCACACCTTTTCCTTTGGACGATTTCCCGAACAAGTCGTACTGCTATTCATACTTCTGTTTTAATTTTACTGGCAGTAACTCAAATTTGCTGATTCCGCGGCTTTTAGTACCTCTTCTGGCATTTCTTCATCCGAACCATCGATTTTAAGCAAAATTACTTTTTTCGAAGCTTTTTTCAAATGATTGAAGGTTTGTATTTTGGTTGACATAGCAAAAAGACTGAAATTGTCAAAATTGCAAGGTGGCAAAGAGAACTTATTATTGTCTTATTTGACACTGACAAGTAATGATACAAGACGTTTAATTAGTTATCAATATAAGGTAATCTAATATGAAGTAAATTTGGCTAAATTCTCTACAAGGGTAACAAACCAGACTTTATTTTTTTGAATATTATTTAATGCTGAAAACATTAAAATTTCTAAAAGTCCTGTTTGAAGACGATAATTCAATGACAAGCTATTACTATAATATTAACAAAATTTCAGCACTAATTTGTTGTGTCAGTTGATCAGTTTTGTGGTGTTTGTGCTCTAATTTTAAAACTTGCGTCACTAATTTTTCTGTCGTTACTCGCATGTTAGATTTTATCCAAGTTTACAGATCATTTATTCCGTAAATTTTGATTTTATCTAAGATTTATAGTTTGAAGGAATGTTTCTGTTTCTTACGTTAAAAATATATTATAACTAATTCCAGTTTATCTGATTAATGTATAAACATGTACATATTTTATAAACATATAGCTGTTTCATTATTTGACCTATCGAAATGAACCAAAAAACAAATTATAAGTACACTGCTCAAGTTTTTGTCATTATGATGAAACTCATAATATATACTCGGCGAAAACAGTTATTATTTATTATCTACAATCGTTGATTGAAGGAAAGAGGAAGACTCGCAACCTTATGAGCGAATTCGTGGCTTAAAAGGTGTCCGAGATGTAGCTGGCGCCGCCAGGAAAGGTGTCCGAGATTTGCTTGGCGCCGCGGGCTACCAGTCGTTTACAGCGAAACAGTGGATAGATCGGATAATCGGCGGAGATGTACGAATCGCTTACCTGTATTGTTTGTTTACATCATAGTGGTTATTGTTTTTTTGCTCGTTTTCGAGTCTGAATCTTTAACTCTACGAAACTGGAGTTCGTTTCATTCTTGTGAAAATGTTAATTAAAGCAAGTATGTCTGCCAGAAAAATAGAGTGTGCGTATGTTGGATGCAACAATAAACAAAAATAATAATTTGGTGACCTTTTTATAAATTCCCCGTAACGAGGCCCGACATTCTTTGTCAATGGGTACGAAACTGTGGCAATGTTGAATAAATAAACGTGTATGTAAAAATCATTTTTCTAAACACGATATGTATTCAAGTGGCGAAAGACAATTACTGAAGAAAAATGCCGTTCCTATATTTTGGAAAGGTAAGTGTTTTTTATTTTGAATCTTATTTTTGGAATGTCCTTGCTAAAATTAATTTGAAATAAAGAATAAACTACGCAGGGTCCTAATATTCTTACAAATGTTACATAACAGGAATTTGATGCTTTTTAAATCTCTGAGTATTGGAACTTTCTTCTCTTGATTAGTACTGTTTTTAAAATAAATTAGATGGGCTATGAACTTATGGCGCCTGATAAATACATGTGCTTGTAGGTAACGGCCGTATACTACCAATAGTATAAAACAATAACGGGGATTCTGCCAAAAAGTTTATAATACAATTTTTTTCTAATAGCCAAGCGTTCGAAATAGCTCATTTCTTCTTTAGAGCTCTATAATAACCTAATTATCAGAAGATTTAGGACTTATTTTACAACTAAAAAGTACTTACACTAATTAAAATGCACAGAAAATATTGAGGGAATTTTCAGAAAATATAAAATTAGATAGATTTTAACTACTAAAATTTTTACATCATTTGACAAGAGATAAACAACTTAAAACCAATTGTTTTTCTGAATTTCTGACAGAAATACGTTAAATATGTCAAATATATAAATTTATATTTTCTGAAAATTCCGTCAAAATTGTCTTTTCATTTTAATTAGTGTAAGTACTGTTTAATTGTAAAAAAAGTCCTTAATTTTCTGATAATTATGTTATTATAGAGTCCTGAAGAAGAAATGAATTACTGAAAGCTTGGCAATTAAAAAATAAATGTACTGTAGACTTTTTGGCCGAATCTCCGTTTTTTCTTTATACTTCTATATATATATATATATATATATATATATATATATATATATATATATATATATATATATATATATATATATATATATATATATGTGTGTATTATAACAAGTGCAATAGATGATTAAAGGGGTTTGAAAGATTATAAAAATCAAAATAAATCGATATCATGATATACAGCCATCACCATTTTCAGACACACTGTATACACAATGGGCCTAAATTTAATTGATTTTAAAATATTGAGGAAAATTTTCATATTATAATTTTGACAACCTGTAAAATCCAAACGGTTTGACTTGCGAAAGCCCAGAGCAAAACGGTTAGCACATTTCTATTTTATTTTTACTTCCTTTGTAAGAGAGAGATATTGAAATCGTGAAAAAATCACCCTCCGAGGTTTTTTTCAGATCTTCAGGTTTCAAGGTCTCAAGATGCCGAAAAGCATGTTTTGGCTGTTCGCGGCATAGCTAAAAAAGTACTTACCCGATTGACTTTATATTTTGAACAAAAATTAAGGGTTATCTGGGGATGACATGGTGACATTTTGGTAAAAATCCAATATGGCAAAACAAAATGGTGGCCTACTGAAATGTTATAAAAAATTTTACTAAGAAATTACTTATCCAATTTATCTAAAATTGTGTACCTACAGAAATCAAGTAATATGAAGGAATCAACTATTAAAATTTTGGTACGAATCCAAGATGGCGGAACAAAATGGCGGTTTAATAAAATATTCTAAAATTCAGCCTGAAAAACTACTTAATGGACGGATTTCAAATTGTGTTTCCTAACTAATTGTGGTATAGAGTAGAACTAGTAAAGCTGTGGTACTAATTCAAAATAGCGAAACACCGTGGAGGCCAAATAAAATATTTATATTCACGAAAAATCACCGTTTTAGATTTTACATATTTTCAGGTTTTAGCGTCCCTAGATTCCAAAAAATATTTTATCAATTTCCTCGGTCCGTCTGTCGGTTTGCCTGTCTGTCTCTCAGTTCGCGGCATAGCTTAAAAACTACTTATTAGATTGACTTCAAATTTTAGTCAACAATTGATGGTCACATGTGGGTGACTTGGTAATATTTTAATAAAAGTTCGATATACCGGAACCAAATGGCGACCTAGTGAAACGTTAAAAAAATTACTACTAAAAAATTAACTATCCAATTTCTTCAAATTTTGCCCAAAAATCATGGGAATGAACCCGGTAATATTTTGGTATGAATATAAAATAGAAGAACAAAATGACATTAATTTCAAATTTTATGCAAGCATTAAGTGTGACAGAGATAAACTGGTAAAGATGTGTTACGAATTCAAGATGGCGAAACAAAATAGCGGCCAAATAATCTTTACTTCCCTCGTAAAAGGAAAGTATTGTCATCGTGAGATAAAACATCCTACGAGATTTATTTAAATCTTTACGTTTCAGGGTCCCAAGATGCCGAAAAACATGTTTTCTTAATTCTGTTGGTCTGTCTGTCGATCCGTATCTTCCCGGCATAGCTAAAAACTACTTACCCGTTTGACTAAAAATTACGGTCAAAAATTAAGGCACAGTTTAATTCTGTGATTAAGGATCATATGGGAATGACCTGGTAATATTTTGGTAAAAATCCAATGTCAAAACGAAATGGCGGCCTAGTGAAGTTATTACTAAGAACTACTTAACCAATTTATTTTAAATTTTGCACAAAATGAAGAATTATGTAGAAATCAACTGGTAAAATTGTAGTGAGGATTTAAAATGGCGGCTTAATGGAATATTTATAAATTCAACCTGAAAGAAACTACTTAATGAACTGATTTCAAATTGTGTGCCATAACTAATTGGGGTACAATTCAAGATAGGGGAACAAAATAGCGGCCAAATAAAATATTTATAACCGTGAAAAAATCACCCTCTCAGGTTTTAAATATTTTCAGGTTTTAGCGTCCCCAGATGCCAAAAAATGTTTTTATTGTCATCGGTTCGTCTGTCTGGTTTAAGAGTCATATGGGGATGACCTAGAAATATTTTGGTAAAAATCGAATATGCCGGAACAAGATGGCGGCCTTAAGAAACTTTAAAAAAGTATTATTTAAAAAACTAGTTATCCAATTTCCTCAAATGTTGCAGAAAAAACAAGTGTTACATAGGAATAAACTGGTAATATATTGGTATGAATATAAGATAGTAAAACAAAATATAGGCCTAGCAAAATATTTTAAAAATCAACCTGAAAGAACTACTCATTAGAATAATTTCAAAATGTATGCATGCATTAAAAGTGATATAGAGATAAATTGGTAAAGTTGTGGTACGAATTCAAGATGGCGGAACAAATATTTCTTTTTAAATGAACCCAAGAAAAATCTTATTTTACTGATTGTGATATAAAGATAAACTGGTACGAGTTCAACATGACGTAACAAAATGGCGGTACGTATCAATGTAAAGAATAAAAAACGCATAGTCACGAAAATAAAGTTTTGGAAAATAAACCACATAGAAAAATAAGAATTTTGTCGAATACATAATTTTTTCAGTTCCTTTCCTGACCGTGATGGTAAGTTTAATATTTACTATTCAGTGAAATTATTATTATAATTCAAAACAACAAAACAATGGTTTGCTATTTAAGGAAAACGTGTTAATGCTTTTTAATATTTGTTGTAAAATCTATATATTTAAAACACTGAGCTAAAGTTTTCAGCAAGTTCGTGAGAGAGTTGTACTGCACCGATTTATATCATTTTTTTAAATGATCGTCTGTTAACCAAGACCTTCCACATCTATTTCTTGTGTTGTATACAGGGTGTTTCAAAAAAATCGGGTCACGGATTGATCACGATTCTGCTCAAACTGCTTGACGAAAAAACATGCATTTTGGTTGGTAGTAGAATGAAACCTCTAGTTGGATAAGGAATTTTTCAAAACTCGGCGGTGAAACTGCCTCTTAAATATTAAAATATTTTTTATTTAAACAAACAGTTGGTTTTTCGGCAAAACTGTTGTAACCCCATTATTTTATAGTCATTTTATTTGTGAATAGTCTTAAGTATTATATATTCATTAGTCTAGAGATAGTTTGACACGTAAATGCAATATTTAGACATACATTATATTTCGGCGGAACCTTCCGACAAAAGCTGCTTTAATGGTCGTTTATTGCAAGGGAAATTCTAAGTAAACAATATGTATTTTAAATTCTACTTCAAATTCTATTTTATGCACGTTCTTCCGCCCCAAATATTATTATACCCGAAAAAACCTATCATAAACTCATTTACACTATGTCGATAACGCTTGGGAAGGTTCAGCTATAAAAACATAAAAAAAACCGTTGTAGTACAGTTAGCAGTGGCGTAGCAAATACTCCCCAAATTACTTTTATAGACACCTTTTTTAATCAATTTTACAGATACGCCACTGCATCTCAAATTAGGGAATTCATATAAAAATAAGTTCTAGGTAGTCAGTATAGAGCAGGTCAGTCATTATGTCAGTACTATATTGTCAGTAGAATTAAGTCAGTAGACACAGTAAGAGTAAAGATTTGTTAGAAGTAAGAAGTGTCCCTCTTGTACAGAAGATAATAGAGAGATTTGAAACAAGTTGAAGTGTTTACATTTACTACCAGTGCTAATACAAAATACTAAAATTATTAAATCATAACAGTGGTGGCATTCGGCGAGTAATAAAAATATTAAAACATAACATTGGTGGCAGCGGATCTGGATATACTACCCCGTGTTTTCTGAAGGAGCGCCTAGAACGCAGCAGGAATCACACCAGTTAAACCACATCGGTATACCAAAGACAGGAAGTTTCAACAGACTTGGAGGAGCGCCCAGTACGCAACAAGTTTCGAGAAGAAGAAAGAAAACGAAGAAATTCGCCTTACGTTCCAGCTAACTAAGGATGAAGCTGTAAGTTTTTTTCTTTTATTTTCCTGTTGTGGTGACACTATTTGTTTTTTTTTTATATGTTTTGCATTTTTGAAATTATATAGATATATTTATTTTGTTAAAGGTACTGCAAATACGTTGTGTGTTGAAAAAGGAATTGAATAATCGACCGTATAACTTATCTATATTTAAATTTTTACCCAAAATTTTTATTAGTATTTAATCTTTATAATTTTAACAAACAAAAAAATGGCTGAAGGAAAAGATGCAATTGATGTATTAAATTTAATAAATTCATTTGACGGCTACGGCGATGGAAATTCTCTTTAATTTTTTCTAAAAAACTGTGACGCAGTAATGCATATTGTGAAAGAAAATGAAAAAAATAAATTAACTAAATTAATTTTTGGTACTAAATTCAAAGGTAAAGCTCAAGAGGTGGCACAATATAAAGAATTTTTAAATTGGGACGAAATTAGAGATTTTCTTTTAGAACAGTTTACGGATAAAAGACCGCCTTCTCATTTTTTAACTCAAATAATGAATATAAAACAAAACTTTAGGGAAACCGTTACAGAATATGGAGATAGATTAAGATACCTGCATAATAAATATAAAGAAACTTGTCATTTAAATTATGAACATAATTCTGCTAAGGTATTAATAGAAAATTTAGAGTCAATTTTAGTAAACACGTTTAGACAAGGGCTAAATGATGAAAAAATACAAATTCGAGTAATTGCTGAAAACACAACAGATTTAGACAGGGCATTATCATTAGCAATCGAAATGGAACTCGAAAACAACGTTAGAGCAAAAAAATCAAATTTTAAAAATGTAGGTTTTGTGGGTCAGGGAAATAGAAATTTTAATAACCAAAATCCTAAACTTTTGTGTATGTTCTGTCATAAAAATAATCATATAACTTCTCAATGTAGGCAACTTATACAATATGAACAAAATATGGGAAGAAATAATTTTAATAATCCTAATTATCAAAGCTTCAGTCCACAACAACATTTTAACGCAAATTCTTCAAATGGGCAAAATTATAACGGGGAACAACCTATTAATGCTAGAAGTAATTTTTCTTACAGGGGAAACGATAATCATAATTACAATCAAAATACAAATTTACGAAATTTTAACAATAATTATAATGGGAACAATTATCGTCAAAATTATACCAATCCTCGTAGTTCAAACAGACCTCAAATGCTTTCAGAGATACCTCAACAACAGCGACGATACCGTCCTAACTATAATAATGAACCTGTCAATAATTCTCATCAAATACAAACTATAACGTCTCTACCCCCCAGTAGCCTCCAACACAATCTTAGTATTTCTCCTCCACAACCAACTACATGTGTCCAAGAATTTTCGGGAAACGACAACGAAGCCTTGGTTGTGAACAGCCCGCCAAGCGCTTCGTAAAAAGTTCAATCAGTATAAACAGTAGCTGTTCAAATAATAAGAATCCACTAGAACATATTAAAATCAATCCAACTCGTAATAATTCAAATAATATGTCTCCTAAGTCAGTATTATTCTCTAATAATTGTAAACAGTTAGATATAATTGAAATAACTTCATTGGGCACTAAAAAGTCAGAATTGCAAACTTTGTTAGATACAGGGGCTGATGTTTGTTTATTAAAGGAGTCGATTTTACAAGACTATTCAAAGCTAGATCAAAACTGTATTATTGAACTAAAAGGTATAAGTAAAGAACCGGTTTTTACGAAAGGTCTATATAATGTAACAATCCAATTAAAAGATAATAAAATATTAATTCATCCTTTTCATATCGTACCAGATAGCATTCCTATAAAAAATGACGGAATTTTAGGCCGCGATTTTTTGCAAAAATATAAAACTAAAATTAATTATGAAGAAGAAACTGTTTATTTTGAGGATAATTGCTTTAAGATTTTGCCATCAGAGACTTTAACGACTATACCCCCAAGATGTGAAATGATAACTTATGTTTTGGCCAACGTTTCAGGTACTGAAGGTATCGTGAAATCGAAACAACTTGCTGAAAATCTCTATATAGGTTCTTCTTTGACCAAAGTACATAATCATAAATGTTTAATTAGTATTTTAAATATATCTAATGAACCCTTAACAATTGCGTTACCCAGAGTTAACGTACAACCTATCACTAAAGGTGAATTTGACATTATAGAGCTTAGTCATAATAATAATAATATTGAAAATAACACGAATATAAATTACTTTGAACGTTTAGAAAAATTGAAACATTCTCTCAACTTAGAAGGATTAAATGTCGAGGAAACTAACTCACTTCTAGAAATTTGTAGAAATTTTATCGATATTTTTTATTTAGAAGATGATAAACTCTCTTGTACAAACACAATAAAACATAAAATTTCTACAGACCCTACTAAGGGACCTATTAATATTAAACCCTATAGATTACCTTTTCAACATCGGGAGGTTATAAAAGAACAAACCGATGCAATGTTAAAGGATGGAATAATTTCTCCGTCTTACAGTCCTTGGAATAGTCCCTTATTAGTAGTTCCTAAAAAAACTGATTTATCAGGTTTACCTAAATTTCGGGTGGTCGTATATTTTAGAAAAATTAATGAAATAACTGCAGGGGATGCATTTCCATTACCTAATATTACAGATATTTTAGACCAATAAGGAAAATCGCATTATTTTACAACTTTAGATTTAGCCAATGGATTTCATCAGGTTCAAATGGACGAAAATGATAAAAATAAGACAGCTTTTAGTACTTCTACGGGGCATTTTGTTTACAATAGGATGCCTTTTGGCCTAAAAGGAGCTCCGGAAACCTTTCAGAGGTTAATGAATGCGGTCTTAAGCGGTCTTAGTGGCATAAAATGTTTTATTTATTTAGATGATGTCGTAATTTATGCTAATAATTTAAAAGAACATAATGAAAGGTTAATTGAGGTATTTGAACGGTTTCGGGAGCATAATTTAAAGCTTCAACCATTAAAATGTGAATTTTTAAGAAAAGAATGTTTGTATCTAGGTCACATTATAACAGATTATGGCATCAAACCTGATCCTTCAAAAGTAAAATGTGTTTTACAGTTTCCTCAACCAGTAAATCAAAAAGAGGTAAAATCATTTTTAGGGCTTGTCGGATATTATCGAAAATTTATAAAGGATTTTGCGAAAATTTCAAAACCTCTTACCAAATTGCTCAAGAAAGATACGGAATTTAAATGGGACCATGCTTGTGATATTTCATTTCAAACGCTTAAAAATAACATTACTTCTCCTCCTGTACTACAGTACCCAGATTTTTCAAAAGAATTTATTATAACAACCGACGCAAGTAATTATGCGATTGGTGCAATTTTATCACAAGGAAAAGTTAATAATGATCGACCTATAGCCTATGCTAGTAGAACTCTTAATAAAGCCGAACAAAACTACTCAACGACAGAGAAAGAATTAGCGGCAATTGTTTGGGCAGTTAGACATTTTCGACCATATGTTTTTGGAACAAATTTTAAGATAGTTACGGATCATAAACCTTTACTTTATGTATTTAACATAAAAGACCCTGGGTCGCGTCTTACAAGATTTAGGTTAAAATTGAAAGAATACAATTTCGAAATTATTTATAAGGCCGGAAAGTTAAATACAAATGCTGATGCCTTAAGTAGAATGATTAAAACGGTAAACGCTGACATGATAACAGATTATCAAAAATTTTTAAATTATCTGCAAACACATATTGTTATTAACACAAAATTAAAAGAAAACAACGCTAATTTATTTCAGATAAATAATTCAGATCCTATAATATTATTTTTTCCCAAATTTTTTAACAAAGAGCAATTTAATATTTTGGAACAAAATAATCAGATTAAACAATTTCTTGCATCATACAACGTTCAAAACGATTTAAAAATACCTTCCGTCTCTCAGTACCAAAACAACGACTGTAATATATTTTTACTCAATGATAATGAAAATATGTTAAATGACACAAATTATGAAAATATATGGTCTTGTCTACTAAAGTTAAAAAATCTTGTAAGTAACAAAAAACTTAAATTGTCATTTATTAAATATCATTACAACCCGTTAGTAAAATGGGAAATTATTTATCCCATGATAAGATATATTTTTAAAATGTAGATATAACAGTTTACAATAATAATTTAATGAAACCCTCTGAATCTGAAAAGGAAACCTTATTAGAAGAATTCCACAACTCTCCTTTAGGCGGTCATCAAGGAATTGCCCGTACACATAAAAAATTATCCCAATTTTATACCTGGAGAGGCATGAAAAAAGACGTAAAAAGATTTATAAAAAAATGTGAATCTTGTTAAAAAAACAAATTATCGCGAAAAACAAAAATGCCAATGGTCATAACTTCAACCGCGACTAAACCTTTTGAAAGATGTTTTCTCGATATTGTTGGTCCCTTACCTGAAACGGAAGCAGGTAACAAATATATTCTTACCTTCCAAGATGACCTGACAAAGTATAATATTAATGTCCCTATAAAAAATCAAGAAGCCTCAACAGTAGCTTATTACTTCGTAACGAAAATAATTTGTCTATATGGACTACCTGAAACTCTAATTACCGATCAAAGTTCAAATTTTTTAAATCATTAAAAATACTTGCAAACTTTTAAAAATAAAAAAAGGTTCAAACTACTAGTTATCATCCAGAACCCAACGGAGCTTTAGAACGTTCTCATAGAGTCTTAGAGGAGTACTTAAGACATTTTATCAAAGATAGTCAGGAAGACTGGGATAGCTGGATTCCATTTGCAACATTTACTTATAATACAACTCCGCATACTGCAACCCACTTTTCACCTTTTGAACTTTTATTACTTTTATTATTTTATTATTTATTTATTATTATTTATACCCCTAATTTACCTACTTCAATTATTCAACCTATGAAAACTCAATACACATATGATGATTTTGTTGCCAATCTTAAACAAAAATTACAATATTCTAGCCAATTGGCTAAAGAAAATCTATTGAAAAGTAAAAGCGTTTCAAAACAAAATTACGATAAAAATTGCATAATTAGAGATTTTAAAATAGGTGATAAGGTGCTACTTTATGACGAATCAGTGCGAAGAGGCAGAAGCAAAAAACTCACATCCTTATGGATTGGACCTTATATAATAATAGATAAAACTTCTGACGTTAATTTTATAATACAGAAAGGCAAAAACAAACAATGCGTCCATGCCAATAGATTAAAACAGTTTTATGATTAACACAAAGCAAAAAAAAAAAAAACGTATAAATGTATTATAGAAAATAATTTAAAATATAAATGTATGTAGATAGTATTTTTAAATTTTATGTTTTCTCCTATTTCAGAATAATACTACTCAGTATCACTATATCTCTGAATACTTTTCGTTCTGATAATAGCGACGATTATAATGTCACATATTACGACCACAACCCAGGAATACACTTTGAAAAACTTGGAGAACTGCGACTCTATAATAACAAATGGAAGCTAATTACATATGTAGATTTTAACAACATTATAAATAAACTTCTTTCTCTAAAAAACTACAATAAAACCTCTGAATTATGTAATCATAAAAATTTACCACTTATCCATTTGTGACACGTTTTTAAAGTCAACTAAATATAATTTTGATAAAATTAGCTCAGATTTAGAAACTTTACATCAATTGATAGGTTATAGTACTTTAAGTAGAAATAAACGAGGATGGTTCAATATTATCGGGAAGGCTACAAAAATTCTATTCGGTACTTTAGACGAAGAAGACGCGAAATATTATGATAGCAAAATTTCAGATTTATCGCAAAATGAGGGTTCAGCATTAGCTCTTTTGAAAGAGCAAACTAAAGTTGTCAAGTCTACACTAACAAATTTCAACAATATTATTGGAACCTTAGATTTTAATGAAAACATTTTAAAAAATAATGTTAAAATTCTTTCCAAACAATTAGAAAAAGAACAAAAAGATATTAAATTTTTAGACTTAAAAGGCAATCTAGAAGAACACATTACGCTGACAAATATGATGTTACATCAACTACAACTCGAAGTAATGACTTTGATTAATGCAATTCTTATTGCCACAAAGGGTTTATTACACCCAGCAATTTTAACACCAGTTCGCCTAATTGATGAACTAAAACAAGTTACGGATTCTCTTCCCCATGGTTTAGATTTTGCTGTGCCTCTTGATATAATGCATTCTAATCTTATATTAAAAACGATTGAACTAAAAGTTTACTTTGAAAATAATCATTTAATTTATATAATTAATATTCCTTTAGTTGATGCACAATTATTCTACCTATATAAGGTATCGCCTTTTCCTAAGCCATTAGCCACTAATCAATTTGTTTTGATTCAACCATCTTCTAAATACATTGCAATAGACGAAACAAAACAGCAGTTCATAACTTTCTCTGATCTCGAATATAATAAATTTATAAAAATAACGGATGATAAAATGATTTGTCAGCAACAAAAACCAGTTTCATTGGCTCATTTAGTGGAAAACTGTGAAATGAAGTTACTTCAAGTAACAAATAAAATTCCAAAAGTATGCGAAAAACATATATTAAATTCTAATAGAGGTATCTTTATTCAGTTACTTACAACTAATACTTGGCTGTTTGCAGTGGCTTGCCCTGAATCATTAACCATTTCATGTATTAATCAAAATAAATTAGTAGACGTTATTTTAAAAAATTGCGGCAGTGTCACCATAGGAAAACAGTGTAAAGCGTATAGTGTTTCAACGATGCTCGTGCCTCACGGTAATACCTTTCAGTCGAAAATATTTAGTGAGTTTGTTCCGCCATTAGAAATTAGTGAGGACTGTTGTGAAAAAATAAAAAATAATAACATTAACCTGACAGAAATTTTAATAAACGAAAATTATAAGACTCTTTCAAAGCACATTCCTGAAATGAACATCGCTAGCCATAAACTAGACGACATAGAAAAGCTAACAGAAAATCTTGAAAAAAATAATTTTTTGTCAACATATAATATTTCTGGTTCTGTTTTAGCTTACATTGTATCTGTTGTTGTATTATTATTTATTGTTTACAAAATATATTCAAAATCTATAAGAAAAACTTTCTGTTGTGGAATAATACCAAATATTTGCGTAAGGGTAAATCAAACCATTGAACCATCCCCGAGAAGTAATAGATATATAGCTCAGTATACTAGTGAAACTTCTAATAGAATTAATAATCATGATCACCCTGAGGACGATCAACCAGGTATATCATACACGCCTCGCAGAGCTATTGGTCACACGTCCTCAAGACGATCAATTAGATAAGTAATAATATTATGTTTTATTATAAGTAATAAATTTCTTTAGTAGAATCTAAGTAGATTTAGAATGCCTAATTATTATAAAAAAAAACAGTTTTCAATATTATATAGGTTAGTATAATATAGAATAAGAACACAATTCATAACAAATTTTGTAAAATCATTTCGAACATAATACTTGTTAAATATTAGTATCAATTACAAGGATGTATATTTTGTATCATAATCTATATTTTAACTAAGGAACGAAACAATTTCATTATTATAAAATCTCTCATTTAGGGGGGGGTGTTGTGACCCCATTATTTTATAGTCATTTTATTTGTGAATAGTCTTAAGTATTATATATTCATTAGTCTAGAGATAGTTTGACACGTAAATGCAATATTTAGACATACATTATATTTCGGCGGAACCTTCCGACAAAAGCTGCTTCAATGGTCGTTTATTGCAAGGGAAATTCTAAGTAAATCATATCATCAAGTCATCTAGGAACCCTAGTGAAAATCTCGAAGAGTGATTATTTTCACGATTGCAATACTTCCCTTTTACGAGGGAAGTAAAAAGAACACCAGTTGCGTAAATTGTATATATTCAATATTTATGAATAGTACCTATTTAGTAGTTAAATATAAGTTTATTTTCACATTTTTTCTAAATTTTCATTATCTTTTTAATGCAAATATTGCATATTTATTTACCTACTGTTTTGAGTATGTATTATTTCTAAATTGCGTTTTGTTTGAAAATTTTGAAATAAAATCATTGTAAAAAAAAATAAAATCTTTTATTATATGTATTTTAAATTCTACTTCAAATTCTATTTTATGCACGTTCTTCCGCCCCAAATATTATTATACCCGAAAAAACCTATCATAAACTCATTTACACTATGTCGATAAAGCTTGGGAAGGTTCAGCTATAAAAACATTAAAAGAAACCATTGTAGTAAAGTAAGCAGTGGCGTAGCAAATACTCCCCAAATTACTTTTATAGACACCTTTTTTAATCAATTTTACAGACACGTCACTGCATCTCAAATTAGGGAATTCATATAAAAATAAGTTCTAGGTAGTCAGTATAGAGCAGGTCAGTCATTATGTCAGTACTATATTGTCAGTAGAATTAAGTCAGTAGACACAGTAAGAGTAAAGATTTGTTAGAAGTAAGAAGTGTCCCTCTTGTACAGAAGATAATAGAGAGATTTGAAACAAGTTGAAGTATTTACATTTACTACCAGTGCTAATACAAAATACTAAAATTATTAAATCATAACAGTGGTGGCATTCGGCGAGTAATAAAAATATTAAAACATAACAAAACTTACTTAACTTAAGCTCGTGTATTTTATTTGGTTATTGAACATATTTAAAAGTTTCTTAAAAATGTATACAGAGTGTTTAAAAAAATTTGGCCACTGATTAATCACAATTCTGCCCAAAAATCAAATTTTAAGAGGACGAAACCGCCCCTTAAATATCACAATATTTTTTATTTAAAAACGGTTAATTTTTCAAAACAACGCTTGATCAGGTATATTTCTTTTTATTTTTTACATATTTTTTAAAAATGTATACAGGGTGGTCCAAAAAATCGGAAATAATGTATAAACAATAATGTCTCAAGCCCCTGTTGACAAAAATTGAACGAAAATGCAACAACGTGGTTTCTAAAATAAAAAAAAATAAGGCGATCTAAGTACCTACCTATTTATATCCCTTTCGTTAGCGTCATACGCGAACGAAATCGCGGGACCTCGTTAGCATTTCTTTAATTCACGGAAATAAGGAAAAAATGCCTTGGGCAGGAATTTGGACGTTTCTCATAATTATTTAACAAAATGGCGTTAACAAAAATATATACTAATATTTAAAAATCTACATGTATTGCGCGCGCTAAAATTTAATATTAAATAACTAAATATAACTTTTATGTTAGTATGTAAAAAAAAACAGACAGACCGATAGAATTGAGAAAAGATGTTTTTCGTCATCTAGGGCCCCTAAAACGTAAAGATCCGAAAAAATCTCGGAAAGTGATTTTTTCACAATAACAATACTTTCCTTTTACGAGGGAAGTAAAAAAAACACCAGTTGCGTAAATTGTATGTCTTCAATATGTATGGATAGTACTTATTTAGTAGTTAAATGTAAGTTTATTTTAACATTTTTTCTAAATTTTCTTTTTTTTTTAATGCAAACGTTGCATATTTATTTACCTTTTGTTTTGATTATGTATTATCTTTTAAGAACATGTTTTGTTTGAAAATTTTGAAATAAAGTCATTTTATTTCAACTTTGCTTTTACTTATCTATGCCCTAAGTCATTGTAAACAAAAATAAGAATCTTCTATGAACAATATTTTTCTTTAATTTTTCATTAAAAAAAAAAGGGAAAATCGCTCACATGGTGTACAGGGTATCCCAATTCTAGTAGAGAGAAGCTATACGAGATATGGAAAAGTGAAAACTGTAAAAAAGTTGCCCAAATTTAAAATTGAGGATATTAATAGATATCCGGAAAAATACTGATTTTTGAAAATCCTTTTAGTTTTCTACCGAGTTTTTTAAAAAGATATTTTCAAATAAATATCACATCATCACAGCCACCTTTTTTCCTTTACCAAAATACGTTATTAAGTTTACGATTCGACGATTAATCTCGGAATGATCATCATAAACTTTGCTTTTTAAATAGTCAAACATTTTGTGTTCTTCTTAATAAACAGTAATTTTAGTTCTAAATCCAACAGCATATCACACCTAACATTTTTCCGATATTTCGGACTAAAAAACTATCATCAATGCTAGTTAAAAATGAATGCCGGGGAACCGAAAGCCCGCGTAGGGTAAAAAATTCAATTACCTACGTCATTTTGAAGTGGGTAAAAATGTGGTATTGAAAATGTAAAATTTATTTTTCTCTACCTCTTTTATTAGAATCAGAAAAGAAGTACCTAATTCAAAAATATTTCACCTTCATTTTTTTGTTCTACTCCGGACTTAAAAATCCATTCTCATTGCCATTTATTTTCGTCGACAATATGACGTCATTAGATTTTCGACCCGATGTTTCGTTCCTCATCATAAATTAGCACTGATGAAGGATTTTATTAGTCAGAAATATTGTAACTTTATTAGATCAGAATAATGTAAAAAGTAAATTTTATCTTAAAAAAAGGTAAGTAATAATAATTTGTAAATTAAAATTTCGATTTAAAGGTAGACCTAAAACAATCTGCTTTATTTTGTTTTAATAAAGTAGCACAAGGATTTTTTCCTATATTTATAGAGAAAATGTCTCTAGCAGAAATTTGGATGCGTTAAAATCTATAATTAAATAACTAAATATAACTTTCATGTTGTAATATGTAAAAAAATCGGTAAATTCCTTTACCCGGAACTTCCCTCGTTATGAATTATTACTTTTATTAGGAAAAGTGAAATGCGATCCGAGTTAGTTCAGTACAGAGTCACAGTATATGTGTTACATATACTGTCTCTTCATTTTTATTATGCGCCATTTTGTTCCTATTGGATTCCTACCAATATGTTTACCATTTCCTTTCTATCTATGCCACATTTGACTTTTGGGCATAATTTAAAATAAATTCAATAAGTATCCCATTTTCACATTTAATTTTTCTGCATTTTAAAAATTTTATTTGGCGGTTTTTGTGTTTCGCCATCTTAAATTGAAACCCATATTATCATCTTTACCTACTCCGTTAGTCCGCAGATATCCCAGATATTAAGTTTCAGAATGGTTTTCATTAACGATCCCCTTGTTGTTATGTTAGAGTGGTATATTATTGTTTCATCCTCAGGACACATAGATTTTCTAACCTGCATGAAAGCCATATTAGTCTTTACCTACTCCATTGGTCCACAGATATTTTTTTATCCCAAAAAAATACACCACTCTAACATAACCACAAGAAGTTCGTTAACGAAAACTATTTAGAAATTTAATATCTGGGAAATATCTGCGAAGCAACGGAGAAGGTATAGACTGATAATATGGGTATCATGCAGGATATAAAATTTATGTGCCCTGAGGATGCAACAATAAAGTTGCGAAACGTCGACAATTTAAAAAAGTCATTTGCTTATTTACTGGGTTCTAACCCCAAATAATACACCACTCTAACATAAAAACAAGAGGATCGTTAACGAAGACCATTTAGAAACTTAATATAGGAAATATCTGCGGTCCAATGTAGTAGGTAAAGACTGAAAATATGGGTTTCATGCAGGATATAGAATCTATGTGTCCTGAGAATGCAACAATAAATATTCGAAACGTCGGCAATTTAAAAAATCTTTTATTTTACTGGATCCTAACTCCAAATAATACATCACTCTAAAATAACAACAAGAGAATCGTTACCCAAAACCATTTAGAAACTTAATAACTGGGAAATATCTGCGAACAAACGGAATACGTAGACTGATAATATGGGTTTCGTACTGGACATAGAATCTACATATGTATCCTGAACATGCAACAATGCAGTTGCGAAACGTCAACTATTTAAAAATAGACTTTTGTTTTTTTTTTTTACTAGATCCTAACCCCAAATAATACACCACTATAACATAAAAACAAGAGGATTGTTAACGAAAACATTTGGAAACTCAATATCTGGGAAATATATGCGAAACAACAAAGTAAAAGTTCTGGTAATATGGGTTTCATGCCCGATATTATATGTGTCCTGAGGATGCAACAATTAAATTGCGAAACATCGACAATTTATAAAAAACTTGTTTTTATTATTCTTAACTACAAATAATACACCACTCTAACAATTTTTTTTTCAGGTTTTTCAGGTCATATTAGATTTTTATCATAACATCAGGCCATCCTCATATGACGCTTAATTTTTGGTCAAAATTCAGTCAATCGGGTAAGTAGTATTTAAGCTACGTCGCCAATCGACAGACGGATGTAATTGATAAAACATGTTTTTTGACATCTAGAGACACTAAAACGTCAAGATATGTAAACCCTGAGACGGTGATCTTCTTCATGATTACAAAAATTTTATTTGGCCGCAATTTTGTTCCGTCACCTTGAAATATTAACACAATTTTACTAGTTTAGCCCTATACCACAGTTAGTTATGACACACAATTTGAAATCAATCCATTAAGTAGTTTTTTCTGGCTGCAGTTTTAAATAATTTATTATACCGCCATTTTGGTTTCGTACCAAAATTTGATCAGTTGATTCCAACATAATACTTGATGTTTATGCAAAATTTGAAATAAATTGAATAAGCATTTTTTTCAAAATTATGTTTCTAACATTTCACTAGGCCGCCATTTTTTTTACCAAAATATTCTCAAGTCATACCCATATGACCCTTAATTTTTGACCAAAATTTGAAGCAAATCGAGTAAGTAATCTTTAAGCTATGTAGCGAACTGACAGACAGAACGACAGAATTGATAAAACATATTTTTTGGCATCTAGCGACGCTAAAACGTAAAGATGTGCAAACCCTGAGAGGGTGATTTTTTCAAACATTTTATTTGGCCGCCATTTTGTTCCGCCATCTTGAATTAATGCCACTATTTTACTAGTTGATCCCTATACCACAATTAGATATGGCACACAATTTGAAATCCAACAATTAAGTAGTTTTTTCATATTTTATTATGCAGGCATTTTGTTTCGCCATCTTGGATTGCTACCAAAATGTTACCACTTGTTTTCAACATAATACTTGATGTTTTTGCAAAATTTAAAATAAATTGGATGAGCAGTTTTTTAATATTAATTTCTTTAATACTTCACTAGGCCGCCATATTGGATTTACCAAAATGTTTCCAGGTCATCCCCATATGACTCTTAATTTTTGACCAAAATTTGAAGTCAATCGGATAAGTAGTTTTTTAGCTACGCCGAGAATAGACAAACAGTCAGACCGATGGAATTGAGAAAACATGTTTTTCGTCATCTAGGAACCCTAGTGAAAATCTCGAAGAGTGATTATTTTCACGATTACAATACTTCCCTTTTACGAGGGAAGTAAAAAGAACACCAGTTGCGTAAATTGTATATATTCAATATTTATGAATAGTACCTATTTAGTAGTTAAATATAAGTTTATTTTCACATTTTTTCTAAAGTTTCATTATCTTTTTAATGCAAATATTGCATATTTATTTACCTACTGTTTTGAGTATGTATTATTTCTAAATTGCGTTTTGTTTGAAAATTTTGAAATAAAATCATTGTAAAAAAAAATAAAATCTTTTATGAACAATATTTTTCTTTAATTTAAAGAAACGTTTGTAAAATCGCTCACCTGGTGTACAAGTTATTCCAATTTCTAGGGTGACCATTGGGAGAAGCTACAGGAGATATAAAAAAGTTTAAATTGTGGCAAAGTTGCCCAGTTTTGTGCTCAAATGCCGTTTTGAAATTGAGGATATTTCCAATCTACCAAAATATGTTATTTAGTTTTACGATTTTAAGTTTACGATTCGACGGTTCATCCCCGAATGTTCATTATAAACTTTGCTTTTTAAATAGTCAAAAATTTTATGTTCTTCTTTATAAACAGTAACTTTAATTCTAAATCCAACAGCGTATTACACTAAAATTTTTCCGATATTTCGGACTCAAAAACATCATCAATGCTAGTTAATAATAATTGCCGAGGAACTGAAAGCTCGCGTCGAGTCAAAAATTCATTTATCTACGTTATCTTGAAGCCAAAAATGTGGGAATGCAATTATTAAATTTATTTCTCTCTACCTCTTTTATTAGAATCAAAAAAGAGGTACCAAATTCAAAAATATTTCACTTTTTGGTCTACTCCTGAAGTTATCTAAAAATTCATTCTCATCGCCATTTTTTTTCTCGACAATATGACGTGATTAGATTTTTGACCCGATGTTTCAGTCCTCATCATAAATTAGCACTGATGAAGATCTTTATTTGTCAGAAACATTGGAAAAACGTTCAATTTTGGGACACCCTGTACATTTACTAGTTCAGAATAATGTAAACAGTAAATTTTGTCTTAAAAAAGGTTAGTAACAATAATTTGTAAATTAAAATTTATCTCCTTTATTTTGTAATCATAAAACAATACAGAGTTTTTCTTATTGTCATTATATTATATTACTTGTTAGTTCCCTGTCAAAAGGAAAGTATAATAATCGTAAAAGATCACCTTCCGAGATTTTTTCAGATCTTCACGTTTCAAGGTCCGAAAACCAAGTTTTCTAAATTCCGTCGGTGTGTATGTCTATCGATCTGTCGGTCTTGCCTGATCGCGGCACATCTAAAAATTTACTTAACGGACTAACTTCAAATTTTGGCCAAAAATTATATGGGGATGACCTGGTAACATTTTGATAAATATTCAATATGGCAAAACAAAATGGCGGTCTAGTGAATTGTTAAAAAAATTATTACTAAAAAAGAACTTACCCAATTTATCTCGAATTTCCCAGAAAAATCAAATATTATGTGGGAAGCAACTGGTAAAATTTTGGTACGAATCCAAGATGACAAAACAAAATGGCGGCTTAATAAGTTATTTAAAAATTCAGCTTAACCAAACTAGATATTAAATTGAATTCAAATTTTGTGCAATAATTAATTGTGATATAAAGAAGAACTGGTAAAATTGTGGTACCAATGCAAAATGGCGGAACAAAATGGCGTCTAAATAAAATGTTTATAATGATGAAAAAATCCCCAGGTTTGACATATCTTCATGTTTTAGCGTCACTAAATACCAAAAAATAAATGTTTTATTAATTCCCTCGGTCTGGCTGTCTGTTTGTCGGTCTGTCAGTTTGCGGCATAGTTTAAAAACTACTTAGCCGATTGACTTGAAATTTTGGTCAAAAATTAAGGGTTATATGGGGACGATCTGGTAATAGTTTGGTAAAAATGCAATTCAGCGAAACAAAATGGCGGCTTAGTGAAATGTTAAAAAAATTATAACTATAAAACTACTTACCCAAATTTTGCGCAAAAATCAAGTATTATATAAGAATTAACTTGTAAATTTTTGGTATGAATTCAAGATGGCAGAACAACACAACGGCTTGATAAAATATTTCTTCAACCTAAGAACACTACTTAATGGACTGATTTCAAAATATGTTCTATAACTAAATGTGATATAGAGGAGAACTAACAAAATAGAACAAAAAAATCACCCACAGGTTTTATATATCTTCACATTTCAACTTCGTTGGATAAGAAAAAAATATGCTTTATCAATTCACTCGGTTCGTGTGTCGGTCTGCCTGTCAGTTCGCGGCATAGTCTAAAAACTACTTATCAAATTTTAGTCAAAAATTAAAGGTCATATGATCTGGTAGTATTTTAGTAAAAATCCAATATGCCGGAACAAGATGACGGCCTAGTGAAACGTTAAAAAAAGTATTACTAAAAAAAACTACTTATCTAATTTACCTCAAATTTTGTACAAAAATCAAGCGTTACATAGGAATGAACAGGTAACATTTTGGTATGAATCCAAGATAGCGAAACAAAATGGCAACCTAATAAAATATTTAAAAAATCAGCCTGAAAAACTATTTATATTAGATTAATTCCAAATGTTGTTCAAGCATTAAGTGTAATATTGTCAAGCACAGAATTATATGCATAAAATATTACTTTCAAATATCAAGTACAAGAATAATATCTCTTATATCTCAAATAAAATAAATGCTAAAAGACGATCAATATACCATACATAAAAACAAGTAATTCTAAGATATTTTGCAATGGCCTAAATTACACATCTATTGTTTTAAAGTCAATACTCTGCAAACCGCAACTCGCCCAGAATTGTTTATAATATTGGCCGTTTTAATAACGATTAATAAAACAATTAACTAATTGCTCTAAAGAGATAAACACGAAAATCGCTGACCAGCTGAGGTTTACTATAAAAAGATTTTAGAATCCTCGAGAGGGGGATTATTAAAAAAATGAGAATCAATTAGCGAGTCAGTGAAATCGATCAACGAGAATCAAAAAGTGAACTAGTGATTTGGTCAGAATGTTTTTATTGAAAGTGCTGTTCCCCTGGTCAAGGGGCCAATTAATGTAAGTTATATATTTTTCTCTTAAAGTGAAAATTGTAGAAATCATACTTTTAAAAACGACCATCTGTAAATATGTAAATAAAAAGTTAGGTGTTTTTTAAATATATATTTTATTTAGTTAGATCCCTACGTCCCTAGTCATACCCTATATCGGGACCATGACAATATAGAGATAAACTAACGTTGTGGTACGAATTCAAGAGAGCGAAAAGAAATTGCGGAAAAATAATTTTTTTTTGAAAAATCACCGTAAAAAAATCTTGTTAAACTAACTTTAAATCTTGCAGAAAGATAAAATGTGATATAAGGATAAACCGGTGCGCATTCAACATGACGTAACAAAATAGCGGTGTGTGTCAATGTAAAAACTACTTATTAAATTTATTTTAAATGATGTCCAAAAATCAAGTATGGCTAGACAGAAACTAGTTAAATATTGGTAGAAATCCAATATGATGGAACAAAAAGGCGCCCAATAAAAATGTTTGAAAAGACTCACTATGTATTGAACTAAATTGAGTCACACTTCACTATTCCTAATAAACGAGATTCGCAAAGAGGAAAGTTCCGGGTAAAAGAAATTTACCGATTTTTTTCTATTAATTTTGGTGCCGCGAAATTAAGGGGAAATTTCGATTTTAGTTTTTCCTGGAGGTCCCTACCAAAAGTAATAAGTACTACGATAACGAAGCAGCCAAGTGCTTAAAATATTAGTATAAAATAGTTACCAACTGTTAAGACCTTCCATTTTAACGGCGTTGTTTTTAGAAGAGGATTTACAACTCTTGCTGCATAGTTAGAAAACTGAAATTGTCTAGTCGGCTGTTTTCCAAAACTCGTTTATTGTCAAGTGCTGCGATTTAATTTACTTTAGCTAAGTAAATTAGAAGCTGAATATGCAGTAGCGAAATTTAGATTCTATCCAATATCCTTTTTACAAACAAATAGTTCCCTAATTTTAATAGATTACGGCAATCCCTATTCAAAAAATTTTTTTTCACATTAAATGTTTTCTTAGATAATAAACCAGCTTTAGAAAATTAGTATTTGGTCCTGCTAGTTTTATAAACTTCAGGTAAGTTCACATGAGCCAGAGAGAGATTTACAAATGATGATTCAGTTCATTAAACCAATTTATCCAGAGTGTAGTTGGCAGAGCAGAAAGACCAAAATATTAAAACACCACTGAAAATTGTTTTCAATTTGTTAATTGTTAAATACCCTTTAGTTACTTGTAACATCATTAATTCGGAAATGTGAATATATTCTAAGCCAGAATACTATATTTTATATCTATTTGATATCGTCAATGTCACACTTACAAAATATTTTAAAAACGAATACATATAAATAAAAGTATGACAATAATCAGATTGTTAGTAAGAAACTAACTTTAATACATCTTACAACGAAAGTATGATTATCTAATGCTACTAGTAAGTGTTTTAATTCCACAGAAACAAAAATGGGTGTGGTCTACATATAAATTGCTCTAAGCCTGTATAAAATCTATACTCTGACCTTGATAGTTTTAGGTAGCTGTTAAGTAATGAAAGGATTAAGGAAAATGATAGGCCTAAATTAGATTCATTTGGCAGCATACACATTGAAGATGATTTAGGACCTCTGTTAAAATTGGGTTCAGTTAATAGTTGCGCGAAAGATTCCAGAAAAGGATTTAGGGATTTTGCCTTTATCACAGTAGATCTAAATTGGAATGTAAGGATAATATTATGTTGAGATTAGAGTGGGATTGATCAAAAATTTTTCTGCGAAAGTGCTTATAAATAATGGTATTGGTTGAGAACGACAAAAGAAGTAACTGCTATTGTGCGAAGAAATAAAATTCCAGCTAGGGTTAAAAACCTAATATATAGTAATGTATAATTGAGGGTGTTGCTGCAAAAAAGGGCCAGCTTCAATTTTTATAAGTTAGGGGAAGTTAAAAAAAAGTTTAAAAAATATTTGGCTTAATATTAGAAAAGGAATATTGGTATATGGAAAAAATTGGATATGCCTCTATAATCGCCATAATTTGTAGTTTAAAATCTAAAATGATTTCATAAATAAATATATAAACAATGTGGAGATGATCCCTATTGGAAGATTTAGAAATATACAAAAGATTTGTTTAAAATTGTTATTATTGTAACGATAAAAAGACTAACTGGAGCGATTAAATATTTATTAACCAAAATATATATTTTTCTTAAATTGAAAAGGGTTAGTTAACTTAATATATTATTGTGTTAATCAAAAACACTTAAATATAATCAGCTTGAAAAAACTACTTATATTAAATTAATTCCAAATTTTGTTCAAGCATTAAGTGCGATATAGAGATAAACTGGTAAAGTTGTGGTGCGAATAGCAAAAGAAAATGGCGGCCAAATATTTTTTTTTAATCAACCTAAAAAAAATCTTGTTCAACTGACTTTAAATTTTGCAGAAGAATTAAATGTGATATATGGATAAACAGTGTACAGATTCAACATGGCGTAATAAAATGGCACTAAGTGTTAATGTAAAAACTAATTAATAAATTTATTTTAAATTATGTTCAAAAATTAGTTGTGGCATAGATAGAAACTGGTAAAATATTGTAGAAATCCAATACGATGGACCAAAATGGCACTCAAAAAAAATGTTTAAAATGACAGTATATATGTATTACTAAATCACTATGTACTGAACTAAATTGGATTACACTTCACTATTCCTAATAAAGGAAATATTTGTAACGAGGAAAGTTCCGGGTATAGGAATTTTACCGGTTTTTTCTCTATTAATTTTGGTATCGAGAAATTAAGGGGTAATTTCCATTTTAGTTTTTCCTTGGGGTCCCTACCATAATTTACGATTATGAAGCAGCCAAGTGCTAAAAACATTATTATAAAATAGTTACCAACCTTCTACTTCCACGGCAGTGTTTTTAGAAGATAATTCACAACTCTTGCTGCATCGTTAGAAAACAGAAATTGTCTATTCTGCTATTTTCACAGCTCGTTTGTTGTCAAGTGCTGCGTTTTAATTTACTGCAGCTAAGTAAATTAGAGCCTGAATGTGCAGTAGCGAAATTTAAATTTATTCCAGTATCCTTTTTATACACAAATAGTTTACTAATTTCAAAAGATTACGAAAATTCCTATTCAAAAATATTTCTTTTCACATTAATTTTTTTCTTAGGTAATAAAACAACTTTGTAAAGAAAATTAGTATTTAGCCTTGCCAGTTTTATGCACTCCAGGTAAGTTCACATGACCCAGAAGGAGATTTACAAGTGTTGATTTAGTATATTAAACAAATTAATCCAGAGTGTGGTTGGCAGAGCAGAAAAACTTAAATATTAAAACCCTACTGAAAAGTATTTTTAATTTGTTAGCTGTATATATAGTTTTATTTACCTTTTAGTTACTTGTAACATCATCAATTTGGAAAAGTAAATATATTTAAAATCAGAAAACTAATTTTAATACATCTTGCCATGTAAGTATAATTCTCTAATTTTGCTACTAATTTTATAATTCCTTAGACACTAAAACAGGTTTGGTATACGTATAAATTGCTTTAAGCCTGTGTAAAATCTATACTGTGACCTTGATAGCTTCAGGTAGCCATTAAGTAATGAAAGGATCAAGGAAAATGATAGGCCTAAATTAGATTTTTTGGCAGCATACACATTGAAGCTGATTAAGGACTTACGTTAAAATTGGATTCGGTTAATAGTTGCGCAAACGATTCCAGAAAAGGTTTTAGAAAAAGATTCATTTTTGAAAATAATGTCTTTATCACAGTAGACCTAAATCCGAATGTAAGGATAATATTATATTGAGATTAGAGTGGGACTGAGATGGTAAAAATTCTTTTGCGAATGGGCTTTTGCAGAGCTTTTAAATAATGGTATTGGTTGAAAATGCCAAAAAAATAACTGCTGTTGTGTGAGGAAATAAAATACCAGCTAGGTTGAAAACTTAATATATAGTAATGTATAATTCAGGGTGTTGATGCAAAAAGGGGCCAGCTCCAGGTTTTATAGGTTATAGAAATATATAAAAAACCGTAATATAATAATAAACTGGTATATGGAAAAAATTCGATATGCCTCTATAATCGCCATAATTTGTAGTTGAAGGACTAAAATAATTTCAAAAATAAATATATGAACAATGTGGAGCGTATCCCTATTTGTCCCAAAGATCTGGAAATAGACGAAATAATTGTTAAAAATGGTTATTATTGTAATGATAAAAAAGACTAAATCGACCCATTCTGTATTTATTAACCAAAACACACATTATTCTTAAATTCGGAAATTCTGATTAACTGAATATATAATTGTGTTAATCAGCAATACTTAAAAAATATAAATAGATCAAAATTATATCATCATCGGTCTCTGATACTATTTCTGCTATTCCCTGGACCCCAATCGCTTTAGATTTGATGTCATTATATTCCCATTTATTTGGAGGAACAAATTAATCAATTGCATTACATCATTAAACTTGGCTGTCTTAAGCGGCAGTGACGGATTATCTAGTGGTTTATTTGGTGCGGAAATACATAATCTTTCTTCCTCAAAAACTATTCGATGAATCCGAAGCAACGGTCACAGGGAAGAAATTTATGCCCCGGTTCAGGGAAATGATGTTTTATTTCGTCCAGGATGGTATTTTTACTATCAAATATAAACACTAAATTATGGATGAGTTTTTATTTTGCGCTACTGCATTATCAGAAAACAAGTACAGCATTTTAACACTCTTGAGGAGTATATTGCGTATGCAGTAATGCAGGAGAAATACTCTCTCATTTGGAAATTTCCTTGCTACAGTTTCATCGTCTTTGTTTTGTAGGAATAAATACCAAAGTTTTACTTCCAGAGTTGACGCTTATAGAGCGCTTCTCCTGATGGAACGGAAAGTTTTGTTGGTAATCGAACACCATTGTTTTGACAGTTTCATCCTGATGAGCTATGTTTGTTACACTTTTTAGTCCCTCGAAAAATAATGTAGCTTTTTTGTATGTCTTATTTATTCATTTCGAGCTGTTTTATTTCATTTTCGTCAAGCGTAGATTCTCGGTAGTTAAAGTTTTGCTTGAAAAAAAGAAAAAGAAAATTATATATAATAATTATATATATATTAATATAAATCACTTTGAGTTTCAACTTTTCCAAATATATTTCATACATTCGTTTAACATTAAGATTAGGGAATAAAAATGAGCATATTTAGTCTAGCTGAATACGATTCACTGCGAGGAAAATTTTATATATGTTTTTCTATATTCTGAATAGTTTGGTCAATTACCTTATTGGGACAATTGTTATGTTTTCCTCGTTTGCTCATGCGTGGTGCGTTAATACTGAGAAACGTTACACTCACGTTTCCAAAAAATCAAAAATCAAATCAAAAAATTTTCTCTATTTCCAACTTAACATAATATGTATGGGACCAACAGGTATTTTCTCCGACACCAATCTCTCCAATTGTAATGAACTTTTCTGAAATAACATTTTGTTTATCTTCATTAACATATTGAAACTACTTAACTTTTACCTTCAGCGGTGGCCTTTTTTTACATTTCTCTTTCTGCAGTAGCTGCTTTCCTATTTTTCTTAGGAACCAGGAACTAACTTATTTCTACTATTGTGGGTAGTCAGGGGCTTCTTGATTGTCTTCATTGTTTGTATTATCTTCCCGTTTCTTTTTTTTTGTCTTTGCCAAACTACGTGGTTCAACAGGTTTGATAAACCACTTGAAAACACGCCCTCCGTCATTATTTTTGTGAAATACTACTTAAACAATTGTAGTGCACCGGGCGGCTAGCGACTAAAAACTACAACATGAACAGATGCTCGAGATAAAGATGGCACAGCCAAGCACGACCTACGACAACCAAATGACGGCTTTGAATCGGTGCAAGTAGAGCGCAGCACCGGAGTTGTGCCCTTTTTGCTCCAAAGCAACAGGGAAACAGCTCCAAAATGTATTCTATATTCTTCGGATTTAATAATAGCTGCTTCATTCTTGCATCAATTGATGCGTTATATGTTTTTACAACGTATACGATAAAACACGAAAAATGACCAAAAATAGAGCTGGTCCTTTTTTGCAACAACATCCTCAACTGTTAATGTGTATGACGTTTTTCGATCTGGCCTTGTTTACGATTTAACACGCTTTATCATAATAATAAGAATATATAGAGTTAAAAGCCATTTTTATTACATTTTTGTTAGAATTACACATATTGTTTTAACTGAAATAAAATGCAATTTAAAAAAGTTTTGCAAAACTGCATATAAACAACATAATATTTATTTACATCTGATATATCCAGAACTTGTTTCAACTTAATATGTATGGTATATATTTGCATTTAAATTTTTGATATTTACGTTGTTAGTATTAGTATTTTTCTAATCTATTGATTTCCTGTTGACACAATAATTCAGATTATTAAAAGAATTCGGACAAGTGAGTTCAGATTATAGAGTTTGTGATATGGTTGTACATAAAACGTGCAAACACAAACCAAATTACATCGAGAGTTTGAAGTTTTTTTACCTGTAAATTTAATTATCGACATACAAATTAGCCAAATAATACGTTTGTGTTCTCCAATATTTACAACGAACAAATTAAAATTGCGATATTAATAATCGGCCAAATGGAAAATTAATAAAACTGGTTTTGGAATTGTAATTAAAATAATGTAATCTGTTTTTAATGCGCCCTTCCCTTTATATAAAGACCCAATCGTGCTCACGAACTGTATTTATTAAACAATTTAGTGATGAGCCATTATACATATTATTTTAATCTGGTTAAAATATATTAAAATATTACCAACCGCTGCAGTAGTGGATATGCGCACTAGGAATTTCTTTAAAAAAATTAGGCAAGAGCATAAGCTGAACGTAATTGTCAGAATCTGACGAGTGAAAGAGTAAGATTTAAAAAAAAACTTAAAATAGTCTTGCACTACCAAAAAATAAAAAATATTATGCTACGTAACAGTTTTTATCTATTAAGAGATATTATTAGTTACCCTAATAACTGGAATGCAGTTAATTATTTAGAGATTGCTTGAAGTAGCAATTCAGATGGCCAAACCAACCTGACGGAGAATGGATGTCCAGTCCGCAGTGTTTGTACATAGAGATTAGCTTAACTCCCAGACTTTTAAGAAGTTACACCAGTTTCGCAGTTAAAATCTCTTAATCACGATGTATGGCAATTTATTATCTGCAAGTAATTAAATAACAGATGTTACGATTTGAGTTTGTAACCTTTCGGGTATTCAAAGATTTTCTGTACAAAGTTTGCAAAAGGAAACAAAATTTTATGATAGTAACAATTGGTACAAAGTAATTTGTGGGTATCGTGTTCTACTGTTTGCTTTTATACTCCGTAATTAGGACAATGAATTAAGGCAGAATATTATGAGAGAGAAAGAATGTATGCTGGTTAATTTGTCAAGCAGAACTATTGATTGTTCCAAAACGTTTAATGATTTCATTCTTGTTTACGTAATGCTTTTTATATTGAACCTATTTACACAATGGGATTTCAATTAGCTATTAACGAATTATTTCCAGAGTTAAGTTAAGATGTGTTTTTTTAATTTAATACACTTCTCAAAAAAATTGTGGAATAGTTAGAAATCTGGTATAACGTTGAATGCTTGTCTTTTCAAAAATAAATAAACTGTTTTTTACAAGGACGGTTAAAAAGTATGACGTGATGTAAATGCAGGAAAATTTTAATTTAACTTCTGATATTAACAGACAATTTGCTTGATTTTTGTATGTCAAACATTTTAGTCCCTGATACATTTACAAATTTAGACCTCTTAACGTCCTAGATCTAGCAATATGCAGTTTAAGATTTTATGAATGATTTTATTAAATACTTTGATGACAGTAAAGAAGAAAATTATGAAGGTATGTAAATTAGAAAAAATGTATTGGATGTATTGAAAATATTAAGAGACGGTAATTTTCATTTTCATTTCAAGTTACATGTAATAGAAACACCCCCACGCGGCGATTAGCTCTTTGGTAAATAAAAAAAAATCAAATTAAACATTTTTGTAAAACATAATATTATATTTATTGTCAATTTCAAATTAACATGCTTTTAACTAAAATATTCCCAATTACTAATAAAGTGTTCAAACACACAAAAACATGTTGCCGTCGTGAGTATTTCCAAAAGTTTATAAAAGTTTCAGAATGATTTGTCTCACTTAAAATTAAGTTATTAACAGATAGTTGGTCTAAATTTTGTTATGCTTGCAGTAAGGCTAACTTTACTTGGGAAACACTTTGCCACAGAATAAAAACCAAACAAAATTTCTGCACATACGATCCCACAAATTCTCGATGGGACTAAAATTTGGGCTTCGAGCTGGCTAAATCTTAACAGAAATCCTAGTCTCTACAAGATGTTCCATTACAACCGCGAAAATATGCGTTCGCGCATGAATATAAAACCGTCATCAACAGGAAGAGTAAAGTTATAACATGCAGCTCTAAGATTTCCGTCATACATAGCTAAGAGTATTTTTGAAAAAATAAAAACATTTACACAGTCACCTTAAAAATAGTTTTTTTCTAGCTTTGGACCTGTGGCTGCCTCGTATGGTTTAAGTTGCTTTTCTGGTCAACGATTTCTGACTATCTGGTCACTAAAACATGATATTTTAAATTTGTACTTAGAAATCGAATCTTGACTTAGGGTTGTTTTTCTTTTGCATCCCATCTTCTTCGGTTTGAACTAGTTCCCTGATATATTTTCAAAATTTTGTATATAGGCGCTTGCGATCTACTCATCAAAAGGGCTATATCAGTTAGCGATCACCCCTGTTCAAAAAGCCTCTAGGATAGGGGCATTTTTCCGGTGTTATTCTTTTGTTAGCGTTTATAGTCACCGATGACCTTCAACTTTAAACGTAAATTTAAATAGTAAGAGAATTATTTCAGTATTATTAAATGGCAAAATTTAGACCAGCCAATTTATGGTAAAAAACTGTCTTTTTGATTTTCTTGTTCTTTTTATCTAAAAAATATGCTTTCTCTTTAAAGTTGAAGCTCGATGGTTTTGCTGATGTCAAGATGCCAGCATGTAGGAAAAGTTAGTAGTCCAAAAATTATAAATTATGGTTGTTTTTTAGTGTTCCCAATATCCTAGTTTCTTAGATAAAATAAGGCAAGAAAATCAAGAAGAGAGTTTTGTTATATATTATAATTGTTTTTAGTAGTTTCATACAGAACTAGTCCATTTTTATCAAACTGAAAAAAAAAATCAGGACTCAAAAGTCCACCCATATACAAAAAATCGGGGATGGTGTAAAAAGTCAATAATTACCATTAATATAAATAAGGCACCATAACCAAAACAATTAAGCAATTTAGTTCGAAACAAGCTTACGCTTGAATTACCAATCAGAGAAGTTAGTGTACATTCATGATGGAGGTGGTAATAGGCCAGAATGCAATAGAAGAGATTATCATGGAAGAACTTGAATGATTGTCGTAAAGTACAATGTTACATTATTAAAAAGAAAAATAATTAGCAAAAATGATAGAAATGACTTGGTGGTTATACAAGGTAAGAATACTGCGATTATTCTTTGAAAATATAGTTAGAAATGAAATATGGCTCAAAATAAAACACTTTATTAACACAGGTAAGAATGGGACTCCTTTTTAACTTCTGTTATCTCCATATTTTACAATAGATCTAACTTCTTACTTTTATCGCGTTCATGAATTATATTTACATTGGCAGATTATGAAAAACAATGTTTTCAGAATAACATATAATTCACATAGGCTGGTTTTTGTATTAAAAATATATTCTGTATTATGATGTTTGGTGGTTAGTCACTCAAGCGTAACCTTTTCTCAAAATTATTTATTATTGTCCAAAAACAATGCTCCAATGAAAAAACTCAAAAATGTTTCTTATAAATGCATTTACAAATACAAACCATCTTATAATGAAATACATAACAACATTTTAATTATTACAAGAAATTTAGGGTTTCAACATATTTTGGAAATAAATCTCTAAATATAGGAAATTTGTAAGTTATTTAATATCTCTATGGCACTTAAAAGAAAGCACTGCATAGTTGGAAACAAAGATAAAAAGAACAGTCTTAAGAAATTTGGAGTTTATTCTCTTCATTGCGGAGAATCTCCTGCTGTCTACTTAGGACAATCAGGTAGAAAATTTCAACAAGATCCCAGAAACATTGCAAGTTGGTTATGAAACATCAAAATACAGACATTTCTAATACAAAATCAGCCTATACGAATCATATGTTATCCTCAAAATATCATTTTTCAACTATGTATGTATGTAAATATAAAAAATGAATGCGAGCGACAAAAATAAGAAGTTGATTGAATCTGTTTGGAATAATGGAAATAACAAGAGCTAAAAACAGCCCCATCGTTGACTGATTGTCGTAAATTACCATGCCATATTAATAAAAAGAATAAGAATTAGCAAAAGTGACAAAAATTAATTGTAAGTTAGGAAAAGTAAGAATGCTAGGGTTATTTTTTTGAAATGCTGTTAAATATCAAATGAGGCTGAAAATTCAACACTTCAATAACACTTGTTAGGTATTTTCTATCATTTTTGCTAATACTTTTTCTTTTTATTATTGTGGAATTGTAGTTTACCACAATCGGTCAGGTGAGTCCATGATAATCTGATCTTTTTGAATCTGGCCTATCGCCATCTGCATCATTAACTTATATCGACGTCGCTGATTGGAAGCTCAAGGGTAACCTTGTATCGTATGTACCTTTAGGTTCTTTTAGAAGACATGTCACCAAATAATAATTCATAAACTTATTTTTGACCGAAACCTAGACTTTGTGTGTTTGATGATTGCCACATTACCAGGTCTCCTTGAGTTAATATGAATATCTACTTCAAACCTGAGGCATCTCATTGACGTATAAAATACACAACAGTGGCCCTAATACTAATATATTAATTATAGATATACATATAGCAATAAAAAACATACATATCAATATAAAAATCAATATAAATATCGGAGGTTAAGAATAGCTCTTAGAAATAAAATCGTTGTTCAATCACTTAAAACCGATTACTTTCCCATAAATAGTGGGAACGTGACCATAATTCACTAAATTGATTATCCATTACCGCCAATTACTGCTTAATGGGTTCAAACTGTGCCTTTTTATGAGTTTGGGTTATTCTGCACAGTAAATATTTATTACTAGGTTTCCACAATTTACAAATCTGTATATTGCCTGTATTCAATTGACGTAATTGGCAACTATAAATTGAGTACTAAATTATTTCTAGTAAGGATTTTGTTATTTTTCAGTTAAATATTTTGTTGGTTAGTTATTAATTTCAATATGAACAGAATCTAGCATTACGAGCCCGACATGGATCAACAAACAGCTCTAAAGGCTTATACATTCAGGCAACCACTGGTAAACTAATAGTATTTCACAAATAATGAATAGGTTACTCTTATGTTCTAATGCGGCATGCTGTGGATAGTAATCATGTCAGCATGCAGCTATTTCATCTATGCTATATGAAAAGATTGCAAATTTTTTTAGACAATTTTTTTTTTTTTTGATATGTCGGCGCAAGCACATCGTTTTTTAAACACGAAAAGAGAAGGTAGTCGGAGGTGAATGTGTTGTAGATATTTGTTTTTGAATAGTGATATTCTTGGGTATAAGTTTTTTAGTTACTTTTTGTTGATGATGCCTCTTATTTTCGGAATTTTTAAGTAACTCTTAACAATATGCTTCCCATACACTACATTAGAAAGTTTTTTATTTTATTCTCAACGATTTTTTCACCTCATATTTCAATAAATAGAGAAAATTTATAGACGTACTATTAACTCAGCGAAACAGTAATATTATAGACTTAAAATTTTGAACAGGAATAATAAACAAAAGAGTTGTGAAGCATTGTTAATGATATAAAATACAAAAATACAATAAAATATGACTGATACAAACTTAAAGTCTAATAATCCCGATTGATTTTATTGTACAGGGTAGTCCAATAATAGAGGACGTCGAAGAGTATTTATAAGTAAATCGGTTAAGAGAAATTGCTGTAAATTATTTTGAAGTTCGAAAGTTGGTCGCTAGGGGCCGTAACAGCAACACAAAAGTGTAAATGCGGATTTTCTCTTAAATTTCTATAATTGAGGTATGTTGAAAATATAAGCATTGTATATTGTATATAAACCTTGCTTCAGTGAAACAACAAAAAAAAACGACGAAATGAACTAATAACTAACAATAAACTAACAACAAATATATTGAAAATTACTGAAAACTATTTTCCCAAATATTTTAAATGGCATTTCTAAAACGGTTCACCATATCGTTTCTTTTTAGTAGGTCGCATATGCTAATTCTTTTTACCTTAAATAGTTTTCAGTAATTTTAAATACATTTGTTGTTAGTTTCTTATTAGTTGTTAGGTAATTTTTTTTGATGTTTCACTGAAACAAGGTAGAACTCGGTTTAATCTTTTTGCCCAAACCGAGTCATGCTCTGCCTCGTCCTAGCTTTAGCTATTTTATCACAAAGCTTATGTTATTATGAGACTGAGTTTTAGTTTTTTTTGATTTGTTGCTTTGTTAAGTTCTGTTCTTTACAGTTATGCAGGATTGCTATAGTTTTTATTGAAGTCTCGTTTTTTTCCAGTTTTTTTGGTTTTCCAAAAAATTTAAAATTAATTGAAATGAGACATGAAAACAATTTCTACTTTGTCGTAGTCACTTTATCTCCTCTACAAAATGGCAAGGTTAATTTCCTAATCCGACGTTTCTGATTCGAGAGACCATCATCAACTTTCCTAATTTAAATTAAAAACCTTTTGATTTTTTTGAGACAATCAGCATTACTTGGAGACTTCCTGAACAACGCCATCTAGTGACCACTAACACCACTAAGAGCTCTTTTTTTTTCGACATCAAGTTGAATAAAATCAGTTCATCCAAAACAGAGATGTCAAGATTTGGAAATTAAAAATGTTTGACTTTCTCCCACTACTTTATTTTTGAAAATACACAAAAATGATCTAAGTAAAAAGGTTCATAATTGGTTGAATAATACAATGATTATATTTTCAACATACCCTGAGCTACAGCCGGCGTCCTCTATTATTGGACCAGCCGGTACAGTAACAGCCAATATATATATCAAATAAAATTGTGAGTAATGGTAATTTTCGCGATTTTCTCACGAATATAGCCTAGCTACCGACGCTTCTGAACTCAAGTAAGTTGTATTTCAATCAACATATTCAAGGCTCTGCCAGACAATATTTTGTCTGTTTTTTTTTCTGGGGCCATAAATGTTTCATTTGCTAATGTTCCATCTGAAAGCCCTCAAATTTTCGTCCTGTTGGTTTACCACCAACACTTGCAAAAATTATATTATAAAAAAAACACTAATGATGTTATATTCTCTCTGCGGCTTCTGTGATCTTTTCAAGGCGTCCGATTGTCTTAATCACTGTATTCTATTAGAAAAAAATAGGGCGGTGTCGTTGGACTGGTTTAGATCGTTTCTAACTGGAAGACAACAAACAATGTGTTTGTTTCGGTGACAAGATACCGGATGGTTTTAGGATTGTGAGTAACACAATATGGAAATTATAAAATAATCATCATAGTACGCTACATTCCGATTCACAAAAACATTACACTTTCTCACAATACTCTATATTAAGTGAGTATTTCAAAAGATTCGAACATCAAAACCGCTTTCAAATCAGGAAATACTTTAAGAAGCCTTCTGACAAAAAGAAAACCAAAAGACATCGTCAAGAAAAAAGAATACTATACAAATCCAGTGTGAGTGGGGTGAATCGTACATTGGAAAAACAAGACGTCCTCTTAAAGTTAAAGTCAAAGTGCATTTCAGTCATACTCAAAAGAGAGAGACGTCGAGATTGGGCATACCAGAACACGTCTGGTCTGGTAAAGTTTTGTATAGAAAACAACACTGGCGAAACCAAAGTTTATAGAAATAGTTTTCATAAAAAGGAATCAAGGCATTTTCAGCAAGCCTATTGTCGATATTCCAAATATATGGAAGCCGCTTCTAACTCAAAATGATCTCCTAAAACTTCGCAGTTCAGGTAACCAGGGGGCGGAGACTCCACGCATCACCGAACACGACTAGTATATAAGCCCGTGGCTCTAGAGTTTGCATTTTAATCAACTAATGAAAACTTTAATATTATAGTCTCAAGGTTACAAAAACACATTAACGAAATCCGAAAATGGATGGATAAATGGAAATTAGAACTAAATATAGGCAAAACTCAAACTATTGTTTTTTTTCCAAAAGAAGCGGAACTCCTATAGCAAACAAAATTACAATTACAATTAAATTGGTTGAAAAACATAAAATATTTAGGCGTTATTTTCGATAGAGGGTTAAGATGGTCAACCAACACTGACTATAATATCAAAAAAGCCAGGGGCACTCTTGCCTCAGTTTACAGTTTATTCCACAGTAAAAGCAAACTGAGTACAAGAAATAAAATTAACCTATACAAGGCCTATATCAGACCTGCACTTACTTACGCCTCACCTACATAGAGCATTCACCACATCAATCAGACTAAAAGACTTCAATCTGTGCAAAATAAAATAGTTAGACTTATACTCAATGCCGATAGATTCGTAAGGAACTCAATCCTACATAGAGACACACATATTGTAAGTATTTCAGAATTCATAACAAATCTTAACTCAAATTATTACGTAAGAACAGATCTTTCCAACAACGATTTAATTTCCAATTCTCACGTATTCTCTCTAACAAGAAATAAATTTAAATTACCCAAAGACTACCTTTTACCTAGGAAATAATTCCTTTCCCTCCGCACCTGGGATTCTCCTCCTCTCTTTGATTACCCTTCCTAAACATAATTTGATATATACGAAGAATGAAAAGATGTAATAGCCTTCCAGGCTGACATAAACTAGAAGAAGATCCCGAATAAGTTTGCAATTAGTTTACACTTAAAAACGATTGGAGATAGTTATCATTTGAAACGTTGTGAAACCAATGTAATGAAGATAATGCAAATCAGGCAGAAAAACTGTGTACGACACTTTTATAAAACCTGTATGTAGACTCTAATATAAAAGTACCAAGACATGTCGGAGCTAACAAAATTCAGAAATTTTAAACCAAATCAGATTCGTGTACCAAAGAAAAACGGTATAACCAAATAAATAATTAATAAGAAACAAGGTTTGGAGTATTTAGCATCACATTTTATCATGTGCCTAGCGCTTTCGACAATTTGTCATCTTCAAGGCTATGACCCTACAAGAGAATGTACAGGATAAAACAAATTTTAAAAAATAATTTTTATATATAAAACAGGGTTTTTCCATTTTTAAAAAATTCACGGCTGGTTGCAAAAAGCTCAATTAAGGTTTAGAATGTTTAACGGAATGTCAAATTTGACAGCGAGTTCCTAAATTTCTATAAGCAGCTTGTCAAATCCGAAAGCTCGGTTAAATATTCTAAACAGCAATTAAGTTTTGTGCAACCGGCTGTCAGTCTACAAATGTTAAAAACGTAAGTAGTAATTGTACTTACTCGTCAGTAATTGATTCCTGCCAAGTTTTACAGTGTGTCCCAGATTCGCTTCTCTATACAGGGATCTCGGCTCCTATTATACCTACAGCAAAGGTTAAATGGGGAAAGTTTTAGAGGAAACTTATTGCATTCGATATCCGGCTTCAGATTTACGATCGATCAATTGTTTTTGGAAATATCGGGGAAAAACCGAAAATGGCGGATTTCGTTTTTGGCCAGTATATCCAGAACGGTAAATTTGACAGCTGCCAAAATGTGACATTATTCGGACACATTTTTAAGACAAATAAGATGGTGTATACGACACGTCTTCATTGTTTTTTGTTAACCCGCAACCCGCCTCAACTTTCATTTTTATTATAGCCGCCGTATTGGATTTTTAGATTTTTGGAAAGAGCCTAAAATTTCCAGTCTAGTGGTATCTCATAAGTGCATTAAAAATTTTAGTATCATCGAAATATTACACTTCGTAAAGTTAAGTTCCAGTTTTTTCTAAGGAGGCCATTATTTAAAGTAATTTTAGCTCTCAATGCTTTTCTAAGCAGGCCATGATTTATCCGTAACAAAATTGGATTTTGACTTTGACGTTAAGTTCAACTATTTGAAAGTATCAAAGCTGTGTTTTAATAAGTAGTAGGTACGCTTTTATCCCAATACAATCATAAATCTGACACATAAATTATCAAAACCTATAGAAAATGGCCGGCATTCCGTATTCAAATGAAGAAAAGGTTGACATGTTAGCTCTGTACTTTCAATCATACAGAAACGCCGACGTTACCTCAGCAAGGTATTTGGAGATGTACCCCGAACGACGGCAACCTCATAAAACCCATTTTAGGAAAATCGTAGTTATTTTAATTAACTATGGTGCCTTCGAACAACCTAGAAGCGGATACAATAATAACAATGAAAATCGAGACAGAAACATTTTACAAGCTATCAACGAAAACCCTAGTGCATAAGAACTGTAGAACAGGAAACTAACGTGCGAAAATCAACAGTACAGAGAGTTTTAAAAAAGAATAATTATCATCCATACAAACCCATTATAGTACAAGGACTTAATTTTCCAAGACGACTACAGTTTTGTGAGTGGTATACTAGGAGGTATAATAAAAATCCTGATTTTGTAAATCATGTCTTGTGGTCCGATGAGAGCAGGTTCACGAATTGTGGAGTCTTTAATAGGCACAACCGTCATCATTGCGCTGTGCAAAATCCTCACGAAGTGGCAGAGAGACGTCTACGGATCAGATTTGGAAGTAACGTTTGGTGTGGGTTGGTAAGTTAATCTATCCAATCTTTTTTAAATAGGCACCAAATGATGGTAAAATAATAATCTTTTTTTATTCGTTTAGTTCTTTAATGATACTAAAAGAGTATAATCTAATAAAAAAAGTAAAACGTCAGTCAACTTACTTTTTTGATATTGTATTACATTTTTATTTAATCATTTTGTATTGCAGTTTCGAAGAACCTATAAAAATAGAATTGGGTTCTTTAAATTTATTAACACTTTATCTAAATTTTCTGCAGATTTAGCTAAGTCTCTAAAATTAATTTGATTGTCTAAATTTAATGATTTATTATTACCCGGGAAGCCTAGTTCTTGCGTTATGAAAAAACTACCATATTAATCAAATGTCGAATTATTTTTCGATTTTCATTATGATTTATAGAAAGGCGTTCAGCTGTATTTCCGAATAATTTAAATTTTAAAGCGCAAGAGGTTTGTTCTTTTGATATTTTATGTTTTATTAAGGCACGGTGTACTTGTTTGAGATTATTATATCATTGAAATAAATTGATTTAGTATTTCCGAAATTAATATGCAATACCAACAAAATAATTTATTACGGCTATTACTTCCCGCTAACCAAATATGTTTTTCTTTTTCATAATAAAGCTGAATAGGTTTCAACTGTATACAAGCTCATTCATTACGGGATGTTTCGATAATTATTTTTGGAAAGAAAATATCTACTTTTTTATAAAGATAATTTTCCCTTTATAATTTATAGTTTCTAGTACCACCCGGCCGCGCGACCTTGCCGCCCTTGACTGTTGGGCACTTATTTTTAAATTTTCTTAATCAGGTTGTACCAGCCTTACGAGCTGTTATAACGGAAGATGAATTAAGAAGAATTTGGCTTCAACAAGACGGATGTCCGGCTCACAATACCATTCAAGTCAGGAACTAGAGTAGAGAGCAGTTTGACGAAAGAATAATTTCTTTAAATGGTCCAATATCTTGGCTTCCTAGATCCCTTGATCTGTCGCCCTTGGATTTCTACCTCTGGGGTCACACGAAGAATGAAATCTATGAATTTGATCCCCCCGTGACCCTAGAAATCCTGAGACACAGAGTTCTGGACACATTTAGAAATATTAACCGAAATACACTTACCAGGGTTGTACGAAAAACAGTTACCAATTATCAAAAATGTCTCGATGCAAATGGACGTCATTTTGCAGATTTGTAAATTAATGTTACCCACTTACAAAGTAGTTAAAGTTCATTTAGATTTTTTAAGTCGTTATTTACGTTCATGTTGTATTAAAAATTCAATGCGTTCAATATATTACTTACTTATTAATGTAATCTTGTGACAAATAAATCATGGCCTCCTTTAAAAACTTTGAAACCTAATTAAGTTTGAAAATTTGATGACACTAAAATCTTTAGTGCATTTGTGAGATATCACTAGGCTGGAAATTTTAGGCTCTTTCCAAAAATCGAAAAATCCAATATGGCGGTCATAAGAAAAATGAAAGTTGAGGCGGGTTGCGGGTTAACAAAAAACAATGCAGACGTGTCGTATACGCCATCTTATTTGTCTTAAAAATGTGTCTGATTAATGTCAGATTTTGACAGCTGTCAAATTTACCGTTCTGGATATACTTACGAAAAACGAAATCCGCCATTTTCGGTTTTCCGCCGATATTTCCCAAACTTATTGATCGATCGAAAATCTGAAGCCAGATATCGAATGCAATAAGTTTTCTCTAAAACTTCCCCATATAACCTTTGCTGTAGGTATAATAGGAGCCGAGAACCCTATATAGAGAAGCGAATCTGGGACACACTGTATATCTCGACCAATCTCATTAAAAATGTATTAATCATATTAGAGGTATTTAAATTAGAAATTTAAATATTTGTTAAGATTATAGCGTCCAAGTATATTGAAAGTATTGAAACCCATCAATTTAAATAAAGAATTGCTTTAAAATAAGTTTTATCACATAGGACTTCTTGTTTCAGCACGGCAGCATTGTAAACATGGCGAAATAAGCGACGGTAGTTAATTTGGTTTCTTTTGGAATTGTTTACACCATAATAATCTACTATACAGAAAATGTATGCTTCATAGAATTTGAATACCAATATATCAATTATGCTTTTTATACTTTAATATTCGACTAGTTTATTATTGACAAATAATGAGAGTATGTCAAAGTCATTTAAAGAAGAAATAAGGGCATTAAAAATCATCTAATCAATCTTGTTTATTATTGGTAAAACTAGATATTTCTCGAAAAGACATATTTTACTTAGTCAGACATTAAACTTTAAAGGCACCACAGGTATTATAAGAGATAACGCTTTCGGGCGACGTATATCACTGAGAGGCCTTCAGAAAAGAGTGTGTCGACCTCAAGCCTTATTAGCTTTATAATACTTTAATAACTATAATAAATGGCATTTTGCAAGCAAATTATTAAAATACTGTTTGACGTATATTATCTATTTGTCCCTATTTTTTTACAATTTAAGATCCGCCTAGTTTGCTAATATATCTCCAAAGATACACGGTATGCAGAATGTATTTTTAATTGTTAGGTACATCAAGAGATCCAAACTCTTCACGAAACTAAGTGTTGTTATCGATTAACGCAACACTGTATTTCAGTTATTTAAAAAAAAAATATTTCTATATCGAATAGCTATTTCAAATAAAAATATGTTTAAGAATTCATGGAAAGGTTACACTTCCCAAATTATCGTGTGACAATTTATCTAACACCTGCGGTAGTATCATCCGCTTTTTGTTTCATTCTGTTTGCCGAATCGATATCCACCGATTACATTTAATAGGATTAGATTAGGCGTTTTCGAAGCTCAAGGATAGAATTAAATTGACTGTACTATTTTCTTGTCGTCTCCAGAGAGACGAAATTAAGGGCTCAAAGTAATTTTAGTTGGTGAATTACCTGTCGTAGCTTTTTACTATGGCATCATTACGTTCGCTCTCTACGCAGATTCTGGCTTTGTGTTGCTATTTTGTCTTTGAATTGTATAAGTGTACAGGGTAGGCAACAAAGAAGAAAGGCTGACTATTATGTCAGAAAGTAGTAATCGCACAGGTTTGGCAGACAAAAATGTCTAGTAAAACGGCCTAGAAAAATTGCTGGACATTTATTTAATGCCAGGATGGCCAGTAGGGGGCCTAACATTAAACCAACTATGAAAATAATGTTTTTTCTTTAAGTTATTCAATTAAGCTATACAATATATATATATATATATATATATATATATATATATATATATATATATTTATGTAGGTTCCCCGCGCATCAGTCACATTATTCAAGAAGAAAGAGCCCCCATAATGAATACCTGTCGCCTGATCTTAGTTTAGGAAAAATGTATAGCCTTTACAAAGATCAAACTCCTGAATCAGTGTCATATTTTGTTTCCTCCAACGTATTTAATAAAGGATACAATTTACATTTACATGCTCTTGTGAAAATTTGATTTTTTAAAGATAAAAATCTAAGCCTCAACTGATGAAACTGCAAGGCAGCAAAGTATTACTGAGCCAGAGCTACATCTTCGTAAGGCTGAATCAGCAAAGGAAGAGCTAAAAATGACAAAAATATCACTTTTATTAGTTTTGACCTAATGAAGACATTGGCCATTCCAGTTTTGTCAACAGGTGTATGCTTATTATAAGCGGCAACTGTGGACATTCTGTCTGGGAGTTCATAACCTGGCAACAAACGAGGCATTTATGTATGTATGGAATGAATCCAAAGCCTCAGAAGGTCATGATGAGATAGGATCTTATCTTCTACATTTTGTGAAAAATCATGTTCTCTCGAAAATACTCATACTCTATTCAGGCCAGTGTGAGAGCCAAAACTGGAATATAAAGATCGCGCTGCACTGTGATTATATTGTATGTTCCGGTAATTTCCGGTAATCACAGTAGACGAGATTGATCAAAAATTTTTGATGAGTGGACACTCGTATTTGCCTTGCGATCAACACTTCGGGCTCATCGAGAAACAATAGAAATTCTTCAAAGATATTTACATTCCGGAACTTTAAATTTATTATCATAAAAAGCCAAGATTTTTTCTACTACGTTTCTTCAATCCCATATCACCAATAAAAAGAAATCTTTAAATGACGAACAAATGGAGTGGCTCAAAATGCAATGAGTGAAATTTAAAAGCTTGAACCATTCCTAATACATTTCAAATACTTCAACAATGTTTTAATTCCCTTCAAAACCATGAACATTGCAAAAAATAATGCTGCCACTTCTTCAGTTAATAATAGTAATTTGCAACTGCTCTATCCAAAAGAACACAAGGTGGATATTAAAAAAAAAGTAGGACTTTCCGACATCATGCCACTTCTTTACCAAGATTTTTATAAACATTTGAATACAAGAGACGAACAATCTGAAGATTTCAGAAATGGAGGATAACTATGATGAACAATTCGGTTCAAGGACGTTTCTGTAAACTAGTTTTTTGTAAAACTGTATTTTTATAAAATATAATAGCTGTTTTTACGACATATTTGGCCAAAACATTTTATTTACTCTAGCCTAATAATTTTTGAAAATTTTATTCAAAAAAATATAGTATTTTGCAACTTTTCTGGTACTAGATTCTTAGTATATCGAAAATAAATAGATTAAATCAAAATGCATTCTATTGAAATCTTCTCGGATAAGAATCAAACGAGGCAGTATTTTCCAAAAAATTTCAATTCACGTTTTCCTAAATCTACTCTTTTTGGATTAGGCCGTTTTTGCACTGGTAAACTCATATATACTATAAATGCTAAGTTGCTACCTCGATCGCTAGCTTTTCTAGAACCTTGGGAGAAAAACTTGTATAAAAACTCAGTGACACTTTGTTTAAATATTTCACAAACCAAACGGAAATATTTCTTAGAAATTTATTTAAAACCAGGGGAAGATTAATAACCCTTATCCTCCAAAGACATTAAACTTTAGCGTTACAAATATATAGGGTTAAAAAAAATACAGCTATAATCCGATCCGTTACAACTTGGTTCCAGTTGTTGGTGTGCAAGCTTTCAAACTGTCCATACACTAAAATTTGATTTAATATTAAATGCCAATCTCGCAAAGTTTTAACTTAAAGAAATCTGCCATCAATAGCTGTAGTTTTTCGTTTCTTGCCCCTACCTACCCTACATTTATTTCTGATAGTTTATCTAAAAGGTCCACCACTCTTTTGATGGTTGAGCGATGAACGTGAAGGATTTTTTCAACATATTCATAATTACGTCTTCATCTTCATCAAGAGCAACAGCTTCTGCGCAATTTTCCGCACGTAAAACCATGGTAGTGTAATAGGTCTGTGAAAAAATCACTGTTAAACTGACATTAGGCAACAACGAGCAAAGCCACCTAGTCAAAAAACAACATTTCTTCACAGTTTATTTTGTGACAAGTTCATCTCACTCTAAAAAATGAACCAATGCATGTAAAGGCATGAACCAAAATGCAAAATACATACACCTACATAATCGCTAGAATGCCAAGGAATTAGCAAAAGGCTGGATATACATGTTGAAATTGATCATTTTATCTACAGTTTGGTGAAAAAGTTGAAAACTGAAACAAAAATAAAAAAATCATGAGACTTCAAATTTCACCGAATACATATTTATATATATATATATATATATATATATATATATATATATATATATATATATATATATATATATATATATATATATATATATATATATATATATATATATATATATATATATATATATATATATAAAACGTGCTAAATCTAGTGGGGCTGTAGTCAAAGAGAGGGGACCTTAGATTAAAACACTTTGTTGCTTTGCCAAGCTTTCGGCAACTGTTTATTGCCTTCCTCAAGACAGCCTAAAAATTGTTATTATTTTGTATTAACATTTATTTAAAAAAAAAAAGTTGTTGTGGACTTACTACTTGGTTTTACTCTTGAAGAAACAACACTGAAAAATTCTCAACATTGCTAAAGACCTATATACATATTATTTACACCTTTTTATCACTAGTTTTGACTTGGATGTTGTTATATTAACACATTTTAAAATTCTTAAAGATTTGGTTTATTCCAACGTGCAGACACTGTCGGCCATTTTACGTATTTTAAAGGCAAATTATTATTGTAAAATGGAGAACGTTTTTTTTTTATTTTTGCTCTCCTTCCGTTACTTCACACTAGTTGGTTTACGCGTTTTTTGTTTTTCAAATAATTGTCGACTGAACACGAATCGGTAACGACGGTTTCCCAAATGTATAGTTGGAAAAGAAAAATGTAGATGGCGCATTAGTAAACAGTACTCTGCAAAGCTGGTAACCCAATCAGCACAAATCTTACAAGTTCTGTAATTGTTGGTTAAACGATGAAAACATTTTATATTCTGTAGTTCCACTAGATTTAGCACGTTTTGTTCTAACTAGTTAGTCACAACTACCCACCCTCTCGCTATATATATATATATATATATATATATATATATATATATATATATATATATATATATATATATATATATATATTTAATGCTAAGTTGCTATTTCGTTCGCTAACTTTCCTAGAATCTAAGGAGAAAAACTTTCAAGATTTTGTACTTCTCACAATATAATTGTATAAGAACTCAATGTGATTTTGTTTAAGTACTTTACTAAACTTTTACGACAGAAATATTTTTAGGAATTCATTTCGAACTAGGGAGAAGATTAAAACCCTTATCCTCTAAATGCGTTAAGCTTCAGCTTTACAAATATATAGGGGTTAAAAGAATACTGCCAAAGTTCATTTGTAACAGCTAAAATTCGAGTCCTTACAAGATTTCTCTCAAATACGCATATCGGGGGATTCCTTTTACATGCCTCTTTTATAGCGGGGTAGTATAAGATAGTGAAATGTACAGTATAGTTAAAACTATTAACAATACATTTAACTGCTTGTAGTAAATCATATCTAGACTTTATTTTAATATTGTATTATAAAAAGATTGATAGTACTAACTTTAAATTCAAAAATCGGACTTTACATTTGCATAACTTTCTAAACAGAAATGTTTTTTAATATTTAAAGGCTCTCTCTTCAGTTGAAAAAATTATCGAAAAGCTGGTCATATTTACAATATCTGCTCAGGTGAACTTAACATTTACCAAAACCTCTCGATATCAAAAAATATATTTTAAAAGTTCCTCTTCAACTTCAAATAAAGTGACACTTCTCGAATTATCGCTCGATCGATCCTACAGCAAGAACATTCGCTTTTTGCTTCGTTGTATTTCCGAATCGATTTTCACGGATTACATTATCTGATAAGATTAGATTATGCATTTTCAAAGCCCTCAAGGATAGCAGTGACAGCGCTAAATTAATTATGCTATTTTCTTAGCGGTTCCAGAGTAGACAGAATCCAGACACAATTGTTTAAGCTGACGAATTATCTACTGCAGCTATTCACTGTGTCAGACTGAAAATCGCCATTAAATAACTATCTACTTGACCGTATACAGGGTTTCATTTATATTTTAAGTATAAATATGAAATTTATAGGATATTTCTTCTATCTTTTAGGAATATCACAAATTCAAAAATAATCGTTTGAAACTAAAACTATAGTCACGAGTTTCAAACGACACACTTTTTGATATGTTTTCATAAAATGGATCTTTTCTAACAAACTATATCAAGTTTGATACCTATATCACTATAGGCAATCAAGAAAACTGACAAAGACCACTTCATAAGAGGCAACGCGTTATACAAAAAGAGAAAGATAGAGAGAGAGAGAGAGAGAGAGAGAGAGAGAGAGAGAGAGAGAGAGAGAGAGAGAGAGAGAGAGAGAGAGAGAGAGAGAGAGAGATAGGGAGAGAGAGAGAAAAGAAATATTTAACTTCTTATTAACATAGCTATTTGTGAATTTCATCAGTTATCTTGCACGAAGTAAACGAACAGGCCCATTTAAAAGTATATTAATGTCGATGGAATTCCATTTAAAAAATATAATCGGGTGCCTAGTTTATAATTGCCATTGATTTTTATTAAATCTTGATATGCTGACAGTACAAGAGAAATCCTACAATTTTTTATTGTAATCGTAAAAAAAACACTCTCCGAGATATTTTAGATCTTCACGATTCGAGGTCCAAAAACATGTTTTTTTAATTCGGTTGGTCTGCCTGTCGCGTCGGTCTGTTAATATATCTAAAAAATACTTATCAGATTGACTTCAAATTTTGTTCAAACATTCAGGGTTATTTGGGGTTGAGATGGTACCATTTTGATAAAAATCCAATGTAGCGGAACAAAATTGCGACCTACTGAAATGTTAAGAAATTGATTTCTAAAAAACTATTTATAAAATTTTTGTATTTAAATTTTTGTTTATCTAGTAGAGTTGAAATGTACCTCGGCAAATTCATACTATTTTTTTCATATATGAGTTATACTTCGATTAGACAGTCCAACAGATAGGAATAAATTAACTACATTATCAGCTCGTCTCACAATTTAATTAGACCGCCCGCAGCAATATACGTTTCGATCAAAAACTTTTCAATGAGTACTTTTTGCACTCATATGAATACTGAAATTTCACTTCTCTTCACTAATGCTAAAAGTGTTTTCAGTACTAAAGAACATATGAAAACAATCAATGAAGATACACATCACATACACATCCCTATATCGCCACTTAATTAGACTTAGTGAACTAATGAACATCAACGGAACTGGACTGCAGAAGTTAAATTTAACATAAAATAAACAAATATAGTATAAAATAAAAATTAAAATTCTGAACCTAACGAATGATTACAAGCCCTATATCGTTCCTATGAAAATAAGTTTGTGTTGTATACCAGTTTGTTGATTATCAGTATAGACACAGAGTGAAAATGCAAAAGTTATTTGACTTTTAACCAAGTTTTAATTGAAAAATAAAGATCCAAAACTGGAGAGAATATGAGAATATAATTGATGCAGTACCAGAAGACATTATGGAAAGAGCCAAGAATATAAACGTCGAAATGTTACCAGAGACATCGGAATCCCGTTATTCCAAAGAATTCGAAACATTTAGTAAATTTATAAAATACACAAATTCAAGAAAGAAGAGGCAATTCTAATATAGTTTTCAGACATTTCAAAACCTTACGAGCGATTTTTGAACGAGACTCCAGATGTATACATTCTGACAAAAATTGTAACAATTATTGGTGTGGCAGGTGCCTACGCCGTGAAGAATTAATTCATTTGACCGAAGTTTTGTAGTAAATGGGAAATGAAATTTAAATTTAATTAAAAAATATGCATTAATGCGACCACAGAGTAAGCTCCATCGAAATTTTTTTTAAACTACAAAAACGGAAAATGTTCTGTCCAAAGTGTTGGAATTAACCAAATCGGCAAGATGTCCACCGTCGTGGTTATACACCTGCCAAATCCCGAACTCTAAACAAGGAATTATTTTAGGCAGTTTTCAGCCCCTATATTAGTAGATTTTGGAGTAGACACTACGCAACTTAAGCTTTAAAGTAGATGGAAACCTACAAATGTTGCGAAAGGTTATGTGGATGAGTCTTTGCATAACAACAAAAAAGGCCTGACCCTCCAAAACCAGGTTACCACTTCCAAATCCCGGCAACCACCAGCAATTGACTTTCAAAACCACGTGGTCTCTTTCAATTCGCAACAACCAAGTATAATTGCTCTTCAACCACTTCATTGAACATACATATGATATAAATAATTCCAAAATGACAAGAAATATTTTATTATCAGTTAAAACTGTCACTTTCCGCACTAATTAAATAGCTATTTTCTATTTTGCGATCATAAATAATTCGCATATAACTGCCAATTTTGGCATGCATTGTCACCAACAGTAAATATGTTTACTGTTGAACATTTTGAAGTTAGTAACTGCAGGCAAACAGTGATAATTACATGGGGGTCATTTTTGTTTTTCAATTTTCAGCTATCCTAGTTTTAAATTCGAGTTGGCCATGATTATGCCAGCATTGCAAACTTTATAGAGAAAAAAAAGCAGTGTCGAAAAATGAGCCATGACGACACTATTTTACGTATGAAATGCCGTCTGTGTTTGTAAACTAGAAAAAAAATAAAAGAAAATAGTCATTTCATAAGATATTTAATCTTACTCGCTTTTTAGAAACCTTGCCTGCGGCTCATATTTATACCTAAGGATTGTTAAAATGATTTTACAAAACTAGTGTTTTAATATACTATTACGCATGTCAATATATGATTCGTTACCAAGGTAGTATCAATATTTCAACTTTTTCTTAATTTGTAGGTACGCGCTTTTGACAAGAGATACATTACTATTAAAAAAAAATTGAGTACAACAATTCTCAATATACCATGTTTTAAAAACGACTTAACGAATTTTAACGAACTTGTTAAATTTCAAAGGCTTAAGCCCGCTACTCACTATTAAAAAAAAATTGAGTACAACAATTCTCAATATACCATGTTTTAAAAACGACTTAACGAATTTTAACGAACTTTTTAAATTTCAAAGGCTTAAGCCCGCTACTCACTATTCGATTAAATTCGTCGGTTTCATACATATGAATGAACGAATGGGCGAGTCAACGAATGGACAAATATTTCAACCACACTATTCATCATTTTTTATTTCATACATTCACATGGATTTCATGTCTTCAATGTTTGAAAATTCATAAAAAACAAAAAGTTTTATTCGGACAAATGGTTCGCCAAAGTCAAAGCCTGCTTGGTATACTATAGCCCGCTACTCACCAATCACCCATTGTTCATTGGCCCGCATATTGTGCGATTTCATCTTTTGGGCGTATAATCAAGTAGGCTTTGACCTCGGCGAATCATTCACCCGAATCAAATTTTTTGTTTTTTGTGATTTTTAAAACATAAAAAGGCATGAAATCGATGCAAACATATTAAATAAAAATTGATGAATAGTGTGGATGAAATATTAATCTATATATTGATTCGCCTATTCGTTCATTCATATGAACTGACGAATCGAATGAACGAATCAATGGATGAATAGTGTGTAGCGGGCTTTAGGAAAAGATTTTCTGCGACAGTACTATTAAGGTTTTAATTTAAAAAATTACTGAAACATTTGTTTTGCGATGACTACATCAACGTGAAGTGAGTAACTTAAATATATCATATTAAAGACAAAATATAAACCCATGGTGTGATTTAAAAAATTGTCAGGATATTTCAAATTATATTTATAATATGACTTTGATAATAATTTTCATTTATTTTTATTGATATATTCACCAGATATTTTATTCTTTTTAGTACAATTTTGAAATAAAAGTTTGTTTTTTATTTTGCTCAGCTTTTCTTGCCTTTCCGGCAGCTTTAGGAGGAAAACCGTACAAAATCTTGTGTTAGAAGAATGTTAACTAAATATGTTATACTAAATGTGGCAAGTTTATTTTTTATCCTATTAGCAATACTAATTATCAAAGAAAATATCCACAGAACATTATTCTGTACTATATTCCAACTAGTACAATTAAGCTTTTATAAAACTGACTATACTAAACAACGGAAATATATCTTAGGGAATTTATTTCGGGCATTGAGAAGATTTATACTCTTATCTTTTTTATGTATTAGGCTTCAGCTTTGAAGATATATAGGGGTTAAAAGAACTCTGTTGAGATCCATTTGCAACATCTAAAGAACGCCTTAAGGGATGACTTTGAATTATTCTTTTAAGTGACCTAAGAAAAATGTTTTGCCTTTTATTAACCAATATATAATGTCTCCCTAGTTCTTATTTGATACACAAGACATATTTTGCAGGCCTATCAAAAATGTTCTCTAAATTCCTATTTTTGACAAATTTGTCACTTCTTATTTGAGACACGACATTGAAAACAAATCTTTATTATATATTACTTGAAGCAATTGTGAAGAAAATAATACAGCATATTTTTTTTAACAACTGCAAATATAGATTTTTATGGTATTTTCGAGCTTCTAGGAAAAATGACATAGTAAGGTAAATTTGAAATTTTCAATGTTAAACTTAAGTCCGAATCGCAAAAATGTTAAATAGGTACAGGGTATTCCAATATTAGTATATCGTTTGAAAGCGTAGAAAATAATTTAAATTGCAGAAATTAAAAAAAAAACATCTTCTACTTGCAGTGTTGTGAATCATATAGGTTGTCTCAAAAAGGATGGGTGGCTAAAATTAAATTTTATCCTGAAGCCAGACAATCACCGTTTCTGCAGAGTGCTTTGGATTATTACCGTGTTGGAATTTCCACAGTACTGATAAATTTTCTTCTGCATATGATTGCATCACGTTTTCCAGTATGTTAATGTATTCATACTGATCCATAGTACTAGTTATTCTATAAAGAGGGCCAACACCATTACAAGAGAAGCAGCCGCATACCATGATACAACCACCACCAAATTTTACTGTTTTCGTGGTGTAGAGCGGATCACTTTCTTTATTTGATGGATGCCAAAGAAAACGTTTTCCATCAGAACCAAATTTATTTACCTTGGATTCATCTGACCATAGTATCTGCTTCCATTGTTGGACGTTCCAGGGAAGGTGATTTCTATCAAATTCCAAACGGTTCTTTCGATTTACTTCAGAAAGGTTAGGCTTCTTCCTTGGTACCCTGCCAAAAAGTTGTGCCTCCTTCAGACGATTACGAACGCTTCGAACACTAAATTCTTTTGGATTTTCAACAAAAATTTCTTTCAAAATATCAACCGCTGATTTGTGAGGGTCTGCCTCAAATGCGATCAATTCGACGATATGTTTCCATACTCGTTTTTCTGGGACGTCGCTTCCTAGGAACAGTTTTAATGATTTCATGAATCCTAACATGATGAAAAGATCACTTTCAACATTTGTTACTTTAGCCGAATCAGGTGAGTGCTAAGAATCACACTCGAATATTAATTTATGTGGACTCGTTTTATTGTAAGACCCCTAATTTGTTGCTAGTATCGGATTCAGTTTTAGACCTTCTCATAGAGGTTAACTGGATCATGTAGGGGACCCAGGTTACCACTTAGAAAAGATAAGTTAGGGTGCCTACAAATTAAGGGTTTGCAGGGAGGGGGTTGAATATATTACAAAAAGACGAACAACCATTTAGATTAGTTCACGTATTCCAGAGTCTTTGCAAAAAATGGCTCATAGACAAGATATGAATTTTGTGCGCTTCTTTTGAATCACCCTGTATAATTATTATTTTATACTTTAATTGAAATCGTTTCTTGTGATTCAATTTCCATGGTAAATTTTATGTCCGGATGTTGCTGATTCAGCTGATCAAGAGACAAGGAAAGATTTTCTGGACCATGAGACCATATTACAAAAATATCGCCTACACAACTGAGTCATGATTTTGGCTTCAATGGAGACGACTCTAAATAAATATATAATGTGCTTGAAATTATTAACAAAGTATTGTAGACTTTTATAATTTACATGCTAGATACCTACTAGACCTATATTAATTTTCTTCAATGAGCATAAAAAAATTAATATAAATTTTAGAAACACGTAAAAAAGCCTAATTAAAAAGTCCAAATTAATTTTATATTTGTGTTTTTAATTAAATTTTAAAAATGACTTTCTTTCGGAAGCACATAACATAAGTGGAAAAAAAAATTGTCGTGAAAATAATACATGAATCAATAGAGCCAGAATTATTTACAAGAAATTGTTAGTAAATTGCTGCATTTTACCGAGACCGTATATCTTAAATTGGAATAAAACGTGGTGCTTTTAGAAACACCGTATCTACGAATAAAAAACATTATTTTAGAAAACCTTTTTTATAAATGTGTCTTTTTACAAAAAAAAAATCTGATTCTGTTTTATGTTCTCGAATCAAGTAAACAGGCGAGTTAGCATCTTAGAAAGTCACTTAAAATATAATTACCAAATTGAAAAACTAATCCGTAATATTGCTTAAACAAATTAGTAGAATTGTTGATATTAATAGTTTACGTAGCATTTACTTTTCATTTGTTTAATCAATATTTTCTGTAGGTATTATGAGGTAAGTGGAGCCTATAAATCAGCAATTAATCTCTACAATTTTTTACAAAAACGTTCTGTTGAAATTATATCATTGTTTGGAATCAGAACTGCTCTCACTATGCTCTCGAACAATATACGAGTTAAACCACTCTTTACTAAATCCAAAATTTTAAATATCAGCAAATCAATTTATCACATTTGCTTTAGTGAAAATAATATCGGAATTTTACCATTTTGCACACTTTTAGAAGAGCAAAAAAAATATACAATTTAAGTCTTCATGAAATTAAAAAAAAACTTTATAATTGAATAAATAAGGAGATTTCTTGGGCGAAATCCATTTATAAATTTATTTATTAAAAATTTATACTATGGCCTTATTTGCTGATATTTTTTAAACTTCCTGAGATAATAAATACAGACATTTTTATATTTGGTAATACACAATAATCTAAAATGAGGTATGTAGGTTAGTTTAATTATTTCGCCGCTATCATTGCAATAACTTTATATTTATAATTACATATTATAGCCAAGGTTTCTAGATCAGATCACAACTCTCTTTAAGTGGACCGCATGTACAATAATATAAAGAGGTATTATTTATGGATGGCATTGCGAAACGATGTTGAAAAATTTGTTAAAAAATTTAATAATTGTCAAAAGTATAAATGCTCGGTGTCAAATATTGAGCCAATGGCAATCACTACAACGCCATCATACACATTTCAGAAAGTATACTTAGACCTTGTGGGTCCTTTAGAGCCAAATGTGGATAACAATAAATGTATTTTAACCCAGCAATGCGATCTGAGTAAATTCGTAGAATGTCATCCTATAAAAAATAAAGAGGCCACAACAGTGGCTGCGTCATTTATCGAAAATTTTATATTAGGATATGGTATCCCCAGGAAATAGTCTCTGATCAAGGAACTGCATTTTTAGCATCTACATTTATTAATTGTCTAGTTCCCCCTCTTTTATTAAATCTTAAAGGGTTGAATGTTTCCAAAAATAGACTAAATATAATCTTTTTTATTTCACTGCGTTTCGGCAAATGTTTGCTGCCATCATCAGGCTTTTTTGGGAGGTGTACACCACTTCAAACCATATTTTGTTTTAAATTTGTTTATGCAGGCTTATATTGTTAATTTTTATCAACATAAGAGCACTTCCTGCCATGTTGGAATTTTAAGACTAGCTATGAATAATATATGTACTGTTTATAGCTAGTCTTAAACCCGAACATTGCAGGAAGTGCTCTTATGTTGATAAAAATTAACAATATAAGCCTGCATAAACAAATTTAAAAGAAAATATGGTTTAAAGTGGTGCACACCTCCCAAAAAAGCCTGATGATTGTAGCAAACATCTGCCGCAACGTATCGAAATAAAAAACTTTATATTTGGTCTATTTTAGAAATCTTCAACCCTTTAACATCTACATTTAAAGAAACTTGTAAAATATTGCATCATACCATCATCAGACCCTAGGTTCTTTAGAGAACTCATATAAATCGTTAGGCGCATACTTACGTATGCAAATAGCAAAAAATCCAAAAAGCTGGAGTACTTGGGTACCGTTTTGGTAATTTCTATTAGTAATTGTGTGTACACTGAAACGCGGTATACTCTTGATCCACTATATAACTTCGACGGTTATCCATCGGAGCTTAAATACAGGTTTCAGCATGTATGGAATGATGCTCATAATAACTTGTTGTCATCGAAAAACCAAAGAAAAGATAAAAATGAGATAAATAGTAAAAGGTGAAATAGTGCTGTTAAGGAATAATTCAGGCGCTAAGATGGAAGTTATCTATAATGGACCATATACAGTAGTAGAAGAACAACCGCCTAACATTCTCTTAAATATTGAGTTAGTTTTAGTGCACAAAAATAGAATTAAGAAAGAGTATAGCTAAAAAAACAATCTTGAAATACAATTTTTGTTCTCCTTTCCCTGGGGAGGTGAGGTGTAAAATATATGGTAGCATTTAGCATGTTAGTATGTAGGACATATTTATATTTGCTAATACATAATAATTTAGAATGAGGTATGTAGGTTAGTTTAATTGTTTGGCTATGAATACAAAAACTTCATATTTACAATTACGTATTACGTATTATTATTACGTATATGCTTGGTAGCCAAGGTTTCTAGGTCAGTTCACAACTGTCATTAAGTGGACTAATATATTGTAAGAGAGATGAATATAGAAACTTGAACAGGCAAAACGTCTTCGATTTTTTTATAATGTCCTAATCGAACTTCCATCATCTCAATCCACCATTCATTAAAAATATGAGTATTTCTTAAAAATGTGTTTAGGTGATATATTGAAATGGGTGTCACAGATTTTTATTTAATAAAAGAGGAAATATCCTATTTTTCCCAGGTTCCAGCACTTTAGATTGTAAAATAAAAATTATATAAAAACTAGTTTTGCAAGTCAAAATGGTATAGGTGATATATATTTATATATATATATATATATATATATATATATATATATATATATATATATATATATATATATATATATATATATATATATATATATATATATATATATATATATATATATATATATATATATATATATATATATATATATATATATATATATATATATATATATATATATATATATATATATATATATATATATATATATATATATATATAGGGTGTCCCATGAAAAAAATAAAATTTAGTTGCAGAAAATTGGGAATAAAAGAAATACGGCAATGCTTTTATAGAAACAAAATTAAAAATTAAGTCATATTTAATCATCCAAAATATCATATTTATAGTTATATTGTTAAAAAAAAATATAAGATTAAATAAGAGCCAATTATTTGTAGCACCCGGTATATTTGAATCATGTGAATTAATCGCTTCCTTATCTAAAATTGACTAATTTTTTCTCTTTTTACAGAGTTTCTTATTTTTAACCCTATATACACCTTTTTATGCAATATGTGAGTAAAATTTGAAAACGAGTCTCTGCTAAAAATGGGTGTGATAAGGATTACGGACTGATTATTGTGTCTAAATTCTACCTACTATTCTCTACTTATCATTAACTAGCTGGCATTAAATTATCAGATGCGCAGCGGTAGTACGACCGTTCCCAAAACTTTGCAGATTAAAAAATTAATAAAAAGTTTAGCAACCGGGCTACACATCTATAATAGTATTTTTCAAGTCTTTATTACATTCTATTTAACCAGCCCGTCGAATAGCAGACCCGCAGCGATGAGTGATTTCTTACACCTTTTTGTCGGCTAAAAACAAAATTTATTCACGCTGCGGCTGGTCTCCGTATCACATATTTATTTAATTATGTAATAACCTATATTTCTTAAATTTGCATTACCAGGCGCATAACAATGAGTCCAACTACAATTCATTTCATGCAACTTCTCTCCTCCAGTGTCTAGATTTACGTCTAAGGACCAAAAATGTACACACAGATGGTGCCCTCTCATGCGCTATTGGTTAAGAAGCGTCATTCGGCGGAATATAAACAAGTTCTGTGAAATTTTCGTTGTGAGCCTCGTGTCTCAGTAGCAGGGTTCCACAGTTTCATTAAAATGGATGTGTGTTCGAATCTGGGTTGAGGTGATAACTTTTTTTTAGTTTTTTTTTCAACCAAACTTATAATTTTGTATGTAGTTGTGTTTTGAAAAACGGGTTGCATTTTGGTCAGCCATGATTAGATCTTTTTGTTTTTGAAGTGATATAAAAAAGTGTATCTATATTAAAACAAGGACTTTGTTTAACTAAACGCATACTGTTAAATGGATTCCGTTAGGTTAGGCAAGGTTCGTCGATAATATAATTTTGCTCGTACGGAAACTTTGAAGCCGAAGTATAAATTGACAGAAAACGGAGCCAAGTATAGTATGCATTTTTGCGCCCTAGATTCAAGTCAAGTCTAGGAGTAGTATCAGAATATCATAAAGAATAATCTGTCAGTTTATCATATTTCATTTATACTATTTTTATATTAAATTTTGGTCATGTGCTTCAGGACTAAATGTTTCAATCATATTTTTACGCAGATCCTCTAACATTAAATTCAAATATAACTCATTTGATAAAGTTTTAATAATATATTAGGTCTGGGCTTGCCAATAGTATTTTCAGAGTTATATAGTGAAGAACAAAACTCATCCTAACATAATGGTGCGCATTTTTAGAGGGTTTAAGTTACGCTTTAAGTTACAAGGATGTCTTACTAGCAATAAGAGTAAAATATGGAACCTGACTTTGGCAAAGTCATGGCTAAACCTCTGCAGAATATGAATCGCTCTACTCTCTATACCCCTTATTTAATGAGGAATTCATCCTTATTTATATGAGCATAATTGAAGACACAAGTGAATGATGGGCCTATTTAACATTTTTACTATTGTTTTTTAAATTTTAGCATGAATTAAGGTATTATGTACCTATAATTATTTATAGGTGGGTTTTCTGCCGATTAAATACTAAATAAAAAAGTTACAAGTGGATAAAATGCCGAAATAATCATCTAAATAAAATCTAGCAAAAAACTCAATTTTCGATACTTATGCCCTTTAGCAACTTGTGTTTTCAATTATGTTAAATTTTAAATTAGATTTCTTATTTTTCATAACGTCAGTGTCAGACGTCAGAGTCGCAATTTGAGTATTTCTGTATAAATCGAAACATACCTACTATTAAACATATAACAACAATTTCCAGTTTACATATCCATTTTAAGTACTCTTGCGTGGGAAGTAACAACCTATATCAATTCGGATGGATTTAACGTCTAAAAATACTTTCATTATAAATAAATATTTACTTTCCCTTTATGGTTTCAATATAAATTAGACATCCGAAGTATAGTCCGACAATTTGTCCACCCTAGACCCTCTGCTCACTTTATTCTGTTTGTCGAATCGATTTTCTACCGATTACATTTGACAAATTATTAGATTACCCGTAGTCATGGCGCTCAAGGATAGTATTAAATTAATTGTGTCATTTTCTTGGCGGTTCCACAATAGAGGGAATCGGCGACACAGTCATTTAAGTTGGAGAATTATTTGCTGTTATGGAAGTCATCACGGGAATTTCTTAATTAACTCCCTACAAAATTGTACCTTTGAACATCTAATTTGCCTTTTTGTTGCATAAATATATAGCGCATTCATCAATTTTGTGTTCGAGAAAAATTAAAAGGCTTAAAATATATTTTTTGCGCATTAAAAAAGTTTTTCTCATTAAGTCAAATAAAAAGAAGTTCAAAAATCTTAGTTTCAAAGAAATTAATTACAATATTTTACTAAAAAAGGATCCAATAGAATTATTCATAAAATTATATTAAATTCCCAATTTTACCGAAATTCAAATTATAAATTCCATTTCCACAAATTTCGTCCAATTAGTGCCGGAAAATCTCAAAAATTTTCTGTCTATATAATATTTCTTCTATTTATTTAACGAAGAAGTTCTCTAAAAAGGTAGGAATAACATATCTAGGGTAAAATAAAATTAATTTATATTTTAAAAAATTGCAGAAAAGTATTTCTCCTCGAGAGAAAGCAATATAACGATTTAAACTTCGAAGTGTATGATCTCCATATACATCCTAAAGTTCCTCACTTCATATTCTCTCATGCATTTTAGGGTATATTAATTTACCAGAGCAAGGAATGTAAACTCTACAACTGGTCACGCAAAAACAGAAATTATGCTATTTTTATAGCATGTTGTCAAAAATGTAGCTCTTTAGTACTAAATTGTACAAAAAAAGTTTCATTATCCTATATCCAAGTGGTCTCCATCTTACTACAAAGTACCAGATATGCTGCCAGTTTATTAAATGCCTATACAGGTAAAAAACATCATGTCTAAAATCCGCTATGTTACTTGAACCGTTTGACACTGAGTGGTTTAATGAATTTTCCTATAACCACTTTTGTGGCATTGGTAACTTGGCTAGAATATATATATATATATATATATATATATATATATATATATATATATATATATATATATATATATATATATATATATATATAAAATTACTAACTTAAAATTATATTTACAAGAGTATTTATATTATTATATTTGCAAGCATCAGCATTGTTCCCACGGTAAAGTCACGTAGAGTGTTTCTTGCTGATGTTGCATCCTGCGAAATATCAGGTCTCGTCACTATTGCGTAATGTCACTCGGTTGAAAGATTTCACGCGACACTCTCCGAAATGATTAGAGCCAATCTCGCCGAGAACCCAGACGAACATCCGTTTAACGTCCTCCCATATGCCGTCATCTGCTACAATAACACGCAAAACAAGACACACGGATTTACACCCTACGAACTGCTATTCGGGCATACATCTAGTAGATCACCCGAAACCCTGTACAACCAAAAAGAACTAATATCAAAATACGTACGAGACCTGAACAATAAAATGAACTATCTTTACAAACTTGCAAGACGAAAGACAGAAAACCAAAAAGAAAAAGCTAAAATAAGATTCGATCAGTCTGTTTCGAAAAACCCATATGAATATAACATTGGAGATAAAGTATGCGTAAAACAATCGCAAATAAGAACGAAAGCCGAAAACCTTTTCAACGGACCTTTCGAAATTACCGATATTTTCCAAAATTCAGCCACTCTCCTAAATCCCCAAACAAATCAAACTTCTAAATTTAATTTCGATAGGCTAAAGCCGTATTCTGAATAGATCTTCTTCTTTTCAGATTCTCCTGGCTGATCGTAGCCACCCTTTCGCAATACTCCATCACACCCATTAATAATACTGTAGGAATATTCCTCCATGAAGAAGGAACCATTAAAATTTCTAACAATAAATGGACGCTTCTTGTCTACAAAGACCCATAAAAGACGCAATAGTCAAAAATGATAAAATCCTAGACAATCTTTTGAATACCTTTATATCTGCAGAAACACCTCGAATGACCGCATTCAAAGGAGAAATCCAAACTCATGTTAGTCTTCTAGGCCAAATCTCCGATTCGGTAAACCTCAAAGAAAGAGAAACAATAGCCGATACCCAAAAGTATGCCGAACACCGATCAAAACGCGGACTTCTTAATGGCTTAGGAACAGTTTGGAAAACGTTAACAGGCAATCTAGACGCCTCAGATGGCGAATACTATAACCAATGTATTGAGAAAATTACTCACGACGAACTACACATTGAGACCCTAATGAAAAATCAAATATGCGTAACTACATCGGTTATTAAGAGCTTTAACACCACTTTACAAAAACTACAAATAGACGAGGAGACATTTAACGACAACGTAGAAAATATTCAAAAAGCAATTCTAGACATCAGTGACAATGTTGCCTTCTACCAAGCTAAGGTAAATGTTTTAGATTTATGCGAATCACTAATGGAAAGTTACGCTTTCATAGAAAACTATCTTAATGACATCCTTAATGCTATAACATTTGTACGGCTTAAAATATTACATAGTTCAATAGTAACACCACTAGATTTGATTAGCTCTCTAAGACAAATCTCTCAAGCTCTTCATAAAAATAATTTACCCCTACCGGTCTATTCCGATAGCATTGCTAAATACATAGATATCATCGAATTAGAAGCTTATCAATCCGAATCTAAAACAATATTTGCTCTTAAAATTCCGTTAGTAGAACCTGAAACTTACACTTTATACCATATTTATCCAATTCCTATATCAGATGATCGAACAGGGTTTCATCCCATCATTTCTTCTACGCAAAAATATGTCGCTAGAGATGATGATTCGATGCTATACGTTTCACTCCCAAGTTTGTACAATTGTAAATCTCTTGGGTTAAATCAGAAAATTTGTTCCAATGTACTTCCGCACCCAATAGACACTGATTCCATCTGCGAGGCTCAACTCTTAAACCAATTAAGCCACCAGCTACCGAGAACCTGCCAATCAAATCTGTTGCTTGCACGGGAATACAATGTTCAGGAAATTGACCAAAACCTTTGGTTAATTTGCATCTCCAACCCACTGCCAATCACCGTCCAGTGTGAAAGAAAAGAAGCTACCACCAAGGTCATTAATACTAAAAGTCTTCTACAATTACGACCTGAATGCAACGCATTTGTAGGAAGTACCAGAGTGCATGCCCAACGCACCATCGACAACTATCAGAATGTGACTTACCGCAGCCATCCGATAGAAATCCCATACAAGTGCTGCGAACATCTTCCAGAAAAACCTCAAGTAGCTATCAAACCACTTAAGCTTAGCAAACTGGATATCGGAGAGTTGAACATAGCCCAACACAAACTCGACCAATATTCCGAGGAACTTGACAAGATTATTAACCAGCCATTTATCAGCAAACATCTGCCCTGGTTTACAGTAACTATGATAGTGTTTATCGCTCTCTTAGTCTCCACCTACATCATGTGCAAATATCGACGCAAGAAGCTGCCGATGATCACCATGAGATCACCTAACGATGACTCGCCCCCAGCTCCGAAGCCTTTGAACCGGAGACACACGAGGTTAACCAGTATTCTTCCCAGGAGAAGACCCAGCCTACACTTAAGCCCACCTATGGAAGAAGAAATGGAACTCCAAAACGAAGCCTAAAAGTTGCCGCATCGCCCCAACTTTTTACTTAAAGGGGGAGTTGTTATATGCAATATTATACAATACATTGACCTGATTGCCGGTCACACGAGGTGACATTACGCAATAGTGACGAGACCTGATATTTCGCAGGATGCAACATCAGCAGGAAACACTCTACGTGACTTTACCGTGGGAACAATGCTGATGCTTGCAAATATAATAATATAAATACTCTTGTAAATATAATTTTATATATATATATATATATATATATATATATATATATATATATATATATATATATATATATATATATATATATATAAAATTACTAACTTAAAATTATATTTACAAGAGTATTTATATTATTATATTTGCAAGCATCAGCATTGTTCCCACGGTAAAGTCACGTAGAGTGTTTCCTGCTGATGTTGCATCCTGCGAAATATCAGGTCTCGTCACTATTGCGTAATGTCACCTCGTGTGACCGGCAATCAGGTCAATGTATTGTATAATATTGCATATAACAACTCCCCCTTTAAGTAAAAAGTTGGGGCGATGCGGCAACTTTTAGGCTTCGTTTTGGAGTTCCATTTCTTCTTCCATAGGTGGGCTTAAGTGCAGGCTGGGTCTTCTCCTGGGAAGAATACTGGTTAACCTCGTGTGTCTCCGGTTCAAAGGCTTCGGAGCTGGGGGCGAGTCATCGTTAGGTGATCTCATGGTGATCATCGGCAGCTTCTTGCGTCGATATTTGCACATGATGTAGGTGGAGACTAAGAGAGCGATAAACACTATCGTAGTTACTGTAAACCAGGGCAGGTGTTTGCTGATAAATGGCTGGTTAATAATCTTGTCAAGTTCCTCGGAATATTGGTCGAGTTTGTGTTGGGCTATGTTCAACTCTCCGATATCCAGTTTGCTAAGCTTAAGTGGTTTGATAGCTACTTGAGGTTTTTCTGGAAGATGTTCGCAGCACTTGTATGGGATTTCTATCGGATGGCTGCGGTAAGTCACATTCTGATAGTTGTCGATGGTGCGTTGGGCATGCACTCTGGTACTTCCTACAAATGCGTTGCATTCAGGTCGTAATTGTAGAAGACTTTTAGTATTAATGACCTTGGTGGTAGCTTCTTTTCTTTCACACTGGACGGTGATTGGCAGTGGGTTGGAGATGCAAATTAACCAAAGGTTTTGGTCAATTTCCTGAACATTGTATTCCCGTGCAAGCAACAGATTTGATTGGCAGGTTCTCGGTAGCTGGTGGCTTAATTGGTTTAAGAGTTGAGCCTCGCAGATGGAATCAGTGTCTATTGGGTGCGGAAGTACATTGGAACAAATTTTCTGATTTAACCCAAGAGATTTACAATTGTACAAACTTGGGAGTGAAACGTATAGCATCGAATCATCATCTCTAGCGACATATTTTTGCGTAGAAGAAATGATGGGATGAAACCCTGTTCGATCATCTGATATAGGAATTGGATAAATATGGTATAAAGTGTAAGTTTCAGGTTCTACTAACGGAATTTTAAGAGCAAATATTGTTTTAGATTCGGATTGATAAGCTTCTAATTCGATGATATCTATGTATTTAGCAATGCTATCGGAATAGACCGGTAGGGGTAAATTATTTTTATGAAGAGCTTGAGAGATTTGTCTTAGAGAGCTAATCAAATCTAGTGGTGTTACTATTGAACTATGTAATATTTTAAGCCGTACAAATGTTATAGCATTAAGGATGTCATTAAGATAGTTTTCTATGAAAGCGTAACTTTCCATTAGTGATTCGCATAAATCTAAAACATTTACCTTAGCTTGGTAGAAGGCAACATTGTCACTGATGTCTAGAATTGCTTTTTGAATATTTTCTACGTTGTCGTTAAATGTCTCCTCGTCTATTTGTAGTTTTTGTAAAGTGGTGTTAAAGCTCTTAATAACCGATGTAGTTACGCATATTTGATTTTTCATTAGGGTCTCAATGTGTAGTTCGTCGTGAGTAATTTTCTCAATACATTGGTTATAGTATTCGCCATCTGAGGCGTCTAGATTGCCTGTTAACGTTTTCCAAACTGTTCCTAAGCCATTAAGAAGTCCGCGTTTTGATCGGTGTTCGGCATACTTTTGGGTATCGGCTATTGTTTCTCTGTATTTGAGGTTTACCGAATCGGAGATTTGGCCTAGAAGACTAACATGAGTTTGGATTTCTCCTTTGAATGCGGTCATTCGAGGTGTTTCTGCAGATATAAAGGTATTCAAAAGATTGTCTAGGATTTTATCATTTTTGACTATTGCGTCTTTTATGGGTCTTTGTAGACAAGAAGCGTCCATTTATTGTTAGAAATTTTAATGGTTCCTTCTTCATGGAGGAATATTCCTACAATATTATTAATGGGTGTGATGGAGTATTGCGAAAGGGTGGCTACGATCAGCCAGGAGAATCTGAAAAGAAGAAGATCTATTCAGAATACGGCTTTAGCCTATCGAAATTAAATTTAGAAGTTTGATTTGTTTGGGGATTTAGGAGAGTGGCTGAATTTTGGAAAATATCGGTAATTTCGAAAGGTCCGTTGAAAAGGTTTTCGGCTTTCGTTCTTATTTGCGATTGTTTTACGCATACTTTATCTCCAATGTTATATTCATATGGGTTTTTCGAAACAGACTGATCGAATCTTATTTTAGCTTTTTCTTTTTGGTTTTCTGTCTTTCGTCTTGCAAGTTTGTAAAGATAGTTCATTTTATTGTTCAGGTCTCGTACGTATTTTGATATTAGTTCTTTTTGGTTGTACAGGGTTTCGGGTGATCTACTAGATGTATGCCCGAATAGCAGTTCGTAGGGTGTAAATCCGTGTGTCTTGTTTTGCGTGTTATTGTAGCAGATGACGGTATATGGGAGGACGTTAAACGGATGTTCGTCTGGATTCTCGGCGAGATTGGCTCTAATCATTTCGGAGAGTGTCGCGTGAAATCTTTCAACTGAGCCCTTAGATTGTGGGTGGCTAACACTTGAAAAGGACTTTTTTATATCGAAGAGGTAACAAAGGTCTTTTAGAAGGGAGTTATTGAACTCACGCCCATAGTCGCAATGGATCCTAAGGGGTGTACCGTAGTGTTGAAAGAACGCTAAAAGGTTGTTGACGACTGATTTCGCTGATTTGTCTGAAAGCGGATAGGCTTGAGTAAATTTCGTTAACTCGTCTCTTATTGTAAGAGCGTGGTTTCTTGTGGGATATTCGAAAATATCTATATTTACTCTTTCGAATGGCGTATTTGGTGTTTCTGTTATAACTAATGGTCTATTAAGATTTTTTCGGCAAAATTTTACCTTTTGGTAAGTTTCGCAATACTGTATTAGTTTCTCGACGTCTTTCACTAAATTAGGCCAGTTGTATTTTACTTTTATACGCCTAACGGTTTCGTTTATACCTCTGTGAAGGTTTAACTTTCCACGGTGGTAATGGTCTAGTATTTGTGGTCGTTCTTCTTCATCTGGCGTTCGGATGAGATCTTGACATATTTTGAATTTTACATCTTTATCTGCTAAGATGTAAGATAGCATTTCTAAAATAGGCAGTTCTACATTATTTTCCACGCAATATACGCTTGATTCTTTAAAATCGTTTATGGCTTTAAATAGGACGTAAAAGAGATGTTGGGCCACGATTTCGGGGTCGAAAGGTAGAGGTATTATGTAGTATTTCCTATGTCTTACAGATTTACTGTTCACTATGTTGATTCTTGCGCCTTTAAAGTCGTAATTTTCTTCGAATATATCATCAATAATTTTGTGATGCATTTCTTGCAATTTGTCTTTCCAAAAGAAGGTGACTATTTCTTTGTTCGATTTATCTAGTAGTTGTGTATTCGCAATCTCTACTTTTGAATAGTCTATGAGGGATCTGCTTTTGTACAACTCTGCGAATCTGTTGTAATCTTCGTGTATTTCCTGATCCTCATCTTCAGTATTACTTTCTGCTGTTTCGTCAGGTTAGGTTTCTTCGTCATTGGTGGCATAAACGTTTATCTTAGATTGTAGTGTTGCGCATTCTTCAAAATAGTTTATCTTAAGTCTTGAGAGTGTATCTGCATTCTTGTTTATTTTACCTGGTTTGTATTCGATCTTATAATTGTAACCTTCGAGTGTTAAGCGCCATCTTGCTAGCCTACTCCCTGGATCTTTTATAGAAAAGAGCCATGTTAGCGGTCTGTGGTCTGTTATCAAGGTAAATTTCCTACCAAAGAGATATGGCCGGAAGTGCTTGACAGCCCAAACGATTACTAGCGCTTCTCGTTTGATAGTAGAATATTTAGATTCGGCATTGCAAAGGGTTCGGGAGGCATAAGCTATAGGAAGGTCTCTTCCTTCTGGTCCTTGCGAGAGAACTGCGTTGATAGCGAATGCGCTGGCGTCGCACAGTGCTTCGAGTAGTAGAGATTATTGGACAAAAATAATACCACTTACCTCTGGCGGTCATAATACAATTTCTGACAAAATTGTTATTTTTTTACTTAGGCGAAAACATTTTGCACATAATTTTCTAAGTTAATCACATACAGGGTGTCCAGAAAAACTTACAACTAAGATTTGTAACATTGACATAGAGGGTCAAAAAGAAAAATGTGCGTTTATAAGCCATTGTAACTTGTTTTTATTATAAAACACAAAATTAAAATTTAACAAACACTATTTAAACTACACTAACACTTAATTACTAAAATTTTTAAACATAAAATAAATAATAAACGTTAAACTCAGAGCTAATTATTAGTCCGAATCGCTTTCATTGCTTAATATTTCAGAAACATTGAATTCCAAATTTAAATCTTCTGAAACAACTAAATCATTTTTTTTTAGATATTTATTAATTTCATTGTTATATTTGCTAGTTTTCTGTTTCATAACTTTTCGGTTTATTGATAGTAAGGGCTCTGATGTCAGCAGTAATATGTTCATCAAATCTTTGTTACAATTAGTTCGTGATGATTTGCGGGTGTGAGATAATCGGTTTTTCCTAACTTCCTTGTGCCTTGCTTCTAAGGCGTCTTCTGACAGTTGTCCAATAGGTAAGTCGAAAGCACTTATTATCTCACACCAATGAATCAAAACTTTGTGGACAGTTGCAGGCATATAATACCAACTGTAAGAATTTATATACAAATTACGAGTTTCCTGTAACAAACTCCGAAACTTTTCTAATTCAACATGGTACCCGCTAGCCAATATCCTAAGTATCAACGAAAACTTAACAATAAGTTCCTTGTCGATACTTGTTATCTCCGAGCTGAGATCGGGATTAAAAAAAAAACGCCTTGCGGTGTTTCCATCATTTGTGGAGCCATATCCCGGTTTTGGCTTATCCACAATCAGTCCCATCTTCGATTTAAATTCTGACTGGATACGTTTTTTATTATTTTCTACTATTTTTTTATTTTCATTTCCTTCAACCCGCCATACTTTTATTGGGAGTCTATACGCAATATGAAAAAGGCACTCAAAAAAACGTATCCAGCAGTGAAGAGTGGATAAGCCAAAACGAAAGTTTTCCCTATTTACAGACCGATTGACAACGTTTTCGTGGTTCATTTGCTTTGGGGTGGCTCCACAAATGATGCACTTGGATGCTGAGTTGGTGCCGGAAAGAATATTAGTTACACTACCGTCCATCATAGTGAAAATTAATTCAAAGGTTATTTTATAAGTTTGTGCATATTTATTGTCGATACTTTCAGCAAATTGATATTTTTTATCATTTTTTGCTCTTCCAATCGCACTAACTCAGCATTTTCCTTAGCAAAAATAAACTTTATTGGTCGACAAAACAAGGTCGAGGAACTTGTCATATTTACCCATACATCCTCATTTGTGCAAGTATTAATCAATTTTATTGGCACTAGTGCAATTAGAAAGATATATTCATCCGTATGTTGGTCATTACTGAACTTCTGCTTATATGTGCTATGCCCACCACTGCCATCAAAGCCCCACTTACAAATTCATTTTAATTCTTTCCCACTCGGTACGTTTGAAACATTTAGAATACTTTCTGCGGTTTTATCTAGAAGATCTTGTAAATTTACTTCAGAACTGACTTCATCAGTATTAATTTGAGACGGCAAAAGTGCTTTTTTTGCAATGTTTAAAGCGTACAAACTTGGAAAGCAATCCTTGTGCAAAGCATTAACTACTGACCTTAAAGCTAAGTATTTTCTTTCGGATAAGTCTAGGTCCAAGCACAGGGCTAAAGCCTGATGTGGTGTCAAAACCTTATCTAAGGAATCTTGATTATTAGAGCTACCAGCCAAATTAGCAGCAAAGTTAAGTTCAGTTTGAGATCTGCTTTGTATTAAATCTAAGACGCGTTTTTTTTTTGTTTTTGTAGAAGCTTCCTCAAAAGGGATGGTGGGTCTTCCTCGAGATTGACTTGATCGTGGTTGCAACGCCAACGGTTGTAATGGTTGCACTTGAGGTCTTTTAAAAGCCACAAAATCTTTTGATGTGGCTACCGGTTTGCTTAGCCAACTTTTGTTGCGCTTTATAAATCTTTCTCGAGTTCTAGAGCTTTCCTGCCACAGTTTAGTCATTTTCATGCAAAAAATTCTACCCATCTTTGAAATTCGTGCCGATAATTCTTCCGAACAATCTGTTAAATCAAGTATTTCACATATTTTGTTAAATGTGTTTTGCTGGCGATGACTATGTGAACTAGTTATCCAAACATCTACCAGATCAGCGTTTTTGATATAAATACACTCTGAAATAAAATATCTGAAATTACCTGTGGTGGCAGGTAGGTGCAGAATATCGATACAAAATCTGAAATCTTATATTTTCTCCTACTTAACTAAAACAGTATCAGAAAGAGATATTTAGAGATATTTTGTAAACCTTTACCAAAGTTTTCAAATATAGTTGTGTTAACAACTAATCTGTTATTGCTAATTGAAATATCAGGTAAAATCGTACATTTGGACACAACAATTAAATATATAGTTAAAATTTAATAAACCTACCTGGAGCTTGACAATCCATAGCGATTTTCTTTTTAGAGTGAACAGTTTCAACGATAACTCGTTAATGAAAACTCCGTTCTGAACGCAAGCAAATTATTGTTAAACTGACAGCTAGGCGTTGATCGAAATTCATTTGTCTCTACAGTGCTAATCAAGGATGACCTGATTTAAATAAACTTTGTAATGCGTGTTTTGGATACTTATACTTATATTGATGTTATAAAAATATAAATAATTATTACTTTATTTTGTGATTATTGTCCATTGCTCAAAGCACTGTGCGTCGGTTGTTAGAATGAAGGGTTCTTCGAAGTCAGGGTATATCAATATAGGGTCAGACATAAGAGCTTGCTTTATGGTTTCAAAGGAAGTCTTGCATTCAGTGTCGAAAAGAAATTCGACATCCTTCTGAAGAAGTTTTGTAAGAGGCTTTGACATTTTAGCGAAGTTAGGAATAAAACGTCGGTAGTAGCCTGCGAGTCCTAGGAAAGATTTAATGTCCTTGGGATTTTTGGGTGGAGGAAAATTTCGCATACATTCGACTTTTGCTGGATTCGGCTTTACGCCATCTTTGGTGACGAGGTGCCCGAGGTATGCAACTTCCTTGCGCAGGAATTCGCACTTGTCTGGCTGAATTTTTAGATTAGCCTTGCGAAGTCGTTTGAATATTTCCTTTAGTCGGTCCATATGGGTGTGAATGGTAAACGAGTAGATGATTATATCATCCATATAAACCGGGCAACTTTCATTTTGAATGCCGAACAAGGATATTGTCCATGACGCGCTGGAAGATGGACGGTGCATTCTTAAGCCCAAATGGCATACGAACGAATTCGTAATGGCCATTCTCGACTGAGAAAGCGGTTTTGGGAATGTCGTCGGGGTGAATCTCAATCTGATGAAATCCAGACGCCAAGTCGAGGGTGGTAAAGTACTGGCATTTGCCAAGTTGGTCAAGAAGGTCTGAAATGTTAGGGAGTGGGTATTTATCATCTACAGAGAGCTCATTAAGCTTTCTATAGTCAATAACGACACGCCATTTCTGTTTCCCAGAAGCGTCAAGTTTTTTGGGAACGACCCAAACGGGAGATGACCAAGGGGACACCGATGGGCGTATGATACCTTGATCTAACATGTTTCCAATTTGTTTTTTGACTTCTTCTTTGTGTACCTGTGGGTATCTATAGGATTTCGTGTAAATGGGCCTAGCATTATTCGTTTCGATGGTATGCTTGATTTCGGAGGTGAAGGTTAATTTATCACCTTCGACGTAAAATATGTCGGCGTATTCAAGGCAAAGCTGAGTGATTTCTTCTCGTTCCTCTTCGTTTAGATTCGGTTCTTAATTGGGTTTTTATAAAATGAATTCTATCAATAGGTTCCGTATTACAATGTTCGCTAGTATTAAAATTAAAGATTGGTTCAAGGACTTGTAAAGGTTCTATTTGGAGGTCAGAGAAGTCGATGACTTTTGGGATGACATTGGAATTTATGACTGATGTTAAAAATTCACCATTTTTGTCTATTTTAACGAGGGCATAAGGCAGTCTAACTTTTTCTTTTTCTTGTGCGTATAGTATGGCATCTGTATCAGCAAGGTCGCATTTTAACCTGAAAATTTTTTCTGTACGTCCTTCTATCGAAATTTTGTTTCGAGAGTTTTTATTTTTTTCACAGAAGTTCTCAAGTTTGTTTCCCGCTTTGTGTAAAGGTATTGTTTTGAAATTATTTACAAATTGTTTAGATTTTAAGTCAATTATACAGTTATAGTGTTCTAAAAAGTCTAATCCAAGTATTCCGTCAAATTCTATATCCAAATTATAAATAAAAACCTTATGGGGGTCGCCTGCAATAAATGGTACAAGAGTGGATTCGGTTATTTGAAGTTTTTGATTTGTGATTCCCTGAATGGTTATATTTTCGGGTGATCTTTGAAGAAAATTTTCGGCGGTTTTTTCTTTGAAAATGGTTATACCCGCCCCAGTGTCAATTAGGAGTTTATATTTGTTTGATGCGTCGTTAATGAAGTACAGATTTTTTGAATTTACTGCGAGTAGGGGGTTTAGAGAAAGCTCTGTTCTGTAAAATTCAAATTGGGGTTCATGTCGTCTAGATTGAGAGTCTGGATCTGATCCTGGACTTCTTGTAATGGGTCTACAGATTGATCGGTGTTGTTCGGGGGGTGGTTTTGGTTCGGGAGTCTCAGAAAATTTTGATAATTTTCGTTATCAGGGATTGGTTCGAAATTTTCATAAAATCCTTGATTGTCTGCACTATATGCGCGGTAATCGGGCTGTTCTGGGCTATAATCACAGTAGCGGTTATCATATGAATCATTTACATATTGGTCGGGGTCATATTCATGGGATTGAGAGTTATAGTTCATATGAAGGGTTCTATGTTGATTGGACTGAAAATTAGGGTTCCTTTGCATTCCTGAGGAGCGAAATTGGGATAACTGATTTTGTTGGGAAGTAGCAAATGGTCTGGATTGGTTAAAGGGTTGATTTTGGGAAGGACCTGGTCTTTGGAAATTAGTATTATTTTGGAAATTAGGTCTATTTTGAAAATTTGTAGCAAAATTAGAATAGTTTTGATTTTGTTGGGCGCGGCATTCATTAGCCATATGTCCCAAACGTCCGCAACTGAAACACTTTTGGGGTTGAGACGGGGTTTTCCTGACCGAAAGGTTAGGTCTAATTGAGATGGGTGCTGGTTTAGGGTTTTTCTGAGTTTCGAAATACGATAATTGTATTTCTCGTCTAATTCTTATTTGGGCTTCGATAAGATTTGAAGGATTTCCAGCCCTGATAATCTGGCCAAGGCGTGGCTCTAATCCCGTGAGAAGGGTATTAAGGGCCATTGTGTCAATAAGGGAACACTGTGAATTTTTTTGTTCAGGACTTAGACCAGGAGTTTTTTGAATGTTTGCAAGCATTTTTGCATGGAGTACTTGCAAACGATTGAAAAATCTTAGGGGAGATTCGTTAGATAATTGTTTAGGACGTTGCAGGTCTTGAATGAGTGAGGAGAGGTCCCTTGTATCGCCAAAATGCAAGGTGAGTAATTGTTTAATGTCGGCATAAGTAGAAGGGTTTCTCGAGTTTATAAGTTGAGCCGCTCTACATCGTAGTTTATTTTTTACGAAAATCACTAATAATTTTTTTTGGTCTGCGACTGCCATATCATTTGCACAGTCACAAGCATTTAAAAATGTTCCTAACGAGATTTGATCTCCCTCAAACTCCGGGATAATGGAAAATATCTCAGATAATTTATAGAGCTCGATAGCTTCTGTAACAGTATTTTTTGAATCTTGTGCCACAGTGGCAGTAGCTGCGCTACTAGTTTGAGAGCGTGTATCAGGCATTTTTCTTGAAATTTTATTCAATAAAAGAAATAAACAATAACTAACAGGGAAATATCAGATTTTCGAACAGAAATTCAACAAAAATCACTTCAAAACACAAAATTCAGTTTTAAAATAAAAGAGATGATTCGTTACTTACGAAAACCCTCCAAGATGCATGAATTGTCTTGTTCTCGACTTTCGGCAACCAGGGGCTTCACTTGGTGTTCCTTCCGTTCCTGTCATCGAGTGAGGACTCTTCACTTGAGAGGGTTGTTTCTTTTTTCGTTAAGGGATGAATCCGCCGTCACAGTTGGAGTTCTCCTGTTCCGTTGACGTTGACGAATCCTACCACGACTGCGCCAATTGTTATCACAACAATTCCAAAATTCACTTTTTTAAAAAATGATTTTATTTATAAAACACAAACTTAACTTAGTTACAAAAATATTAAAACAATTAAATTAAAATTCAAAAATCAAACTGACAGCATAACTAGCTATTTCTATTACTAACTTAAAATTATATCTACAAGAGTATTTATATTATTATATTTGCAAGCATCAGCATTGTTCCCACGGTAAAGTCACGTAGAGTGTTTCCTGCTGATGTTGCATCCTGCGAAATATCAGGTCTCGTCACTATTGCGTAATGTCACCTCCTGTGACCGGCAATCAGGTCAATGTATTGTATAATATTGCATATAACAGATATATATATATATATATATATATATATATATATATATATATATATATATATATATATATATATATCCGTTATATATAGTTGAAATTTTATTTCAGACTTTTTTAAATAACTTTTGCAAAAGATAAAATTTTTGACCAAAATAGAGCAATATTTTTTTGAGATGACAAAACATAATTTTGACAGTTAACTTTGGGATTTTTTATGAATAAACCTTATTTTTACATCTTTTTTAACCAGAAAAGGCATACTTGCTTAATAACTTTAAAGGTAACCATTTTTGAGAAATTTGCAAATTTCTGCGTTGGTGCCAGGTTACCCACTCCCTTAGACGCTAGATGAAGTTGGTGGAAACATTACAAAAACTTAGTATGTAATAGGTATCGTTAAAATAATTAACTTGTATACTATAAAGGTGTACTGAGAAGTGTTTCATTCTTGAATTCTTGTCAAAGTTTTAATTTTTTTTTCGTTTTTACGTTTTTCTCATACGTTTTCCGAGTTTATTATTTCCAATTTGGTACAAATAGCGCAAAAAACTTTAGAAACTTTAAATATCACGAGTATTTTAAACTAAACGTCAAAAAAAGTAAGAAACGTAAAATATCATTATGCTGTTTACTTCGCTTTCAAAATTATTTTATACTAAACGTCAAAAAAGGTAATACACGGCATACTCAACTAGAATTTTTTTCAATTTTGTTACTTTGATAATACTTGGTTTGCATCGACGGCTATTTTAGCAAAACATTAAAAAACGTTACAGATACGATAGAAACGTAAGGAATTAAAAAGAATGAGGAAAAAACGTGAAGCCAAATGATGATATTAGGATTTATACAGGGTATTCCAAAAATATACAGGAGAGTGGAATTCTCGGTAGCGCACAAAAATAACATCTCTTATACTGTATACGACAACTTTGACTTATGTTTATTGAGGTTCTAAAAACTAATAAATGTACCAAATTGGAACTAACACTGAAAACGTGTAAGAATGAAACATTTCTCAGTGCACTTTTAAAAGATAGAAGTTATTTATTTTAACGATACCTATGACACACTAAGTTTCTGTAATGTTTCCAGCAAATTCATCAAGTGTCAAAGGGAACCACCCCCTTTGACACTTGATGTGCAGATACCTGCATCGACGCATATATTTGCAAACTTCTCGAAAACGGTTACCTCTAGCGCTGTTAAACAAGTATTTCTTTTTTCCTTAAAAAGGTATAAAAATAAGATTTATTCACAAAAAAATCTAAAAGTTCTAGACACGGATTATAGTATTTTTATTGACTGGATCAATACTTGATGAAAATCCATTGTCAAAAATATAAATAAAACACTTTAAACTGTATGTTTCGCTAACACTGCAGTTCCGCCAGACAAACGGTATTTAAACTTACAATTCGCTAAATGAGGTCGATTTTTACATATTTCTAGGTAAACACTTTTATGGCCTACGCGAGTCCTAAATAACATATGGACAGAAAATTTTAACAAAGTAGGTTTAAAAGAGGTAAATTATTAATATATAAATGGTCGTTTAAGCAATATTGGGTGTTCACATTCAGATATATAAAAAGTAACATCTGTAGTTAAAGGGCAGAAGATGCCAGCTGGGCTCAAAGTGAATTAGCTGATTCTCCTTGTCTGACGAGCAGCGTAACAAGAAGAATTGGGGACGGGTCGCCCCGGGTTTGGATATTTAGTTCAAAAACAAAAACTCGAAACAAATAAATTCGAAACATAAGTTTTCAAAAAGCATTTAGTTCGAATAACACAATATCCGAATTACTATAATAACAACATTGAATTCGAAACCAGGAAGTTCAAAAAAAAGTTCGAAAAACAAAATTGTATAACATATTTTATAAGGAGATGAGGAGCAACTGAAACTGTAAAAGTCTTTACTAACTGTACCTCGCAAGTTTGCTAGTTACCGTAATAGCCACTAAACTAAAGTAAGTTTCGAAAAGCATGTACTAGAAATTCTAGACTGCAGAATCTAAATAGACTCATTTAAAATTCTTATCTAAGTAAGTAAACTTTTGCCTACAACAACATTTCTGCAGATATTTATTTGGGAAGTGATGAGAGTTACTCTAATTTTCTTTATATCTAAACTTTAGTTTGAAAGTGGCTTATAGCATATGATTGAAATTTATTCGTTACATCTATAACAGTGCACTTTAAGGTTATTACATAGGTTTAAGTAAATGTTTTATTATACAGGGTCTTTCTTAAATAATTATAAAAATTTAGTAACATATGCTTGAGCTAATTTTACGAAAAAAGGATAATATAAACAAAAATGTTTTCCGTTGAATATGGCCTCAAACAAATTCTGATTTTAGTTAACTTTTATTCATATCCCAGAAATATGTATATATGCTATGCAATTTATTGATTTTGCAAAAAAATGTTTCCACTCGATATATTGTCACAAGAGAAGACGACGAAATTTCAAACCTAGTTGGGTTTAAATTTGTTTTAAGAAACTACGTAAAGAATGCATAAATATGCATTAAATAAAAATAAGTAGAAGAACTTTTGTATCTACAAATGTCGCTTAAATTGCCTACGATATTTTAAGTGATCAACAACAAATTTTCGAACCAGAAAAATAGCTAAAGTGTAATTTACTTTAACTTTACCAACCGTTAAACACCTGATGAAAATTTCCCGAATGTATAGCAAATGGATGAAAATAAATTTTAATTTAATTTTCGCATATTCCATTTGCCGATTTGCCGTACCACAAATTACATCCGCCTTGCTAAATTCTGTTTTCCGAATCGATTTTTCACCGATCGCATTAGAATACATTAGACTGCGAGTTGTTATGGCCCTCAAGAATAGCATTAAATTAATTGTGCTATTTTCATGTCGGTTTGGGAATGGATGGAATCAATGACACAGTCATTTAAGTTGGCAAATTGCTGCAGACGTTTACTGTGGCAGAGCGTCACGACCGCTCCTTAATTAACTCTTTACTAAATTGCACCTCGGAATGCTTAATTTATGTTTTCTTCGCACAATTTCGGTCTGGAAAAAGGCAAAGGTAAATGACCTAAAAGTACTCTTTTTGTGCTCCTTTTTAATAAAACATTAGCCAAGTGAATCATAAAAAGAACCTTTGCTATCTAAATCGTTATACCTTCATTATGATGCGGTTATATCAAGATTACAATTTTTAAAACTCTGCATAATGAGATAACATCAAAAAGTGGTTCCCCTTCGGGCGATCTTAAATTATTATATCTATAAAATACAAAAAGTTTAAAGATATGTTGCTAGAAATAAAGCAGTAAAGCATGTACCTAAAACCCTATGGGGAACTCAAAAGAAAAGAAAAAACCTAGATGCTAAATTAAAAGAAGCAAAAGTATTTTAAACAAAATGGTTGCCTTGCTGTTATTTTGTTTAACGGCCACGACTATTTAATAGACAACACGTTATTCATTTCCAAAAAAATAATATGCTTAATAATAGATATATATATATATATATATATATATATATATATATATATAATTAAGGAGCATACGGATTTACCCAGGTTAATTACATATGCACGCCACTGGTAGAAATTTCAAGAATTGATTGTTAATAAAAAATGCCCCTTTATGCATAAAAGACGTGTATCAAATTTCACACAGTTATTTATCTATAATAGCATCAGAATTAGGATTTTAAAAAAAAGTTTTTTTAAAACCATGTATCTCCAAAGTTAAGACTTTTAGGTTCATATTAAACTTTTTCCTTAAAAAGGTCCAAGAATCACCCCCCTTTAACATTAGCCCGCAAATTAGGAAACGCCCTGTATAGTACTTCACAATAACGCCCCCTGTGTAAAGTAATATTACAGACGGAGATAAACGGTCACTTTTGGCATACCCGAATAGCCCAAAGTCGAACTGCATAAGTTAAAATTTTGATAAAACTTGTTCAAGTGCTGGCTCCTCTAATATAACTTCATTGATTTGTTAATTTTGGAAAAATATGAGTTCTGCAGTTTTTCAAATATTAATTGCAATATTAGATATTTTTTGACACCCGGTATTGAACAGAAAATTAATTATTTTGAAGCAGTTTAATGACAGCTACTTTATGAACAATTTTACAAAATACATGAAAAAAAACTAAGCCATTTTGACGGCTGTGATTCTAATGGTTCGATTCCTTCTAAATCGTTGTCTTTCTCTGAAAATGATGAGGTTTCGTCGTCACTACTTGAAGATTCCAGTGTGATAAGTAAATCATCAATAATCGTTTCAATTTTGCCATCTATTTCACAGTATGTATCTTCAATAGAACGAACATGTTTAACATACGATTTCTAATTTTCAGCCGATATTGAGTCAATCGCTTCTAATGTTATTTTATATAAATCTTTAATTGAAAGTTCACCGGTGTTGCGCTCTCGAAAATATTTTTTTGCTCCTGCCCATGCAAGTTCAATAGGGTTGAGGTCGCACATGTATGGAGGCAGCCATAAAGGTGTTTGACCGAGGTTACGTAAAAGACCGTCAATTTTATACTTCTTTTCTCTAGGCTTGTTGGCTGATATTACTTCATATATTTGATATTTTCTCCAAGTTGGATCACATACAAGATTGTTCGATTTAAGCCACGATATCATATGAGTTTTTGTAGAGTATTTAGTTAGCACTTTATCTTCTACGTGAGAATGATAAGACGTATTATCCATTACCACGACTGATTTGGGAGGAATATTAGGTAGAAGCTTCTCGAGCAACCACTTTCCAAAAATTATCTCTATTCATCTGTCCATAATAGTCTCCAGTTGTTAGTACCGAGCGAAAAACTAAAGCAGCACCTGGAACAAATCCGGGTTCTGAGCCAGCATGAACTATAATAAAGCGACTACTAGAGCGGATTCCCTGAACAACACCTGTAACACTTTCACTTTGCCAGCATTTGTTCACTGTCATATGATTATCTACACAGGTTTCGTCTAGATACACAATATTGCCTCCTTCTTGCCTATATTGCCTTACAGTTGATAGATATTTCACCCGCCAGTGAAAAATATTTGGTCTCTCAATGAGCATTTTTCGTTTATTTTGGCACTTGTGCCAAAGAAAACCATTTGATCATAAAAGCCGATTTAACGTTTTATACCCGTACGGAAAGTCTATTTTGTTCTTTTCGACACGAAGTAGGGGTTTGCAGGTCGGAACCTTCTTCAAGTTTACATAAAAATTCTCTATTGTTCGTCGAATTACTTGAAAATCACCATCGTCAATTTTATCCTTGTATAATAATCGGGGTCTTTTTTACCAGGAGATTTTAAAGGTGAAGTAGAACATGAGCGATCATTATGTTCTCTTTGATTTTTTCTTACACTACTTTCCGAAACACCAGTGTAAAGTGCAGTGCGTTCTGTTCGATTTTGAATTGGAATAGTCAAACTATTATTTTCAGCTTCTCTAGTACAGAGCTCTATAACGCTCGCAATAACTTCACATGAACCGCTTCGAATTGTTTTTCCTCTTTTGCTCACCATCGTTACTTCGAAATAATAATTCAAATTCAACGCAACACATTTATATAGATTTGAAAACAAATGCTCGAAATGTATAGGCGCCACTGGAAATAGCTTGAACCTTCTAGCGGCAAGTGCATGGAGACTCTAGGCACATCCCAATTACAGTGGACCAGTGCGAAATTTACTAAATCCTCGATTAATTTTCCGTACCGCTTAGCTGACGCAATTTATAGGTGAAGCGGCAAACTATCACAACAAATAAAATAACATGAAATTTATTTGCGTACACAAATTTTACTTTTCCGCTTACTTAAGACTATGAACCTTTATTTTAAGGACCGCCCGGTTTTCTTTCGTGTCCCGCACTTTAAACAAGAATGTGTTTTTCTAGCTTGATCTCGTAAATAGTTTCTATAATTTTTACTGCAAACCACACTCTGTCCTTTCCATAAGTACTATATTAAACCGAATGTTATATAAAACCTCTATTTTTCCGAGAATCTGATTTTGTTTTGAAATTTTCTTTTTGTGCCAAAATTATTCAAGGACAAATTCAATAAAAAACGAATTTTCCTGATTTTTCCTATTTTTATTGGATTTCCGAATACAGGCTTAATTGATGTCTAACGTAGCTGTTTTTTTTTTGCAGAAGTGAATTTAGAGTAACAGGTGTTTCTGCTAACATAGTTAATACAAATATAATATACAAGGTAAAAGATTGGTGATGGAGTTAATGGGACTTTGAAAAGAGATATATTGGTGTTGCCATCTTAAATTCGCAATATTTAACTAAAATTACGAAACCGGCTAATCCGAAAATACATAAGCAGCAAAATTATTCGGACATCTTATACCGTCACCCTTTATTTATAGTATAGTATTTATAAAGCATGTAACAAAAGTATGGAAATGGCGAAATGTCTCAGGTACCGCTTATCTGAATTTAATGAAAATATGTAGACTTAGGTATGAAATCATGTTGGATCAGCATTGCTGCCGAGTTTACCGTTTCACTGTTATAAAAGAATTTTTTCTAACGGAACATTCTTCTTTAAAATCTGTGTAAAATTCTCAATACTTCTTATTAAGAGCACTTTTTTTAAAGACAACGGTTTTTGCGAAAATAAGGGTCCAATATTCCTAATTTAATGTATACCTGCACACAAAAGGTTATCTAATATGTTTGACAATGTCAGATTTATTGATTTACAAAAATGGATCGTTTAACTCAAACCCAAAGAATTTAAATTTTAATTATACTAGGTTTTGGGGAGAGAATGCAAAACCTGCAAGATGTTTGTAACATTTTTAATGACACATATCCTAGCAAAAATTTAATAACTTAATCTACCCTAAGTAAAATTAACAGAAAATTTCGTAAAATTGGAAAAATGGTAATAAGGCTCTGAATGTTTTAATCAGTTTAGAAGAAAATCCGCACCTTTTTACCAGAATATTAGAAAGATAAAATGACATCTCACACATATGCCAAGACCGACTTCTAAAATCCGAAAAGTTTCATCCATACAAAGTAACTTTGGTGCAAGAACTCTTTGTGAATGATAACGATAGGCACTTGGAATTTTGTGCAATCGTGATGGAATGTTGCAACACCATTCTAAGTTTTATCAATCAAATTATTTTTTGTTGCAAAGCTGTTCGAATGGCGTGGAAAAATAATAGGTCTCTTTTTCATGGAAGACCCATTAACTGGAGAAAGATATTTAAATCTGTTAAGAACCGAAATTGTTCCAGCTATTGAAGAACTATTTCCGAATAACCGTAAGTTCCTTACCTTAACTGCTGTATTAAATATTTATGCTTGATTTTTTTTTTTAGGTAATGGTGCACCAAGTAATGAAATATTGTTTCAGCAGGATGTTGCCCCACCGCATTTTGCTGGAAATATTGGAGAATATTTAGACAATGCTTTTTTGGAGGAAGGATTAGGTAGAGTAGCCACCTCGGTCTCCGGACTTGACGCCCCTCGACTACTTTTTGTGCACCTTAAAAATGTGGTATATAAAATTAAGTCCAATGACCTCAAGGATTGAAAGGAGCGAATAGAAATCGAATGTAGACGTATCGAGGAGGTTGGCATATTTTTAATGTATTAAATGTTGTCCTATAGTATTTGGCCTTCTGTCAGGAAGTAAATAGACCCCATTATTTTAAGCACCTTACTTAGGTTCATTAATTTCTTGTTTGTTTTATTAAGTATTTCTTTTTTGTATTGTTTCAGTGGTTTTTTACAACCTTCTTTTAAAGTTGACAGGCTGTTTCCTGTTTCGCGAAATTTTTTGTATATTTTACTTATAGTTTTAGTAGATTTAGTTATTGAATTTCTGTTAGGTTATTTGTCATTAAAAATGTTACAGACATCTTGCAGGTTTCACATTCTATCCTCATAACCTAGTATAATTAAAGTTTCAATTCTTTAGGTTTCAGTTAAATGATCCATTTTTGTAAATCAGCCAAACTGACATCGTCAAACATATCAGGTGATCTTTTATGTGCAGGTATTTTAATAACAGCTTAAACATTAAATTATCGACATTGAACCCTTACTTTCGCAAAAACTGTTGACTTTCATAAAAGGTGCTGTTAATAAAGAGTACCGAAAATTTTACCCAGATTTTAAAAAAATAATATAATATAGGGTATTCCATTTAAAAAAAAAAAATATTTTTATAACAGAAAAACGATAAATTTGCCAGCATGCAGAACTTTTCATTGGATCCGGCATAATTTTATACCTAAGTGTACATGTTTTCATTAATTGCAGGTAAGCTGTACCTGAGATATTTAGCCGTTTCCTTGCTTTTGTTACACTCTGTATTATGAAATGAATTGTTATTCAAACTGTACAAATGTGCTTAGTTTTAGCTGAAAATCTCAACGAGACGTAGGTTAAAATTAAATTAGAAAATGTTATCCAGTCAACTGTGTTTCTCCACAATCGCAGAAAAAGGAAGTTCGAAAGGTGATCCGTTTATTCCGTGGCTAGTGCCGTTAGCCTTGAAATAAAAAAAACTAGTTTCCCAATACTGGCATAAGAATAAATAAGTTTTAACCTTTTGTGTCTCCTTTACAGACAATATAACTTATTTTTATTTTTGCTACAAAATATGGCCGAGTTGGAAATTGATTTGCAGGAAAAGGTTACAATTTCCATTTAACTTCCGTATTCAGAAAACATATAGGCAAAATCGGAAATATTTGTTTTCTCGTATTTATGCTTGAGTCATTTTTACATAAAAAAAACAATTACCTTAGATTCTAGGAATAAGGGACACAATTTTGCATAAAATTAAAGGTTTCCCATAACACACACTACAATATGATAGACACAGAAAGAACTGAAGAAACTACTGTAATTGCGTAATAAAATGTAAGAAAAATATTTCGAATTCTTTTTTTGTTTCAAAATTATTTAACATCCAATTTTAGCAAAAATATTTTTTGAAATGCTTTTTTGTGGGGCAGTTGAATTTTGTTAATTTATAAAAAAAATATTAACCTTCTTGTGCTATATTAAATTGATGCTCAACCAATATCTCATAACGTTTTTTACCAAAAAATTATACATGCAAAAAGAACCTGAACTCCCTCCACTTTGGACCTGTATGCATGAATTTTGACTTTACATCAACGAAATAAAGCTAAAATCAAGCTAAAACACATTTTTATCGGTTTCAGAAAAGACGACATCAAAGACAAAGTCATTTAGATTAGCGAAGTATCCTCGGTCGTTCTCTAATTAAAAATTGATTTACTCTTTAAAGTAAGATACAGTCATGGCAGGGGCAAGGCCTGGACTAGTCAAACTTCTTTTTTCATTAATTTTATACCTTTTTCATGATTTCTTAAAAAGCAATATTTTATATATATATATATATATATATATATATATATATATATATATATATATGTATATATATTGGTGAGTGGGAGGGTAGTCACGACCGAACTAGTTGAATACACAATTTTTTTCTTGGGGTAGCGGTCTGAGGCTGAAGTAAAACTCGTTTTTTACATACGCCGAGCTTTCGGAAATTTATTGTTTCCTTTTTCAAAGCCACAGTACAAAACAGAACTTTACAATATTGCACCAGCTCTCTAAATTAAGCTTTAATGTTTTTTTAATATTGAAAATTATATACAATATCTATATAAAGATATCAAAGAAGAGAGATGAAAGATTTTACCATTTCTGGTTGACTGAAAAATGTCTTTTTTTGAATTATTACTTTCATTTTCTATTTTCTGTGCCTACATTTTACTTAACTACTTAATTTAATTACTAATTCTATGTTTTATTTGTGGTAAATTGTGTTTGTTAAAATATTAGGATTCTACATTTATGTTCAAATTAGTTTATGAAAATTAATTTAAATTTAATTAATACTCTAGGACTTACGTGCAAGGTGAGTTTTTTACTACATCTAGCTTCTATGTGAAACATTCCAATTTTTTTCCTTTTTGTGTTATATAGGACTACATATTGGTATATTTACATAAAAATATAATTATTCTACACGTTTACGTTTTATTGATCGTATCTAATGAAGACGACCGAGTGTATTATCAGTGGAATTTCTTTCTGTGGTTTTTTTATAAACTAGGTGAATAAACAAAAATCGATACAAAGATCTGACAGAGTAAGCATATTTAACAAGTAATAGTATCTCTTTCTGGCGCTAAATTTGAACTTGAGTTCTTTATTACAATTACGTTATAAACTAGAGTTAACTAATTTTGGGTGGCTAACTAATAAGGTGTAATTGGTTGACTGTTAAAACAATCACAGGATTCTCCCAATCTGTAGTTATTGTTTATAGAAAAACAAAGAAGGGTGCATATTTTTTGGATTATTTTTATTCAAATTGTGAATTAGTATCTGACTGTTTTAAAGTCATTAAAAGTTGTGAGTAAACAACACTAAGATCATTAATGTCTTTTTTCTTATTTAGACATTCATTGTCTAGGAAAATCTCCACCATTTCTAAAAATTTTCTTTTGTTCGAATTTTTGTTTGTGTTTAGAACCTTGCAATTTTGAAAATCTATGACATGATTTGTGTTGGTTGTGTGTTCTGCAACTGTGCAAAAATTTTTTTGTAATCTGCAGTCACTTCTGTGTCTAGTTGTTCTTTGTTGTAAAACAGTGGAGGTTTGCCCTATGTATTTTTTATTACAATCATTACATGTAAGCGAGTAAACAAAATTTGATTTTTTAGTTGGTTCATCTCGATCTTTTAGCCTGGAGAAAGTGTTGCCTATTTTTGACATTTGTTTGCCACATATTTTGATGTTAACATTTTCAGAAAGAATTTTTTCTAGTTTATGGCTCAATTCCTGGCAATAAGGTAGAGAGAAATAGTAAATCTGTTGATTATTAGGTACAAGGGCACTGATATTAGTAGGACTCTGAATATTATTTAAAGAAACATTGATCCCTGGAGAAAGTACTACAGTTGCATTGTTATTATTATTATTATTATTATTTATTGTTGTATTAATAGAGTTATGTGAAAATTTATTAAGAAACCATTTAGGGTAGGAATTGTTTATCAATATATTATAGAGTTTTTTTTTAATTTTCTCTTGTAAAGTCTGCTATTGCGTAACGCTAATACCAAATTAACTTTCATTTTTTGTGTATGATATGAATGAAAATTAATATATCTACCTGAGTATATGGGTTTTGTATACCAGTCGACTTTAACTACGTTATTTTCAGTTCTAATCAATTTTGTGTCCAAGAAGGGGACACTTTTACCTTTTTCTTGTTCCACAGGGAACTGAATATTGTTATTGTAGCTATTGAAGACGGTTAGTATTTCTTCTACGCCGCTGGACGGTATGGACGTCACAATGTCGTCCACAAACTTTTTGATAAAGGGTAGTTGGTAGCTTAATTTTGGTATGCATTCATTAAGTAAGTCATATATATACTGAGAGGCTATAGGTGATATTGTCGCTTCCATTGGTGTGCCTAAGATTTGCTTATAGTAAGTGTCATTAAATTTGCAGTAGGTTGTATCAAAAATAAAGTGTACTATCTCCAGAAACCTTATTTGAGTTAAATTAGTATGTTCTGAAATTTGTGGCCAATGTTTAATTATACTGTTTTTAATTAGAGAATAAGGTATATTGCTGAAAAGTAACACTACATCCAGACTAATAATCACAAAATTAGGTGGTAATTGTTTGTTATTTATAAATGTGGAAAACGTAAAACTATCCCGAGTAAAATAATTATTATTGCTATCATAGGCTTTTGTTAATATTTCTGTAATGAACTCTGACAACTTACTATTTGGGGCATCAATTGATGAAATTATCGGCCTTACTGGTATATTAGGTTTGTGTATTTTAAGTAACCCATAAAATTTTGGTGAAGTTTGATTGTAAATAGTAAGTTGTCTAGCATGTTCAGTAGTAATTTTATTAGTATTTTTTAAAGAAGAAACAATTTTATTCGCCTTTTGTTGATAAGTGGACGTAGGATCTCTGTTGAGAGGTGTATAATATTTATTATCAGATAAAAGTTCTAGAGATTTAGAAATATAATCTTCTTTTTTCATAATTACAGTTATGTTACCTTTGTCTGCTCTAGTTATTATTAGTTCTGGGTGTGCCTTGAAAAATGTTTTTGTTTTAAAAAATAAAAATCTTAGGTAATGATTTTGACTAAGTTTTTGAATAAAATTAGTTATAACGTTAGTTACTTTAGCCGTAATTAAATTTTGTTTGCATTGTGGATATAAAAATATAATGTTTTCTATGTCTGCTAATAATTTTTTAATATCATGTCCTCTGAATTAGGTTTTATACTAAATTTGTGACCCAAAGCCAAAAATTGTTTGATATCTTGCGGAATATCGCATCCAGAAAGATCCTTTATCCAATTTTCTTTGATGTTTAGAAATTTATTATTTTCAAAGTTTTTTAATTTTGACAGTTTTTTGATGCAGTTTTTTTTAATTTTATTAAATATTTTTTCATATGATATTTTTTGAAAACTAAAAAACTGCTCTACAATGTGAGATGGTAATAATTGATTTAGTTGTTTTGTTAAATATGTATGGGTTCGTTCTAGATGCGTTAAAGTTTCAAAAGTATTTTTTATTTCAAAACTTAGAACCTTTGTATCCAACCTTACTACGAATTCCAGAGTGCGGTGTGCTAATCGCCCATCTGTAGTTCCTATTATTTGAGGTAGGTTTTTTGTGTTGTTTGTGATTGGATGGGATCCTTGTGACCTACCTGAAATTAAGTATATATATATATATATATATATATATATATATATATATATATATATTATATATATATATATATATATATATATATATATATATATATATATATATATATATATATATATATATATATATATATATATATATATATATATATATATATATATATATATATATATATATATATATATATATATATATATATATATATATATATATATATATATATATTACAGGTACCGGACGCTTTCCTACTTTACCAATCCGCTTTTAAACACACCAAATCACATTCTATAAAATTCCTCTTTCTTTATCTAAAAGTATTAGAGGTAATGTAGGAAATTATCCTTATTCGGTTATTTAGCATTTTATATACTTATTTTCTATAACTTTTTATCTAATATGAATTCAGATTTTTGTTATGTTATAGGCGTTACAATATAAATTGACGAATTCTTGCTGCTATTGAGCATGCCAAGTCCGTTCTTTAGCTCATCTAGATGTAATAGATCTTAACTTTTAAGATAATGGTCCTCTAGTTACCTAAATTATCTGTTTTTCACGCAAATCTACAACGTTTGTGTTTATATTCTGAAAGGAGGGTAAAAGCTTTATTGTAAGAAAAATATTGAATAACAACAAAAACTGATTATACTTCGTATAGACAGTCCATTATGTGCGAACAAATTAACCACATCAATTGCTCGTGTCGTCGTTAAATTAAACCGCGCGTAAAAGATTTTTGTTGGCAAAAGATTTTTGCTGGCCCAAAAAATGGGTTTTCTTTCCCGAGCCGAAAATACTTTTCTTCTGTCAAGTTGTATACCCTTTACACTTCGCAAATCAGATTCAGCCATGAAGATTGCTCGCTCATATGCTGAGCAGCCTTTCCTTTAATCCTTAGTGTCCTTGATTCTATCTAATAAGAGCCAGTCGCCTGATCGATAATCCAAACATCAGAAGGAATCTTGCATCACTAGAACATCGCAGAATTGTGGGCGATCTGTCTCTATTTTACAGCTACTACCACTAATTTTGTTCTGATGAATTGCCATCTGTTGTGCCCTCTTTAGTCATTTTTGCCAGGGACACACGAGTATTGACCCACATGCATGCTTTCACCGTCCAACTGTAGAGATCAAGGAACTCTCACTCTGTTCGTTTCTTTATTACCAAAGTGTTACGATTATGGAATGTGTTAACAGCAAATGCCTTTCCCTCTTCCCCTGATATACAAGTCATTAAATCCCGCATCAATAAGCTTTCCCTATCCTCAGTTTGAGCAACCATGACACCTAATACTTAGCCTTTCGACCTTCGTGGTCTGTTCATAGATAAAAACATCGGAAAATGGCCTTTAGCCGGAATTTCCTTCGTTATGAATCTTTCTTTTTATTAGGAAAAGTGAATAGTGACCCAATTTAGTTCAGTGCATAGTCATTTAGTTACATATACAGGGTACCCCAACTCGTTGGTAGGTTAGCCGTAACTTCAGATGTAGCCGTGGAATTCTTCTGAAATTCGGAAAGGAGATAAAAGGTCAACTGAGCTCTCGAAGCAAAATATTTTGACATTACTGTAAGTTCCGGTTTGACGGGAAGTGACGTCACCTTGGTTATTTTAAATAGGACAGCCTGTACTTAATAATTAATTTTGTTTCTTTGTTTAATTCTGAACATTTTTTTATAACATAATTGTATCTTTATTTTTGACCGTTTTTGAAATAATGGAGATTAAATGAAAAATAGGACGAAAAGATGGCACCAATTAAATGGGGATTTTTTTAGAAACCACTATACATATTGAGACAAAAATTTGGTTGGTAGAAGTATTAATATGACCCTACAAGATAAATGTCATATTATAAGTTTATTTTATACAAGGTGGCTCAAAAATTGTATTTTGTTAACATATATAATTTTTGCAATAACTTTTTTTCTGCTCAATGTTTTCTCTGTAACATGCTCATTTCAAAAAGTTATTATCGTTCCAAAACCTATTTACAATGGTTTTCTAGATATTCACGCCTTTATACCGAAACGTATTAAATATCCTACAATTCTTAAAATTTAGTAGTTGGCTATGCATGATATGACAGGTTTTAGCATAACAAACTATCGCTGGCTGGCTGTCAGTACAGCTGACTATCAGTACAGTAATAAGCTTTGAGTTTTTCTTCTCCTAATTTAAAAATGACAAAAAATTATTTATAGTCTAACGTTCTTAATCTGTTTATTATTCACAGAGAATGGAATCAAATAGTGGTAAGAACATGTAGAACATTTAACGAACAATATCCCCAACTACCACCAATGAACGGAAGAAAATTTAGGAAATTTGAGGCTGATTCAGGGCTGTATTAAAACTGAACGGATTCAGGTTAGTCCGATTACTGGAGATGAAGACCATACCATTAAGGTTTTGGGATATTTTCAAGCTTATCCTGACGCTTCGATTTACAGTAAAGAAAGTGATTTGGGAATTTCTTATTCGTCTATTGAAAGAATTTTAGACAAAAACGGAATGTACAATTATAAATTTGAAACAGCGCAACATGCTATTCAGCGTGTTGAAAAATGTTTTTAACAAAAATGCAGGAAGATCCCAGTTTCCTACAAAAAGATATTTGGTCGGCCGAATTAAAATTTCCAAAAAAGCCATCTTTAACAGGAGGTATTCTTATTTTTGGGCAAAAGAAAACCCACATTTTATAAAGGAAGAAAGGAGTTTAAGACACATTTGGCTTCAATTTTGTTTGTATACTAATGGACAATAAGCTTCAGTATTGCATCTCCTATAAAAATCTTAATTCAAAAAAGTATTCAGATATCCTTAACAATACTTTAAGGCCATTTCTGAATACTATAACCCCTGAAGCAAAGTCATCGTGCTGGTATCAATTAGATGGTGCACCAGCACATTGCACTCAACAAATTTGTTGTATAATTTATCTGATGAAAGGTGGTTTAGATCTTACACCGTTAGATTTTTATCTGTAAGGCATCATCAAGGAGAATATTTACCAAGAACCAATCTCTTCCAAGGATGAGTTAATTAATAGGGTGCATGCAGCTTTTTGAAACCTACATGGTGAAGAAGTTAGACGAGCCTCCACTCAGCATGTTGATTTCATGGAAGACATTTTCGTTAAGTATAGTTATTTTCAACATTATTAATATTATAGTATAGTTAAGTAAGTGAATTTGGAATAATATTTATTTTTGTTATTGTTTTAACTGAGTTTTAATTAGTGTTAAGACCTTTGTACGTAATACTTATTCCCGTCAAACTCGTTTTAATGTTAATATCGCTTTTAATGTTGAGCTCTAAACCTTTCATTTTCTTTTCGGAGTAACCCGAATTTGTTCGGTTAATACCGTCAGTTTTTTAAATTAACCTAAAATTTTCTGAATTTTCTGTCGTTTATTGATAGTTCTACATGCTCTTGCTACTATTCGATTAAATTCTTCGTGAATAATAAACATATTAAGAATTTCAGAATATAAATAATTATTTTCCATTTTTAATTAATGCTCAGCTTCTAAATTTTCAAATCACTTTATTCGGGCAATAATAACATGGTAATAAAGTTATGTCAACGTCATAAACAGACCATAAAAGAAGCAAAACTCGAAAAGTTTTGTAAAATTTTGCAGTTGTCGTCAACGATAGTCGGTTTTGCTAAAACCTCATCATATCTTGTATAGCCAACTACTAAATTTTACAATTTTTAGGATATTTAATACGTTCCAGTATAAAACCGTGAATATCTAGAAAACCAAATGGGTATAGGAACATTATAACTTTTTGAAATAAGCATATTACAGAAAAAATAATTATCATAAAATATACAGGATATTCTATTTGAAAAATCAAAGTTATTGTAAAAAGAAAATATGTTAACATGATACGATTCTTGAGCCACCCTGTACAAATTAAACTTATAATATGACATTTATCCTGTAGGGTGATATTAATTCTATAAACCACGACATTTTTGTATCGATATGTCTAGTGGTTTTTAAAAAATCGCCATACTTAATTAGTGCTATATTTTCGTCAAATTTTTAATTTAATCTCCATTTTTTCAAAACGGTTAAGGAAGGTATGTTATAAAAAAATGTTCAGAATTGAATTGAGAAAATATTTTGCTTCGACAGTTCAGTCGACCTCTTATCTCCGTTCCGAATTTGAAAAAAAATTCTACGAGTACATCTGGATTTACGGCTAACGAGTTTGGGGCACCCTGTATATATTGTCTATTAAAACATTTCTATTCGTTGTCACTTTGTTAAATCATATTAGATTCCTACCAATATTTTACTACTTTCTATCTATGCCAAATTGTGGGCATAATTTAAAATAAATTCAATAAGTAATTTTTAAATTAACACACATTTTGTTATGTTATTTTGAATTCATACTAGTCTATCCCTATATCATATTTAATGTTTCTGTAAAATTTAATGTCAATTTAAAAAGATTTTATTGGATTTTTACCAAAATATTATCGGGTCATATGGTCATCCCCATATGAGCCTTAAATTTTTATCAAAATCGAAAGTCACTCTGATAAGTAGTTTTTAAGCTATGCCGTGAAATGACAGACATACAGACAAACTGACAGACGAACTAACTGAATTGATAAAACCTATTTTTTGGCATCTATCTAAAACCTAAAAAGACGATTTTCTCAAAATTACAAATAGTATATTTAGCCGCCATTTAGTTCCATCATCTTCAATTAGTACCACGGTTTTACTAGTTCATCTGTATACCACAATTACTTAAGGCACACAATTTGAAATCAGTCCATTATATAATTTTTCAGGCTGAATTTTTAAATAATTTACTAAGCCGCGATTTTGTTCCGCCATCTTGGATTCGTACCAAAATTTTACCAGTTGATTCCTGCATAATACTTGACTTTTGTGCAAAAATTGAGATAGATTGGATAAGTAGTTTTTTAGTAATAATTTTTTAACATTTCCCTAGACCGCCATTTTGTTTGACATATTGGATTTTTACCAAAATATTTCCAGATCATCAACATATGACACCTAATTTTTCAAGAAAATTTGAAGTCAATCGGGTGAGTAGTTTTTAAGCTATGCCGTCAAATGAAAGACAGATAGACAAACCGACAGACGAACCGACAGAATCGATAAAACATATTTTTTGGCATCTAGGAACGCTAAAACGTGAAGATATGTAAAACCTGAGAGGGTGATTTTTTTCACAATTACTATACTACAAATATTTTATTTAGCCGCCATTTTATTCCGCAATCTTGAATTTTTAGGCTGAATTTTTCAAAAATTTTCTAAACCGCCATTTTGTTCCGAAATCTTGAATTCGTACCAAAATTCTACCTTATGATTCCTACATAATACTTCATTTTTGTGCAAAATTTGAGACGAATTGGATAAGTAGTTTTTTGGTAATAATTTTTACTAGGCGGCCATTTTGTTATGCTATATTGAATTTTTACTAAAATGTTACCAGGTCATCCCCATATCCTATCCCCTAAAGACTCTAAAACCTGAAGATATGTTAAACCTGAGAGGGCGATTTTTTTACGATTACAGCTATTTTATTTAGCCACCATTTTGTTCCTTCAACTTGAAGTAATATCACAGATTTACTAGTTCATCTGTATACCACAATTATTTATGGCAGACAAATCAGGCCCTTAAGTAGTTTTTAGTAATAATTTTTTTAACATTTTACCAGGCTGTCATTTTGTTTTGCCATATTGGATTTTAACCAAGATATTACCTAGTCATACCCATATGACCCTTAATTTTTGACCAATATTTGAGGTCAATCGGGTAAGTCATTTTTTAACTATGCCGCGAACAGATAGACTGACATGACAAAACATGTTTTTCGGCATCTAGGGACCCTGAAACGTAAAGCTGTGAAAAAGTCTCGGAAGGTGATTTTTTACCATTACAATATTTTCTTATTACTAAGGAAGTAAAAACCGATATTTGGTTTGCCAGAAGGTCTACATCTTCAAAAGCACAATACAAAAATAATGCTTTAAAAAGGCAAATAGGACTGCTGGATAACTGCGTAAAACCAATCAGTAAAAAATCTTAACCCGCCGATCGAATTGACTATATTGACTAAATTACAAACTTGGGAGTCAGTTTTAGAGTATTTTACTTTACAATGAAACGATAGTTTATTTGGAGTATAATCTGTCTTTGATCACTCTCTAGAGTTCTAAATTATTAAAACGAACATTTTTTATAAATTTTTGGTCATACTCCGTGCTAAGCTTTTATTTAAGAAGAAATAACCGGTAGAAGGACAATTTTGTTACGTTAAAGAAAACATAATATTATGTTGAATTTCGAATCAGGGACAAAATGAACATGTATTCCGCTGGCTTCAAACTTACTGTACTTGGCAGGTAGAACATATAATTTTGTATGTGATAAATTACCAGACTGCGTGTTTGGTTAGCCCAGGATGGGCTTTTTTTTCTGTTGATGTAAAAAATCAGCAAATGCATCGATTCTTAACCAGGACTTTCACCGAGCAGATTTAGAAATCACGCGTCTCACCTCAGTAACTTCCTACTGATACTACTTAATAGTTAGGCTACTCCATGTATGCACTCGCATATTGATGGTTGCCTATTTATAAGATTATCTCTAGAAGATTTTAATTAAGAGTAGTAATCAGTGAGGTTAGGACATTCATCTTTTTTCTTATGGATTAAATGAAGGTGATTTTGCACTTTTGGATTCCGGAACCTATATCAGTCCACCTATGTATTAAAATATCCAAAATAAACTGTGTCAGAAACTAATTCCTACTTTATTATAAAAATTTAAACTCTCTATGATCATTTCATTTAAATGATTAACACAAGAAAGGCTACCACCACGACATTAAAATTGAACTGCTGCATTCAGAGTTACACTTCAACCTCTAACCTCTAATTTTTTTTAAATTCCGATATTTCAGAAGTAATTTCTTTAACCTCCAGCTAGATGCGGCAGGTAGGATTACAAAATGACAATTTAAGAATAGAAACAGTGAACTCAAAGCTGTTCAAGTAAATTTTAGTAATAGATATCATGAATCCAAACAAGGTATATTTTAGAAATCAGTTAAAAATACCAAATGTCTTTTGTACATTTCCGTAGTGCTATTTAAACTCGTTTACAGACAAATTGCTCCTGACAAGCTGTATCTGTGAAAGGCAGGGGCATCAGATAATGAATATTAGATATCAATTTTTTGCACCTATTGAGGTTTAACCATGTTAATTCGTACATGATTCAAGAATAGTTTACTTTAATGGGAGCATCAAAAGTGTCATTTATTTACTCCGTATATGAAACAAATAACTCGTCCTACCAAAATTGAAAAATAACACTGGGGACCATGAAAGAGATGTGAAAAAGAAGAGTAATATCTCTAATTATATACAACTAAGATAGAGAACATTGTATTTTAATATTTTAACAGCACAGAGAGTGTGTTTTTACACCTTTGCGTAAGGTTTTTAAAATCCCCATGAAGCAATTACTATCTAATGACAAAAATAAAAAAATTCATATTTTATTTCTTTCAATTATTACTTCCCTCATAAGAGGGACGTATTGTGTTTGTTTTAGGACCCCTAGATGCCAAAAAAATTTTTTTTTCAATTCTCTTCTCGACATAGCTAAAAAACTACTTATTCGATTGACTTCAAGCTTTGGTCTAATATCAAGGATCAGTTGAGCATAAAATGATAACATTAAAAAATTATTATCAATAAACTATTTATTTAATTTACCCCAATAAGGAGGAACAAAATAGCTGTTTATTAAAATATTAAAAAAAAACCTGAAAGGAGTACTTATTAGATTGAGTTCAAAGTTTGCGCAAGAATTATGTCGGTATGTCTCTCGGTCAAAAGACAAAAAAACTACTTACTCCATTGCCTTTAAATATGGATCGAAAATAAGGGATCAAATGGAGGTGACCTTACATACGTTTTACATTACAGTACATTTCAGTAAATATTTAATATGGCAGAACAAATTAGATAATTTGTTAAGAAAATTAGTACTAAAAAGCTAATTATGTAATGTACCTAAAATTGTGCACAAAAATCGAATGTTATATAAGAACGAACTGGTAACATTTTGGTATGAATTCAAGATGGCAATGGCAAAACAAAATGGTGACCTAATAAAATACTTTAAAGAAAAGCCTAAAAAACACTTACTAGATTGATTTCAAATTTTGTACAAGAATTAAATGTGGTATAGGGATAAACTGGTCAAATATTTAAAACACTGATTCTTCAATTAAAATTTAAGTTATGCCCAAAACTCCATTGGGGCTTAGGTAGAAACTGGTAAATTATTGGAGCGAACCCAATATGCTGGAACAAAATCACGCCTAATAAAATTATTTGAAGAAAAGGCAGCATAAGTATATGTGATACTAGATTATCATATATGAAAATAAATTGGACCACAGTTCACTATTTCTAATAAAAGGAAAGATACATTACGATGGTAGTTCAAGGTAAAGGAAATTTACCGATGTTTTAAATATGTATATTTTTTATTTAATTCGATAAACACATTTTAGGCGTAGCCCAAGTTGAGTTGTCTCAATTTAATTAAAATAGAATAGCTGAATATTTCTCAACATTCGTTTGTAATTTAATAAGTACAATGAACTAGCATGCCTAATGTTTTTGCTTAAAAAAATGTGTTAAAGTTCTGATTTAAAATGTTTAAACCTTGCTGATAAACGGTATTTTTGCTCCTAAGAAGAAAATTAACGTCGTTTTGGAAAAATGTTCTATATCCCTAAAAATTTACAATAAACCTTAACTGGTTGTAATTCTAAAGGGCAGTGAACTGCGCTCGCATAAATGTTTGGTACAATATATTATGTATTCAACTCATTCGTCGACGTTCTGAATAATCAATGCAGGCTCTAGATACTACAAAGTATAAAAATATAAGGGTTGAATGATATTGTACTAAAAAACTTATTCATAGAAAAAAGGTTAAAAAGTAACAGATTAATAATTTGGAGAAACCGTTTGCAAAAACAATAACAATTGTATTTTGTTTCGGCGGAACCAAAATTTAGCACGCTCTGGCGTTACAGTCTACATCCACCACAATAGATTAATTACCATAAACAAAATGGTTTGTTTCCAATAAGATTTGCAACCTGCGTACATATAATATCTCTCTCAATATTCACTTTGAATATTCCTCAAAAACTTTACACGTTTTATCTGTGTGTGTTATGAGAAGGAAAATACAAATTCTAAGTTTTTAAATTTTTAGCACAAATCAGCACACACAGACACATGATATAAAACTAAGCAAAGCGGCTTGTCACCTGACACTCAACACGAGGCTCAATGGAATCTAGTAGTGTGTTAAATTCACGTTGTCGTTGCATCAGTGTCTTTATGTTATTTCAACCGTGCTTCACATCGGAATTTTTAATTTAGTTTTATTTTCTAATAGGTTTTAAAATAAAAAAATTGACACTGCATTACTTTACACAAAAAAAAATTGAATTAAACATCTAATATCTATCTATTTAGAGATATATTTTATTATAAATTAGAAAAACAGACACCCAATTCAATACTTTTTTATTTTTGGTTTCACCTACAGCGTTGAAATTCTCGTTTTTCTCATTATAGAAAATTTTAAAATATGTTTGCATCTAGTTTCCGTTTTTCTCTGCATTTAGATGTAGAAGAAATATTGTAAATTGAATTATTACTATTGTCTGTATAGAAATCTTCAGAAGTGGAAGTAATGACTATATACAAAAGTAATTATGTAGCTCCTAATCGAAATGCAATTGTTTAAAATGTTAATGAACAATTTGTTAACATCTGGTAAAGTGACTAGAAAACTAATTCAAAATCAAATAATTATGTTAAATCAATTGCTTTTTGAAATATTCATATAAGTGTAATTGATATACCAAAAATTATTAAATTTTTGTAAAGCTAATAGTTTTAAAGTTTTGATGAGTGTTGTAGATATGAGAGTTGTTAAGTGTAAACTAAGGGATAAATTTAAAACTGCAAGGCCATGAAATTCTCGTGTACCATATTAAGGTTCCTAAATATCTGAAATACGAATACTTAGCCTAATAACTATATTTTTATTATATTCTATAAATGTCTTTTATTTAAATTTCCTTTTCTTTAAACGTTGTTCTTAGTCAAGTGATTTAATTTCCTGCCATTGAATTCTATGGTCATTATTTCAAGAATGTTTAGCGATACCTGAACTTGACGTTTTTCCCTACTCTGTAAACTCTCGATGTTTATTAATTCTAATAGCAGGCGTGCGTCGTGTAGTTTTCTCGGTATAAAATTCATCGCACCCACAAAGTACTTGATAAAAACAATTAGTTTTGCCATTTGTATTATGGGAGTTCTAGCCTTTTTAAGAGTTTGCCGACTTGAGAGCTGGATGATTTTAGAGTTTCTTACTATTATCTTTATCTTCTCAAAAGTTCCTCTAACATAAAATTATAAACGATCCATTTAGCTGTTCTAGGATTTAAATTTAATTATTTTTATTCTAGACATTTAATAAGTGTATCCTATATTAGCATTTCTATGTAACCATTGTGTTTGAAATTACTAATATATTTATCCGTATTATTGCTTCTTTCATAAAACTACAGCTTGGTTGCACCGATATCTAAAAACATCTGGTTTTATTCCCGCATGGTTACAATTCTGGTTGAGATACTATCCCGTGAACGCCTCTTTCCACTGGCCCCAATGTTACGGCACCGAATATGGCACTTGGGTGTCTAAATTATGAACAAAGAAAATCTGTGGTTTGGACAACATCTGTACTAAAATTGCTTTACTATGCTTACTGTATAGTAAAGCAGTAAACTTTTAATTTGTTTAGTCTGTCAGTTTATAAAAATTCTGCGAATTAAGGCTTATAAAGTTGGGATGGTATTTAGTTATTTATTTTTATTTTACCAAATTGACGGGATTACCCCATTTTTACAATATTAACAAACATAACAAGATGATCATAGACGGTTTCCAGATAGACCAACACCGACTTGTAGGACATCGCAAAACAATTGAATGAAAGAAAAACATTTAAGCGAAAAGTTAAAATAGTGGAAAGAAAGGCTGAAGAAGATTTAAATATTTTATTATATTTTGAAGGTAATTTTTACACTTTTGTATTAAAATAATTTATTTATCTTGCAGCATACTTATGATGCAGCCACTTTTTTTAACAAATCATGGCATAAAATCCACTCAATTCTAAAACATTTTAAATATAAGCCATATAAGTTTTTACCTACTCAAGAATTAACCGATCAAAATAAAATAGACCGATTACACTTCTGACAAGAATTAGAAAGACGTGTTATGATGAACCAACTAAATACGTTAAACATAATTTTCACTGACGAGGCAACATTTACCACTGGAGGCATGTTTAACCGCAAAAATAAGCATTTTTTGGTCAAAAGAAAACCCGCGAGCTCTTCAGGCGGTCAAATTTCAGAGAAGAAGATCCCTACATGTTTGATGTGGCCTTCTTAACAATCTTGTTATTGGACCAATATTTTTAAATGGGAATTTAACCGGACAAAGGTATCAGGAGTTATTAGAAAACGAAATCGAGGGGCTTTTAAAATAACTACCGAATAATTCATATCTTAATTTGATATGGCAACAAGATGGTGCCCCTCCTCATAATATGCAGCCGGTCACCAATTTTTTAAATGACAGTTATCCATTTTGAATCGGAAGAAAGAATAATGATCCATTATGATGGCCAGCAAACAGTCCCGATCTCTTTCCATTGGACATATTTTTGTTGGGTTATATTATATATTTAGAGCAAAATTTGTCCAAACAATCGACGATTTAAACACCCTATCACCTCACTTTATCTACGGATCCATACATAGAAAATTTTGAAGAAATATTCAGAAATGCATTATAAACCAAGGAGGCTATATAGAAAACCAAAACTTAGTTCTTTAAGCCAATATTATTATTTACCTACTTTATATTATTGATTTTTTATGGTATTGTTTATTTCCACTATTCTAACTTTTCGCTTAAGTGTTTTTCTTTCATTCACTTGTTTAGCAATGTTTAATATTATGCTACGAATCGGTCTTGGTCTATCTGAAAACGTTACGTTACGAGCTATCTATGCATTTTTACCATGTAAATAAAATAATTCTATCATGTCGAGTTTCTCGTCTTCCGAATAACCCATCGTCCAACGTATTAGATATTAAAAATGCTCGTAAATAGATACTTCTGACCGGTAAACGTCAAAAAGGCGTCTTTCATTGCAATTGTCTTGACCATGGCTCACTATGTTTTAACGCAAATTCCCTCACCACTTCTTTAACGTTTAAACGCTTATATATCTAAAACTAATTGACAGAATATATTAAAAGTATATATATTTGAAATTAGAAAAAAAAGATCTTCAAGAATATGATTCAATATACAGGGTGTTTCATTAAAAAAAACTGACAACCTGTAAAGATTTGACATTTTCAATAATATTTTAGCACTAATGATATAATATTCTAAATCTTCATAAAAAACCCAACAACTTTTGTATTTACGACATTTCCATATCTATTCAAATAAACTCTCTAGGTGGGTGGAAAAATATACGGGAAAACCTTGTACGGCAACTACCGGGAAGAAAAAAAAATATAAATATAAATATAAAAGACTATAATCTAAACTCTTCGGTCAACAATAAGACCAACAATTTTATTTCTAAAACTAGACAAGGTGCCGTCGAAAATATCTGGTACCCCATTTTAGCCATTCAAAATACGAAGAGCTCTATCGATGGGAGAATGGGCCCATAATTTGTTGAATAATGTGTAACATGGAACAGTTCATTCCTACGTAAACACCGATTAGGTACATTAAGCTGGATTAAGGACAATATGACTGGGCTGTCGGTTCTGCCCCTAATCAATCTGAACACATAACAAAGGTCATTAACAAGACGTTTCACACTAACGTTTTAATATACAAAAAGCAGTAAAAGCAGACAATTTTTGGCCAGATAGTAATTTGTAATTTTAGGATTTTTTAGAAAGTATTAAATATGAATTCTCTCAGTACTAAGTCTATTTAAATTGGGAAGAACACATTTTATTACATAACTACTTTTTCCCAATTTACAAATGTAATTATTAGTGTTTAGATTATACACCTTTATCCATCTAATATTCACTGTACTTTCATTCTTTTTGGCGAACAAATAGAAGGAGATTATTGGATCTTAGTTTAGATATAACCGCTATAGGAAGGAAATTATTGTGGGAGATGGGTGTCGCTTAAAATAAGGGGATTATTTCACTATTATGCAAAATGACAAAAATCAATTCCCGGTTTAGATTAAGCAAAATTCAATTACCTTAATTCAATCTAAATCTGTCTCGCACGGTTTTCAAATATGTCTGAATATTCAGTTCCGACAAACCTAACATCGACATTATAAAACTTTAAATTATTCAAGGTAGTTGGACCGGTTAATGATAAACCAATAACGCAATTTGAGACGGAAAATGCTTTACATTAACGACCCACGTGACCTTTACAAGGGAACCCATAGTTATGAATTTTTAATATTCCCATTCTAATAAACGAATTTTTGCCATATCGCATCAAGATTTGTGAGTGTTTCTACAGGGAATTAAACATATCGTTTTTTCTTCATGTCGAGCTACATATATTTTTTTTTAAACTGAATTTATTATTTAAAGGTACAATTAATTTTAAAAAACGTGAAAACAAATTGTAAATGCAGCTAATATACAGAGTATCCAGATTTCGTTGTCATTATAGGGTATATAGATTATTCGTAAAGATAGAGAGGTTTTTGCCGGGTGTCCCTTCTTTTATTTCTTCTAGAAAAGTCAACAGAAATCAATTTTTAGTTTTTTCCTAGAGATTCGTCTAATTGAGATACAAGGGATGTCTGTAAATTGAATATTTTTAAAATCAAGGTATATTTTACAAACGATGCGGATATAGAAAATTTCTTTGCGGCAACTTTCGTTGCATTAAAGAGTAGCAAAACTTCATGAAAACAACAAATCTATAAGCGAAATATCCTTTAAATTATAGTGATAACGAAATCCGGATACCTTGTACTAGTAAAAAAAACAGTAAACTCATCCAAACCCACATACAGGACTCTACTTCTTACGATATACAGTCTATACATGTGTATATTTATATAGTAATAACTTCATACACCTCCTATAAACAGTGCGGTATTAAATTATATTATTTACATAGCCTACAAAAAATAAACCATGTGCTTTAATATTTTTCTATATAAAAAGAAAGTTTGTATGTATCATCAAAACTACTTTGAATAGAGACTTTATTTTTAGATATAGTTATTGCGGTAGTTTAGATGTTATGTTGTGCATAATGCAGTTGTTGGCAAAGCTATTGGAAGCTTGTTAAATTTTTGATGGCAAAGTTACCCCATGCTGCAATAATATTTTCTAATATTTTTCTTTCAGATCCAAAATGCCAAGAAACTCTAAAAGGCGAATTGGATCCCGACGGTACAAAAACTATACGGAGGATGGTCTAAGTAAAAAAGCATATAAAGGTAGAAGAAAGATAAAAGAAGCAGCAGACATGTACAAAACTCCTCGAAGAACCTTACTCAACAAAATTAAAAATCGACATGAGGAAAAGTGGGTTCTACCACAATACTTTTCGAGGTTATTGAGAGAAGCTTTGTGGATGTAATTGTAGCATGTGCAGAATTTGGAAGTCCCCTAACTTTGTTAGATCTTAGAATAATCGTTAAAAATCAGAAGGCAAAGAGGAAATACGGATAAAAAACTCTAAAAATAATTTACCGGGTGCAGAATGGGGTTATAGTTTCTTAAAAAGACATCGGAATTCTCTCACTTAAAGAGAGTGTTAGAACATCAAAAGAGTGAGGGCAGAGAAAACTGAAGAAGAATTTAATAATTATTTCAACAAATTAGCGCAGAATATCAGTGACATTCCACCTGAGAGAATTCTAAAATTCTATTAAATTTCCGAATGAAAGCGGTCTAAGCTCTCGCCAAGATCAGTGCTATTACCTTTTTTATATAACTGATTTTCTCTTTCGGTTCAGAAGGGTCCCGATTTCTTTGAAGTAGTTAAGAACCGAATCGCCTATTCTCTCCGCAGTGGTAGCAAAATATAGGAAAAGAGATAGAGACAAAGGAGAACAATATGTAAACAAAAATAAAAGATCAATGCCGACTTTGATTCCTCCAGAAGAGGTGAGTGGAAAAATGTTGTAACCAACAGTTTTGAAAATTTACCTTTGATATATGATGGGCCACTACTTGGACTCGATTTATCATGATTATTATTAAAATTTGACAATATAATTGTTATTATATTTGACTCTATTATTTTAATTACATCCACTGAGTTATATTTTTATATTTGTATTAATTACAGTTTATTTCCTTAGCCATACCTTAATGTTTTAAATTTAATAATTATTACTGCAAAATAAGTTTTATGTTTTATATATGCAACGCGATATAATAACTTAAGTAATTTGCATCAGTCGTGGAAAAAAGTTGTATGTTACTAGTCAGTTAAAACCTTATTTGATATTTTTTTGCGTAAAATGGTATGTAGGATAAATTGAAAGGAAATAATCTAACATTTTGGCAAACAGCATTGAAGACCGCTGTAGCAGTCACAACAATACAAATTTCTTACATTTTAAATTGCAAAAACTAGGACTGAGATTTTTGGCTACTGACATTTTTTTAAATATTTGTATAACGTTGTTTGAGCCTTGCGTCGCTTCAAATATAAAATTTAAAATAACTGTGGTAACTATTAACAACATAAAGATAAGACTTGGCAACTCATATTGGCTTACTTAGTGACATTTTTTTGCAATACGGACAAACACTACATTTCTATTTCATGAACGGCTAAACATATGCCGTTATCCAACTTATTAGAGCCTCTGTTTGTTTATGGACGGCCCCAGGCCTACGCGCAATCCGAAGCCTCCTAAGGAAAATTTTTTTAGCTAAACTTCCGTGATTTTAATAAGAACTCTTAACCAACGCGAAATATATACAGTATCGGAAAAAAGAAGCTACATTCTTGCTTAATTGGATAAAAGTAATTTTTCTGAATACCCTAAATATGCTATTAAAACTTTAAATTTTAGGCAATTATAAACATTTTCAGTTGACATGTCAACTAAATTTTATTTTATGTAAAAAGGTAGCGACTCATGAAATATTTCTACAAAAATGTTGTCTTTATGGTTATACAGTTAACACACCTAAAGATAGAAATATTTCTGCTGAAATAAAAGAAAAAATAGTGAATTGATATAAAAACGAAAATAGATAAAGTAAGTAATACAAAAGGCCCCAATCGGCCAAGAAAAACATCAAAAAGGGGTGATTAAATAAAAAAGAAGCTTTTACTGCTAGACCCGTTTAAAACCGCTACAAAAATAAAAGCGAAAGTTATAGACGTGTCTACCAAAACAATTCAGAGGCGCTTTACAGAATCTAAACTTTTATGTCGGCTAGCAAAAAACCGTTGCTGGATAATGTTAATAACGATAATAAATCGACTTTTATTAGCAAACTATAAAGTTAATAAACAAGGGCAACAAAGGGCGAAGGATGGTAACAGATTGAATAAAGATTTTTTTAGTGACAAATCAAAGTTTTCAGTATTGGAAAATGATGAGATTATTTTTGTTAGACGTCCTAAACACAAAATATTAAATCCCAATTATCTTTTATCAATCTTAAGCACAGTGGTCGAATCGTTATGATTTGGTATGATCCCTATTCATGTGATTTTGTATTGAATGTTATCAATTATGTTATTAGGTTCTTCAAGATAATAGCTTATCCATAACGTAGTCTAGTTCATAAACTCAAAAAGTTGTTAACTCTTGCTACTACTAAAAATATGAGAGGCGGCTCATTGGATTTGGAATGAAGTCTACAAAAATGTGCAAAAGTTTCAAATCCGGACATAAACAATTTAAAAAGTTATTAGGAAATTAATATTTAAGAAAAGGAGTTTAATTCTTGGCAAATGACTTGAAAACTATTAACTTTTAAAAAATTTAAGAAAAAGATCAATAAGGTGGAAGAATTTTCTAATAAAAAAGACTGGACGCTGCGAGGTCTATCTGTATTATTAATAATTTTAAATTAATGTTGAAAATAGAGTGAGGTAATTGTTAAACATAATCCACTAAATTTATTTCGCTTCGTATGGACTTTATCACAACTGTACTTTTTGAGATTATGACATTGCGATGTTAATCTGGTTAATCTATTAGTCATTAATTATTGTGACTAACAAAAAAACTTAAAATGTTTTATTTTTTTGCTAGTTTCACTAATTAATAACCAATAGATTATAACAATTATAAACTTCAGAGTCAGAATCTCATATAGTATAGTTATGATAAAGTCTCCAGGAAGCGAAATAATTTTAGTAGCTTTTGTTTAAAAATTATCCGGCTTGAAATTACGGTTAATTTTGGGACATAACGGTATAACGCTTGCCTCGCGGAGCTCTGCTTCAATATTATAACAAAATTATTAATAATAGAGATAGAGTTGGCTGAGTCCGAACTTTTTCGTTAGAAATTTCTTTCTCTCTATGAATATTTCTTTAATTCCTTAAACATTAATAGTTATTTGCAAAAGCTAAATTCCATTTTCTCAAAATCTTAATTTGTTAATAACTTTTCAAATTATTTATGCACATTTTCTAGATTTCATTCCGAAGCCAATGAGCTGCCACTCATATTTTTATTAGTAAAGTAATAGCAAGAATTAACATCATTTTGAGTTTGAAAATTAGACTAATAATCTGGTAGTACAACATTTAATTCTGCTTCCATTTTCTAGCGGTATCCAGCACTGAGAGAACCTTAATTCTTTGATCATCTCTTCAAAATTAAACAGCGCCCCTTTTCTCTCAAAAATAGCCAGAGATTTTGTAGCAGCAGATTTTGAAACATTCAATCCTCGCGCGATATCATATTATTTTGTTCCACGGTTACAGGCAATTCCTATCATTTCTTTTATTTCAATGGAAATATGTTTGCCCTAAGGAATGTTCTCTACATATAGACAAGTTTTTAACATTTTGAAATCTCCAATTTCAGTAGAAAAAGTAAAATTATTTCAACTGAATCAGGTCAATATCAGTTAAAAACAAATAAATATAGAAAAATTAGCATAACCTTTTTCAAATTCACTTAGGGCCTTGATGAATGCCCAATATTTTAAACGATAAGTTTGATAAATACATTAGCTTAATTTCAGGCGACAAATAATTGTAACACTATAATTTTTATATAAAACAAATTTTCTTCAAACGCTTTTGAAACATCAAAAATTGCAAAATACTATAAATCAGATAAACACTGGAGTTTTAGTCGAGCTAAAATACCAACAAGCTGGGCAAGTTGTGTAAATTGATAGTTGGTTTTCCTTTAAGATTGGAATACGCATAATAAAGCAAATTCTAAACAGAGTAGCAGGAACGACCAACTGAAATCTTTTTCTTATTGCACTTACTTTAGTTAAAACAGAAACATGCAATTCAGGAAAAAAAAATATACTTGTTAGATTTCTGAACTCAACCACTTTAATAAAAAACATTTTTTAGTTACGCAAGTGGATTCCAGTTAGTTGTATAAAAACGAATGCGTTACGTAAGAAATCTCAATTGCTTAAAGGGTTAAATTAATAATTTGAAAAGACAACCATACAAAAAACAATAAAACTACTCAACTCAGTTGAGTGACACAGATTACTAATAAACGCAATTTTATCTCATATATGAAACCAACATGGCTTGTGACCAATTTTCAACAGCAAAGGTTTCCTCTTTTGAAACAAAGCCAAGAAAATTACACTGACACTAAGAAAAAATCCCTAAACGGATTCTTAATATAATATATAAAATCCTCAACTCCTACGCGGAGTATAGGGCCTAAGTAAAGGCTCGCCAACGAGTTCAATTTTGGGTGATGGTTTTGATTTCAATTCAATTTTTATCTGTATTGTTCTCCAGGTATGGATGGCGAGGCCTACTCTACGTTTGCCTTGAAGATTCCAATCTAGGGCGGTTTTGGGAGATCTTCGTTTGGTCTTCGCAGCGTGTACCCTATCCAGCCCCACTTTCTGTGTAGAATCTCCTTACTAACCTCTGTTTGGCCGGAGAGATGGAGCAGTTCTTCGTTTCTGAGACAGCGGTTAACAAATACCTGTAGTTCTGCTGTTAGACCTTCTTTTACTTTCTACGTTTCATAGGTATATAGAAGCACAGATTTTACGTTGTGTTAAAAATCTTAAATTTTTTTGTATGTTAAATTTTGTTTTGAAAGTCGTCCTTAGCGCCCTCATTTTTATTATTATTTAATAGGAAAGCCCTTGATGGTGAGCGGGACTTTTATGTTGGTGTTTATACGCATGGAGATTGGTTTTGTTGATGTTTATTTTGGACGGCTCACTTCCCCGCTTCTGTTCTTAAGATTTTTAGCATGTTTTCCATGTCCCTGTATCATTCAGTCATAAAGCAGATGTCATCGGCGTAATCTAGGTCGACGAGATGTAGACCTTCATCATCATTGTGTCCAGGATAACAACAACAGATGTTAGTTGTTAGTTCAAAATGGTCCGATGTTTGTCCGCACTGTATGATGTTGCAGGTTGCTTCCCTATTAAGTTCTTGTAGGAGAGCAATTATTTTATTCGGTGGCTCTTAGGAAGTCAATGCACAGTAGGTATAGTGGGTGTTTCATTCGGCTGATAGTTCTACAATAATTTGTATAGTGTTAATGTGATCAACACATTTTGGTCGGAAGCCTGCTTGATTTACCCTTAGTCTGGGCTCCATGGCTTCTTTGGTGGATTATTTGTGCCATGAGTTTATTAATGGTGTTTAAGGGTATACCTCTTCAATTGTAACATTGGATGCGGTCACCTTTCTTTGATAGTTTAAATTGATCTCTGTTTCAAGTTAACTGCTACGTTGTTTGTTTCCCATGCTCTACCTTTATGTAAAGTGAACTAAGTTTGCACAGGTGGTGGCATCTGCCCTTAGGAGGTCTGCAGGGATTTCGTCTGGCCCAGCTGCTTTGTTGCTTTTCAATGATTTTACAGCATTTATAACCTATATTTTGCTAGTTGAATCGCAGTTTATGGGTAACACTTCAAGTTGTTGGTTTGCTGTATCTTGCTGGTTGTTCGATTGGTAGGGCTTAGGAGTTCTTAAAAGTATTCTTTTCATCTGTTATGGATGTTACAAGTTCACCGTGGGTACTTTCGTTTTAAAATTTGCCCCTTAACGTTTTCGTGATACAATATAGTTCGCGGGTATTCTGAGTTTCGGCTGCCACCTATGCTCGACTTGCACGCTCTTCGTATCATCTTCTCTTATCCCTTCTGGCTGCTTTCTTAACTAATTTATTTGTATCTTGATAGGTTTTCCTGGTGTTATCCTCTTCCTCTAGTCTTTTGGCTGCGATTATGTTTGCTTTAGTCTTCTTCAGGTGTTGTATGAAGTTCCATGTTTCATCACTGACAATTTTTTTTCTTTACTTGTTCTATACCCAGAGTTGTTTCTGGTACTTTGGTGATGGTAGCTTTAGCTTGTCCCCAGTCCCTCGAATCTTTCATATATTGTATTTTCTCTTTCAGTTCTTCTCCTGGCTATATTTTCTATTTTCTTCTCTTTTGGTGCTTTTGTTGACTTTAGTAGCTTGATTCGTAGATGATGACCGCTTGCAATATCTGCCCCACACTTACTTCTGACGTCCAGTAGAGAGTTCCTCCACTTCTTAGATATCATGACGTTGTCTATTTGATTTTTTGTTCTGGCGTCAGGAGATATCCATATTGTTTGGTGGATTCTCTTGTGGGGGAAGATTCTTTCTCCAATGACCATTTTAAAACTTGCGCAAAAGTTTGTCAGGAGCTCCCTGTTGCTGTTCATTTTGCCCATGCAATGGATTCCTACTATTGCTTCATGGGTGTTGTTGTCGTTGCCAACCTTTGCATTTAGGTCGCCCATAATGATGATGATGTCTCCATTGGGAATTTGACAAAAAGTCTTTCTTAAGATAAACTTGGACTTCACTACCATCAAATTCGGACGCCGTTGGAAAAAAGCAGTATTTTGCTCCTCTTTTTGGAAGTTCCAAAAATGCGGAAAACATTCCAATTGACATAAAATCTACCTGTTGATTGCAACTTTCACATGTCAAACATATTATTTTGAAGACAGGGAAAGCGCTATGTAACGACCAAAGTCAATTTGCAATTCTGCAACCAACCGTTAACTGAAATCATCTGCCAAGTCAAAAACCAACAATGGGAACTTCAACTCAGCCTTGCACGACACTCCGCCTACAAGACTACAGTAAATAAAATAACTAGGCCACACAGGAAAAGAAAGAGCATTTCCAGCTATGGTCGAGATTAAGTAGAGGATGGAAATAAAAGGATAAAGCTTTCGATGTTAATTTTACCTTTTATAACTTAAATTATATACAAAATCTTAAATATACAGTCAAACAACAAGTATATTTTTGTACACGCCAAACTAGGCACGAGCTATCATATATCAGGGTCACATTGAAGCTGTAGCCCTAAACGATATTAGCACTATACTTTTCGCTAGCCGATTACAATTCGGCGTAACTTGGTTGTCTGACATATCTGAACTTAAGTTCAAATACCTGAAATCATAATCATGCAATCTCAAGTGACATGTCATATTATTATATTGTCCAAATTTGCACGAGCACAAATAATTCGAAATCTATCTATTAGCTACCCATAGTGGAATCGCAGATGATGCTAAATACGGCAATTCCATGAAAAAATTAAAGTTATAAATAAAGGACCATAAATAGCCAATTAAGGTTAAGACAAATAAGGATAGAATCAAAAGCTAACAGTAGTAGAGCCTCAAACAAAAAGTCAGTCATTATGTGCAAGCCTGCGCAGGAAAACCAACCAAACCAACGCAATAAAAGTACAAATCAATGTCGAAATAAAAGCCACCTAGAAAGTTAGCCGAACCAAGGCACCAAAAAGCAAATATGAATATAAAAATTTCAATAAAACAAGGCAATGTAAAACATAATAATACAGGGCAAAAAGTAACTCACACTAGTTTTAAGCGTGACATTTCGGTGGGGCCAGCTTCGGAGAAATCAAAGCTTAAATCAAATTTACCTTATCACTTATATGGGCTGACGAAAAACCAAGGCTTCCTATAGGTGTGACTCATCAGAGGTAGTGGTTGACGAGAAGCTAAAGCTTTTTTTTTTGCAGTGATTCGTTAATGATACTGGTTGGCGAGAAGGCGTTAAAATATAGTGCTTTAAACATAAACGCGATAATCGAAATTACACTAAAAAGCAATTAGGGATCATGTATGCTCCTAGTTATAGATGAGGAAAATATTTGCCTATTCAATGTTCGTCACATGTATATATAAGTGTAATGTACATAAATTAAATTTGGCAAGACTACCGACGGGATTTTGTGGGAATGTTGTTAACATAAAATATACATTTAAGTATACAGCGGTAGTTTAGAGTTTGGAACTAGTGCCGATAATAATTTATAATGCAGTTTGTGCCAAACCTGGTCGGCCTTTATAGGGAGTATATTACACTGCATATTGAAAGATCTTTATTTTAAAGAAAAACATTCTGTAATTTATTATTCTCTTAATAATCCATAAATTAAATTATTTAAGTCAGAGATTATTAAGAATATACCGAGTGACAACCAAAATGACTTAACAGCCTGTCATTTTCTCTACAAGTAACATGTCGATTTAAAATTGGCACTTTGTATGGTTGATTTAGTTCAAGATTTAACAGGAAGGACTATTTTAAATTCAATTAAATAGAATACCTATACGTAGAATATGACAGTTTTTGAGGATATTGAAATGGAAAATGACATATTGAAAGTATGTTAATCCGTTTCAGAATGTAGAAAACAGCTAATATGTTATTTTAGTTTTTACTGTCTAGCAAAGACAAAAGTACTTAATTCCGGCTAAACTGATTAACATTTATAAATATATAATATAAGTTTCACGCTCAATCTAAAGTCTTTCGAGGTAGGGGAAAATCATTTTTCTTGCATAAGGCACACTAATATTTACCGGTCTGATGAGCTCTAGCAAAAGTAACATAGGGTTTATCGTAAAAAATAATGAATCATTGCGCCTGCGACATGTTCCAGACAGAGATTATAGTATCGTTGTTGCGACTTGAAATACAAAGATATCCACCCCATTGCTCCCAACGAAACCCAATTTAATCCATTAGCAGTCGTTGTAATAGAAGACGGATTAGTTATCTTTGTGTCTCAATTTTTTGCATCTAAGAGATATATCGATATTTGCTAATATTAACGTCAAGTTGGTAAACATTAACTTTATTGTATGGTGATTGCTTGATAAGGGCCATATACGCCTTTACCATACTTCTACTAAAACATTCAATAAGTGGTAAAGAGTTATTATTAGTTATTATTTGTTGCCTTGTCAAATCGCCAGAGTAATATTACTAAATGTGCCCTCATAGGGAGGACTATGATTCAATAGGGACCTATAGGCACTATCATGCAACCAACAAGTTCAGAAACAACAAAATTCGTCCACGTTCAGAGTATTGACACAAAAGTGTTTTTTTATTCAAATGTATTCATTAGAAAATGGTTGCTTTGGTAGGTTGCCTTACATAATAGTTTGAAATTTCGTTTCCACTAAAAGTCTTTGTATTTTAGAAAACTCCCGAAAAACTTATTCAAAGCGGTAAGACATGTTGGACCGACTGATATTTCAATGTCATGTTAAATAAACATTTTGGGATGCTTTTTGTAAAACATATTATACAGTAGCAACAAACTGGATATGAAATTGAAAATCGACATATTTAACAGTACAAAGGTCTGTACGATATGTGTTTTACTTTATGTTTAACTGGTATTTTGTGTGAAACTGTATAATCAATACGTACTTTTCTCCTAGTTTTAATAATTTATTCGACATCAAAAGCCTAACTTAATTGTAAGTAAAACAACTAATTTCATATTAATAACTTGTATTGCCAGTCTCCAATAGCTTGATTGCATTTTAATAAAACTAAACTTATTTTTATCGAGTCCTTTGTGCAACAATTTCTGTAAATTTTAACTCGTAAAATTGATTTAATTGTTTCTTTTTAACTGATGTTTTTAACCCATAAATATGTTTTCCTTTTTTGGCATTTTAAAGTCCTGAGGATGCAACAATAAAGTTGCAAAACGTCGACAATTTAAAAAAAAGACTTTTGTTTTTTTTAGTGGATCCTAACCCCAAATAATACTTCACTCTAACATAGCAACAAGAGGATCGTTCACGAAAACCATTTAAAAAATTGTTGTTTTAACTACTTAGAATTGTTCTTCAGTGTTTTAATTAAATTATTTTTTATTATTAGATAAGGCCTTACTACAATGAAATTAATGCAAGTACTTTTTTCTGAATTATAGTTGTTTTAATTTGGCACGTCTTTTATTTGAAAGACATTTAAAAAAAAAACATATTAATATATTTTCCTATTTTCCTTTAAAACGTTTTGAAAATTTAAATAGTGCATTTTTAAAACAGGTTATATTATAGAAGGCATTTGAGTCGCCATAAAATATTATTGATGAGTATTTAATGCTTCTAGGTATACACCTAAATAAGTACGAACCTACCATAGTATTATCATTTATTATACAAATATGCATTTTAGATTTATACAATTCTATTCCCATCAGCACAGAATAACGTCGAAACATTTTTCTTTTAGATATCTACCTAATGTGACAGTTGATATTTTAAAACAAGCTTTATTTCCAATATTTTACAAATCTGTCTAGTGCAGTGCCAATTTACCAGTCCTCGCTGCAAAATCGCTTGAGCATTGGGCATGCAAAACTTTAAATTATTCAGGACGTCATCTAACAAAGTGACATGCCACACGGTAATTTAACTAAAACATTAAATGGCGTATTATGACAACTGACACAATTTTCTCATTAATGTAATGTGTCACAATTGGAAAATATATGACACACGTTCTATTATGTTATTACTAAAATGCAATAAATATGTAAATATCAACCGATTTTCTAATTGCTACTTAATTTTATTAAAAATCATAAGGGACATTTTTATCCTATTAATTTTAGATAGACTTTTTTTCTGCCAGGATTGTACCCGTTCTCATCCCTACGTAATAAGAACTTTTGTTATGAACCAACAAAATTTAGAGAGTCTACCCTAGTTATAAGAGGTCAGATCGAATTTGATCAATGTTCAGACAATTTTCTAATTAGTAAAAACTGTTTCATCCTTGAGGACATTCCAAAAAATCCGAAAAGTTTTCTAAAGAACATTTCCCACGGGACGCAACACCAGTTACTAAAACCAATACCAGAGTCATTATGTTTACATTAATAAACTGGCTATATCCACGGTACAGAATATTACAATAGAGAAAACCCGTTTGAAGCGAACATTATTTATATATAATGGCAATAATACGTTTTTTTCCAAGAACCGTTTAGGTAAAATATTTTTTTCTGTTAACAATTTTTCTCTGTTTAATATTTTTTTTGTTTCTGCCTTCGTCTTGGTTAAAACGTACTTTTTAGATTTTAGGTGCTATATTATGGAAAACGAAATAAAAAATCGTATCATTATCGATCTGTCATCCTTTAATTAATAAACAATTGAGTGTCTTTTGATAACCGATAACTGTCAAAAAATGGTAATATTAAAATTCAAAATTTTCAGAAAACCTTCATCATTAAGGTCTTCCAATTGCTATGTAAAATGGAAAAGTTGTAACATTAAGGAGTTTTTTAAAATCTTTTAGCTTGAAAACGAGAGCAATTTTAACGCTCTCAGGCGCTTAAATGCTCTGAGTTTTCAGCAAAAGCGAAAAAGATTCTGAAAAAGCATACATGGGAAAAAATCATTTAAGCTTTTCTGTTAAAAGTCTAAGGAAATTACTAATATCTTAAATAGTTTAAAATATTTCAGTTTTGTTGTTTCTTTGCAGCATTTTGTAAATAGTTATATGTATTTAAAAATAAAGTACGACAAACCAAATGGAGATACAAAAAAGTACAAAACTTAGTATGATTCATTAATCATTTTGACATTCAAAACTGGTTTATTTATGATAATCTTCTGGAAAATATATTTAAACATCGGTACGGAAACAGATGCTTTAAGTTAGTTCCCTCTTAAATGAAAAAGTGTGTTTATTATCGCAATTCCTTAGAAAAATAATTTTTAACAGGCAGGTACTAGGTATGTGTTAAAATTAGAATTTTAAACAGAAAAACTAGCAAGCCTGGGTTATAATTAGCATCATCTGCGATTCCACTATGGGTAGCTAATAGATAGACCTAGCCTCCTAACGTATTGTCATTTGCAAAAACATACACAAGAAAATATACACGAAAACACACACAATGCATTCAAATTTTTTAATAAGTCTTAAAGGCCAGAAAAATAGTACATACAAGTTTTTTTTTCATAGACGCCTATAAGAAAAATGACTGAGAATTGTTTAAGTGCATCTAAATAATGTTACTTTACAAAAATACATCCAAAAAATATTTGAGGAAGGTATATAAACATTTACCTAATTTTCCGAAACTTGATGTTTTCTTTTAGATTTAAATGAGTAGGAAGTATAAAAAAACGATTTTGTTGATATTTCGAAACCCTATCTTTTGAGTGTCCTGTGGAAAAGCATTTCTGAAAAAAATCCTGAAAAACTTTTTGAAGTGAGCGCTTATGTAAAACGTAACTTGCAGTCCATTGCAACTAGATGTTGTTGGTTGTAGGCATGGACGATTAAAATATATACAATTTCAGCGTATTCAAGGGAATTCGACAAAACTGTACGACTTCTATATATTTTCTTTGCTTAAGACTGTTATGAAAAAAACCAATAGATGCCTATCTTTTTGATGGCGTATCTTCCCATATTAAAGTGGTCAAAGGATGAAGAAGTAAAAAATGCAAAGGAATCACGAAGACCCCGGAAGAGAAGACCGGACTGTAATGTACCTGAAACTTCAATATAAGGTGAACTTTTTTTCTTTTACCTGTTTGCCATTTGGACTGTCCACGGTTCCTCTTGATAAAACAAGTACTTACCTATTTAAGAATATTAGGAGTAGTTTGTGTCGGATATTTAGATCATTACATGATCAAATTACGATTGTGTTTAACCTTCCAGAATAACTGTAGAATCACTTAAATGATTAAAGCATCTTATTTCTTGTAAAATCATGTAAGTTTCTGGACTTATTTTCAACCCCTTAAATACGAAAATGTTCTTACCTTTAGTTAAACAGGAAAAAAATAATGTTGGCTTCTTAAACATTTTTAGGACGAGCAAATTGTTCTATACGAGAAGTGGCAATATTTATAGGCATTCTTGTAGCAGACAAAAATAAACAGAAACAACAAGATAAACAATAATAATAAGAAACAAATTTATAACGTCCGCAGATAAATAAATGAGAAAGAAATTAACAGCCATTCCGACAAAATATTTTGGCTATGGTAAGCTTAATCGTCTAGGGTCTAAAAATCATGGACCATTATAATGACAAGTCTTTAAGCTCTTTCTATCATCTCGACCGTCATAATTAACATCGTCAGTTACGAAATTAAAGACAGATTTTTATGCTCTCTTAAATTTTTATGTATGTAGGTATGATTTGGTTTTATTGGAAGTGTTGGTGAAAAAAATATTCAACCATATCGCAACCGCTGATATGGCGGCTGCTACCGGCGCTTGCAAACATATACAGAAGTTGTGTTGTCTGACAAGATTTTCTCCCGAAAAAAACTCTTATTTAGGAATTTAGTTTTTATCTATACCATTTCTGGTGAATTTCTGAATCTACTGGCGCAACTATTACGGGATCTTTGCCTTATATATCGCAGATGCTTTGGAAAGGCATTTGTAATGGTTCTATTACTTTTTGCATCCCCGCTTGTCCCTCCATGTCTTTATTGACTTCGCTAGACCAATCAGTACTTGAATTCGAATAGATCAAGCGAGATTTGGTGCTTAAAATATTATGATTAATCATAGTAATTATTTACATTATTATTGTTTCTGTTTCTTTTGTTCTTATAATAAAAAACTTCACGGGCCTGTTAACTTAGTTATATAACTGGTAGGTTACAATTCATATATTATAACTGTGAGTACAAGAGTAATGTTTAATCCAATTTGTGGAACTATATGTAGCCCTTGTATGTACTCCGTTTGTATGAAAACTAGCAAGCTTAGAAGGAAAAATTCTGTATATAGTTATTCTCTTTTTTTTGTATATTGTTGCCTGGCCGTAAATATTTACTTTTCGCTCTGACATCGCCTACGTGAGCAACAAAAAACATGAAATGTTCCAGCTTAATGCTTAGTATCTTTCCGAGAAAACTAAATGTTGTGTTTCGAGAGGGTTGCAATGCAATTTTCTACCTACTATTCTCATAATCTTTTTACTAAGTTTTCTCATTTTTCGTTTAACTTTCTTTAAGGTTTTATGGTCACTTTTTTCCTCGGCATTATCAACAGCACTAGTTTATACGAAAAAGCACAATACGCAATTTCCGTCTTTATTTTCCTTCGTTTCAGATTAAAACGCACGTTTCACCGGGATACGAGACGAGACTGCGGAGTCCAATTTGATAATATGCCGTTATAATTCTACTTGAGAGAAACAGATAATCAAATAAAATACCGAAAGGTTAGGCTATTCATTCAAGTCAATCTGCGAACAGATATTAATTGGCAATTTTTTTTCGTACTGTTTCATGTTCAGAATAATTCTGATAGAAAAGTAATTATTATAGTATTAACCGGAATATGTTAGTGAATGAAACAAATACTAACTATTTACTATAAAGCGAATGTCGAAAAGAAAATTCTATTTACTACTGCCATTATTCTATTAAAAACTCGGATTTTCTGGCAAGAAATCCTGTATAATTATTTTATTTTTGTAAAAAAAATGTTGGATAGCTGGGTGCAGATGTATAGTATGGCATACATTAGGTATTTGCTTTCAAAGAAACTTTAGTTTGCTTTCGTACATAAATATCTGCATATATCAAGTGAAATTTTGGACCTAACACTCTCAAATAACGATTTGATTGTGACTTCATCTGTGTCAAAGTTATGATGTCATACATATTTGTTTTAAGTGGAACACCCCGTATATTGTAACATTTTTTTATTTTTAATCACTGGAATATTCCCAATTTCCGTGAAAATGACGTCTCAAAATTGTAGTTTTGGGCAACCTAAGGCTCTCTAGCTATCAAAATGACTTGCACTTTCAAATTGTTAAAATCTATTGGATAACATCAACAATGCCAAAGTTTAACATATCCGTTCAAACCGGAAGTGGACACCAGTGTCGAAAAAATTATCTCACCTAATAAAATTTATAAAGTTATAGCAAGATAGCAAAGTGCAAATCATGTCACTCTAACTTTAACCATTTGACCGATAGGGGGACTTAAATGTCCCGAAATCACAATTTTGGTCGCCATTTTCTCGGAGTGAGTTGTATTTAGGTATATACACAAGTTATGTTGAAAATATTCTAATAATTTAACAAAAATTACAATATACAGAGTGTACCAACAGAAAAATGTGTATGATGTTATAACTCTGACATAGATGACGTCGCAAACGAATTTTTATTGCGAAAAGATCCGGACGAATTAATCAATTTGAGGGGTAAAACAATTTTTTGAAATTTTGAACAGACTAGCACTGTATATTTTATATTATACGTTCCGTTCCTAGTTTTAGTATTTTTAATTTAATCGTAAAAATGAAGTATTGTTATCGTGAAAAAATCACCCCCCGAGATTTTTGCAGACCTCGAAAATCATGTTCACCCATTTCTGTCAGTGTGTCGGTGTGTCGATCTGTCGGTCTATTCACGGTATAGCTCAAACCTACTTATCCGATTGACTTAAAGTTTTTAATCAAAGATTAAGGGTCATAAGGGGATAAACTGGTTAAATCTTGGTAAAAATCCAATATGGCGGAACAAAATAGCGGCCTTACAAATTGAAAAAGAAATCATTGTTAAGAATCTACTTATCCAATGGACTTAAAAATTTGTACAAAAATAAAACTTGATATAGAGATAAATTGGTAAAATTTTTGTGTGAACTCATTATGGCGGAATAAACTGGCTGCCTAATACAATGTTACAAAATCAGTACCAAAAAAATACTTATCCAATTGACTTAAAATTTTGCAAGAAAAATCAAGTAGGGTTAGACTGACAAATTTTTAATGCAAATCCTATATGGTAAAACAAAATGGCGGCCTATTGTGATGTTTAAGTATTTGGTAAAATTCTATTCCTATAGTAAAACCATTTTTTATGGAAGAGAATACTAAAGGACGTAATTTATTCTCTGTAGAATACGTAAACAATGTTATGAAAATAATAGATAATAATAAATAAAAAATTTAAACTTAAAAAAATTAAATAAATTATAGTTTATAGAATTTGTGTAAAGTTATCAATAAATAATTTATTGTCTATGAACTAAATTATTTTTACCTTAAGATATATGTTACTATTTATTTCAGAACGTCCTCATATTGCATTATTGCTAAAACAGGTCTCCCTAAGAACGTGTTAACTTTGCATTTTTGTGTTTTTTTTACCACGACACGCCTGGAATGCATTTGTACCTACAACCAGCAATTATTTATGCAGCGACGCCAACGGCGACGTTCGAGATAACCCTATTAGTCTATTATTTAGATGTTTTAAAAATTCCCGTATTTAGAAGAAAGATACTTTTGATACAGAAAAATATTAAGAATATTTGTGTCTATATTTCAGTCATCTGAAATAACCAGTTTGGTTGAAAACTGTGGTGAAATTATTGACGAAAACCAGTTTATATATATATATATATATATATATATATATATATATATATATATATATATATATATATATATATATATATATATATATATATTCAAATCTACGTTATTATTTTTATTTGTGAAATTATTTAGTAGTTGCTTATCAACTTTATAAACCCAAAACAATTTAGGTTTTATTCGATTTTTATACTATAGCATATGCTGTATAGAGTAGACTAAAAGCAACATTTTCTTGGAAAACTCACTTTATTCGATTCAAAAACTCTATAATGAAACTTTTGATAGAATACAGAAAAGAAATTATTCCGCTGTTGCTAAACTCACCTGATTTTCATTTTCTTGTACATGAGATTTTTAGTTATTATGGCGTTAATAATGATTTGATTATTTATTTTCGATATAATGACGGTTTTATCAACTAACCTAAGACTAACGGAAAAGATCCACTTTAAAGATAGGTTTCGTTAAAAGAAAATCTCTGTTTTGGTATAGACTCGAAATTGTGTTGCCGCGCTTTCTTTACAACACACCTAACTAATCCTAACCTATTAATTATAAATATTTCTTCAACAATTTTTAAGCTAACCAAAGGACTCGCGCTCCTACAATGTTTTAAACAGTGTAGTTGCACTTTTTTTAGCATATCTGTATAAAGCGTTAAAAATTGTTAAACAATTAAAGTAGAGGTTACCTCGTATTAAATTTCATTTATAACTTTAATGCTTAGATAAAATTGGCGCAAATATAGGCTTCTTTATTAAATAATAGTAATTTTCTTGCAATTAGCGTTCACGCGAATTAAAATAACAAAACGCTTTTACGGTCATTATAAAAACCGCACAGGAAATTATGTTGATAAGCAACGAGCGCCAACCCCTGAACTATGTGCAAAAGCGCTTTATATTATGAGAAGGATAAACACGAATGATAAACGAGCATTTAATTCAATTTACAAATGGAATTCACGCCAATTACTTCGGGTTTGCATTAGCCAGAGATCCGTCTTCAGTTACTGAGTATATTAGTGTACCATGCTCACAATAAATCATTTTAACAAATGGAGGTATTTTCTTGGACATGTTCATTTTACGACAATAAAACTGCTCCACCTACCGAAGAAGATGAAGCTTTCTATATTAAAGCCTTAATTAGAAAATTAAATTCGGCAAATCTGAGGCTGATTTTCATAACTTTTACAAGTTCGAAATAACCTAATTAATAATTACTATTAGCATTGTCACAGGATTTACTATTGTGATTATAACTTCTGAGCTTCTACTCTCAAGTGGCAGGCCTATGTACAGTTGAGTAGAGCCAATTTGTGTATGTATGTGTATGTGTTTGTTTGTGTTTATGTATGTGAAAAAATAAATGTAAACTAAATTATCTAGTTACACTGTTAAACCCTTTTAATACTATTTGTCTATGTCCGTGCGTTAGAAGCTTCAATACCGCACGTATTTCAACTCATTCATTCTTTTTTAATTTGAAATTTGTAATATAGAAAAAGCGGAGAAGATTTTTATTAATTATTTTATTAAAAACTATAAAACATGAAAATTATTTATTATATAAATGCGACGTAGAAGATCTTCGGAAGCAATGCCCCGTATATTCTTCTGGATGTTCAGGTTTGAGGTACAAACCAATTTGTTTTGGCAAGGATCTAAAAGAATTATTGCCAACCCGTTGCTTCATACACACACCATTTCGAAATTGGATGAGAAACCTACCATGCTCGATGTTACATGGGCGAAGATTAATCTGTTTTCGAACTAGTTGAACCATGTCTATTTCTTGAATATTTCTAGATGTTACATAGAATTCCCTAGCTATTTTCGTTTTTATTGTCGGTAAAAAAATTTAAAACATATCCCTTCATTCTTGACATTTTCCAACAACAAATTTGTTAACTCGCCTGCAAGCCCAATAATCAATGCTACTTTCATTAATAAGTACTTTTTGTCATCCGCTTCTAAAAGCAATGTTGTAATATTGGTTTTAGTTTATACCCTTGACTTTTTTGATTGGTATCCCTCAGATTTTCTTTTGAGAAGGGCTACTAAATTTCGAAATTTTCTGAAACAAATATTGAGTTTAGTAGATATCATTGTTCTTATCATAGAATAAAACGCCCAGAGAGATGAAGGCTTATACTTAGTAGATAAATTCTCGAAATATACAATAAGTACCTTTTCATTCCCATAGTTCTGTACATTCTTCTCTTTGCGCCATTTTTGAAACCTATTGAAAATATACTTGTATTTTGGCCTGGATTTTTCGGGAAGCAACCCGTCAATTGCTGTGGATGCTTCTTTCTGAATCACTCATTTTGACTAAAGAAATTAAAACTGTCGGTAAGATGTTACTTAAATTGACATGCCCTGGGTAACGCAGAGTGACAGAGTTAAAGTGCAAACAGGTAACAGCTAATAGAAAGGTGTTTTATGCTTGCTTTAAACGTTTTGAAAAATTTGTTTAAATGTACGTGTATTTCAACAGTCGTGCGTCACACGTAGAAAAAAATGTTGTACAATACATGTGAGTTAGCATCATTAAGATACGCGTGTATAAGTGACAAAACGAGTACATAAATATCTATTAATCTATTAACTATTTTATATTATTATATCCGGTTTTTAACAACGTCTTATACAATATGAACGTATCGTAATTTTATTTAGACAGTTCCTTTCATATGTGGACATATCTATAAACGTATTTAATGATATTTTTGCTTAGCATTAGTTTCATATCTTAAAAATATGTTTTTTTCCTTATTGGTAAATAAACGGTTCAGTTTGGAAAAATATGATTTTAATTATTATTCTCTTCATATACTATATTTCAAAAATTTAACTATTTAGATAAAATAGTGAAATTGACGCATAATGTACTGAATCTAAATGTAGAGATCCATGTTGTCACACGCATATTATACTTATTATAATATGAACTAACTTTTGCGTACGATTTGGACATTAAATATACCTATAATAACTACTGTCGCCAAATAGACTGACCTCATTAAAAGTTGATTAGGATGAATATGATCAAAATGGTTTTTCAATATACAAAAAACAAAGAATATCAAGGGCAAAACATCTTGATAGGGACGATGAATAATGGAATTTTTTTAGTCAATATTTTTAAAAAATATTATTTTGTTTCAGTAGCTTTTTTGTAGTTCTAATATTCCTACTACGTTAATAATTACCTACAATACCATTTGTTACTTGTTTTGTAAAATTGGTTTGATTTTTTATATTCTAAACATATATTTTTTTACATTTTCCCATTTTTTGTTTCTTTACGAATTTTCTAAAAAAAAAAATGTTAAATAGGGAAGCTAAAGAAATACATATTTATTTAAAAAAAATTGGTGTTTTTACATTAAGGCAAGCTAAAAAAACTCGGGATGACAATGATGTGTGACCAGTACCGTAACTAGAGCGCACTGTGCTCAAATTTATTTTTTAATTCAATGCATACAAACCAGGATTTCATTTTTTTTAAACTAGAACTAATATTAATATTTAAATATTAATAAAGTAAATTTACATTTGAAAAACCTTATTTATTTGACAAGTTATACATTCAAGTTGATGTTGAGTCAGGATGTGTACAAAATTTCATAAATTTATTTTTAAAGACAAAAAGTTATAAATGTATGTATCGTAAAACTTAAGCCATAGTGCGGCACCGGGACGAAAACCAATCAAAAATCAATCGTGCACGAGCTATATTTAAAAAAATAGCCTTAACAGCAAAGGCGTTTACCCTGTAGGTGGTAAAAACAATGTATATACAATGTGCCCATAATTTTATTTACATGTATTGCTACCTCGAAAACTATTATAGTTAGAAAGATGGTTAATTAAGAATATTGTAGAGAATTTCATTACAAATTTGATTCTGAACAAAGATTTAAATTATCTTTTTTAAGATAACTAGAAAAAATGTTCATTTTTAATTTTTTCCTGTACCTCATTAAATACGGGTGTTAAGAATAATACATTATTAAGACACTTTTTATAGAAGAATCTGAGATAATTGTTCCTTAAGCTATAAACACCAAAATTACTGTTTTTTTTAGAGTATAGGCTTTGAGTACGTCAGTTTGCCATAATGAAGCAATAGACAGTAAAGACATACTTTCTAATATTGAACTAATTTATTAAATTAAGCAACACTGTTGATTGAAAATTCATAAAGAAATGTTTAAAGAGTCAGGACACATGAGTGGAAAAAATCATACACAGCATTATTTGCATCCTCATAAATAAAAATCGGGAGGTGCGAGGATTGGTGACGTCGCCGGCCAAGCAATAGGAGCAATATAAGAAATAAATTTATTTCCAAAAATGTCGCCTATCCAAAAAACTTTAGAGTGAAAACCAGCTATTTCTCGGCATGTATTTATAAACCAATTACAATATGTTACTCTTCTGATAAAATCATTTTCGACGATATGGATGAAGGCGATGTTTTCTTAGACCCGAATCTGGAATAGTTTTCGAAATTGTTGTTTGCTCTTGAATTTTCCTAACCGATGTTTCTGGGTTATTCCTGGTTTTTTCTACGATAACTGCATATTCTTCAGTATTATTTTTTAAGTAAGTAATAAATTTAGGTTTGCAAAAATATAAACTTGCAAATTGGTAATAAGAATCTAAAATTCCTTGGGTTGATGTCGCTCCGGAAATCTTTCGTTCTGTGTTCCAACTTGTGTTTTTCTATTAGCTTTAAAATAAATTACTATCATACATAATTTAAATACTCAGTCAGAATCAAATTTGTAAAACTTTTTTAATTTGACCATCTTTTTAGCAATAACAGTTTCCGAACAGCATGTAAGTCAAATCTTGTATACATATACACTTACAGATATACATGACTGTTAAATGCATTATATTCCCTTGCCTGCTCAGTCGGGTAAAAAAATAAGGAGGAATATGTAAAGGAAATTCAAATTTATTTAAAGCTACAAATTTATTGTACATGTTAACATTTTGCTGCTCCATTATATACGTATCCCACTAAAAAGCACGATAATAATAAAATATAATGACTATAGCATCGTTAGTTTAGTATAAACTTTTGTCAATTGGCCAGCATAATAAAAATATTTGCTGAGCTAAGAGATAAATCCTGCCTCCATGAGCCCATTAAGTTATCTAATAAAATAAAAAAACAGTTAGTCTTAAAGTACATTCCATGCGGATACCTGAATATACCAAACATCAACCTACAGAAAAAAAATTATCAAGGGAACCATATAAATTCAAAAATAAAAATTAAAAATACGAAAATATAATAAAATGTATTTCCAAATAATATGTAAACCAAAAATAAAATCCGTCACTAAGATGTAAATAGTAATTATTAAAAAAAAAAAACAAGACAAAAATACTAGAGGAGGACATAGATATAAAATTGTTCTAAATCACACTTACAAATTCATCTAAGAGTAGAATTTTGTATCTATTAAAAACTGTTTAAGCTTTCTCTACATAATTTTAGGAGACTTTATATACTCAGAAAGCTTGTTAAAAACCGTTATTCCAAAATTATGAGGAGAGTATGTTCTGACATTTAGTCTTCTAACTGAAAAATGCAGATTGACTCTAACGTGGGTAAAATGGTTTTGGTTATTACTATTTTTCAGAAATGTTATCTTATTAAAATAGCATCTTTACATAACTCATAAAATAAAATGCCTGAGAGAGTAAGAATTCACAACTGTGAGAATTTAGATTACTAAGTTATCTTGAGAGATACCAGGAATATATCGCACGAGCCTCTTCTGATTCAACAAAACATGTTTCGATAGAGGAAATAAGCCTCCCACATATACATTATGTATTAGATATATCAAGTTAAGTTATCTAATGATATAGAAAGACTATTCAATTTACTTGTCAGCAAACCAGAATGACTTTTCCAATTAAAATTTTGGTCTATAGTTAGACGTAGAAACATTGTGAATTCGGAGCAAGAAATATTCGTATCATTTCTTACTCTTAAATCAAGATTAAGGTCATGATGATCCTGGTCTATGTTAAACTAATAAAACATGTTAATACCCTTTCCAAAGGTATAATCCGTTTTTTATTAAAGCTCCTGAAATTTCGTCAAACCTTGAGGATATCTAGTCTTTAATTTTATATTTAAATATTTCATTTATGCCGACCAGAAACAAATTAGATCGCGTGCTTTCAATGAGTGATAACGTCGATTGAAAATTCTACGTATGGTATGTTTCCGATAGCTTCAAGAGCGGCAACGTCAAAATTTTTAGATATTTCATGGGATTTCTTTTTATTTAATTTTTGTAAACAGTTTGGGATAAGCTTTTTTAGAGTTTTTTAGTTCATTTACTACCCTACCTCTCATGTTTATTTGCCTTTGCAGTATTTATTCGATTCCGATAAAAAAATTTTTTTGCTCTTTTTAGCGAGCATTCCTATATCAGAACGTCTTTTAATTCAAACAGTTCTTTCAGAGCTAAACTAAAATGTTCAACGTTATCGCTAACACTGATTATTTTTATTATGGCTAACCTAAATTTGCTTATTGGAAAATTCAGATTAAAGTAAAACAGGAATGTTTTTATTTCTTCCGTTCGTATTTTGAAGTCGCCAATACCGTTGTACAACTACCTACTATTTAAGTATTTGTCGCTAAAAATGATTTAAGAGACCTTTTAGTCTCACTTCAGAAAAAGAAGACTAGTATTTAAATGAAGGTTATATGCATCTTAGATTAGTTTTATACCCCTGGTTGTACTTGAAAAATACCTTATTTTGCAACACAGTGTTACGTAACATATACTTCGAACTTAATAATTAAGTTATGTTCTCTCCGAGCACCCTTAAAGTAAACCAGATTACTTCCGACAGATGCTCTGCAAGGTACAGAAGGTCATATCTTACAAAAGTTACACAAAGTTCAAACTTTAACGGCACTACTTTGCTTTAACTTTTATACATTTTTTCATATTTTTTTAGTTTTGAAAGTGGGTTTGCAATCGACATTAGTTAAACACTGGTTCTAATTATATTTTTTGTTCTTAAAGCGGAGAGAGCTACGCCAGTCTGATTTCGGCAGCTTTTAAACATCAAAACCCTTCCACCCTTTAAGTATCTAGCAAAACAAAAGGAGTATCCGGTATTTCTATTGTTTCTTATAAAATAAAAAAACGATTTTGTGACAAGATCGGAAATTTTGCTTAACTAAAGGAATAAACCGGGTGTCCCTCAGAAATGGCTTACCCTTCTAATTTTAATTTTATAATATAAATATATAAGTTGGCCTTGGTTGACCTTAAGAACGTTTTTATGCAATTTTGAAATCAGCATAATCACTCTTTTTATGGTTACTCGATTTTTTCAAATGGAAAGGGGGTGGCTCGTGGAGATTTTATAACAGACCATTTCCTTCCGAATATTTTCATACCACACACTCTAATATTATTTTAACTCACTCTCCCAAAATAATCAAAAATATTATTACTCATTATTACATACAGCATAATAATAGGTGCTTGGTCATGACTTCATCTAGTTACCCATGATTTTAAACAGTTGATAATGTTGCTATGGCTACAGCTACATTTTGTTATTTGCCTTTATTATTATGCATGTTTTAACTGATGTATACTTAAGTAGATATAAATATAGTTGTTTGATAAAAAAAATTAAGCTTTCAATTCTAAACACGACAGGTTACACAAGAAGATAGCATCCGAAGACTTCAATATTGAAATTGGTATTTAGAGAAGTACTTTCAAGATAACATATTTCCATTTAAAATTAACTATACCGACGAAAGCCGTTTCACAAATTTAGGGGTTTTTAATAGGAGTAATAAAAGGTATTAGACTCAAGAAAACCTCCATTTAATGCAAACTGGAAACTACCAGGAACGGTTCGGCTTTAACTGCTGGGCAGGAATAAGCGGGGATACAATTTTGGAACCAATAATTTTGGATGGAAATTTAAAAGGAGGGAGATACCTACCCTTCCTAACTTTTGGAAGAAATTCCAATCAATCGATACCCATTATTTTACCCAATAAGATGGCGGCCCGCCTCATGCTACGAAGGCTATAGTCAATCATTAAAATACCACGTATGGCGATAATTGGATTGGAAATACTGGACCTATTTTATGGCCAGGAAGGTAACTTTGAACGAATGTCTAGTACGTACCTTTAGTATGATTATTCAAATATTTATTTCAGAGCGCTAGACCTCACCCCCTTGATTTCTTTATGTAGGCCACTATAAAAGAATGAAGTGTATAACATAACTTCAGCCACTCGTCGGTCGTGAGTTGGAAAATGGGGTTAGAGCACTGCCATAACAAACAACAACTAAACAAATTAAAGTATGCTTTATTGCCGCAGGAAGATTGTTACAATTTTATAGACAAAGCGAAATTTACCTTAAAAGAAAAAAAGCAATGAAAAAACGAAATATTAATCGAAACAAAAAATCGATATTTTTCGACAGTTCAATGCAAATACATAAATTGTAAATATAACATTCGTTAGGTTAATGAATCCAGGTGACCTTAACAATAAGGAAATAAACAATACATATGCGAGGTGAATAATTTCGATGGTATTGAAATTAAAATTACATGACCTTAAACTCTATTTTGTTATCTTTGTACAAGCAAAATAAGTGAAGTTAAACAAAAAGTGTACTGATCTAATATAGTAATTAAAGTGTATAAAAAAAGAAAATGTATAACTTTAGTCTAATACGTAACAAAAACAAATAATTTTAACGAACTATCAGACAGTTCTTTCCCCTATAAAATGATTTTCATATTCTATGTTAGCAACTGGAACATGACACCCAAAAAGATTTAAGTAAACAAACAAATAAAAATCATTGTAAAGAGACTTATTCATTATAAAAATCATTAACGCAGTAAAAAGGTCTTTCAATGAGATACGCTTTGCTTGCATAGTGCAAACATAGGGATAGTTTTTAAATGTTCTGGAAAATGATTGTTAAGTTTTTTGGGGATGTAAATAATTGATTTTTTTTAATTTTTTTTCTTTGGAAGGAATGGTATGGTATATGTCATGCCTAGAGTTTCTGGTAGGATATACATGTTGTAGCCTTTCCGGGAAAGTGTTTATATGTTTTTTAATCAAACAGATGGTTTCTAAAATAAATAATGCAGAAAATTTTTTGAAATAGTATTGGCATAAATAGTATTACGCCCGAACAGCTGGGAGAAGTTAGTGAGGGTAATTGTAAAAAAAGTCCAGAGTAATATATAACAGAGTGGCTATTTTGACCATTTGGATCCCTAAAAAAGAGTGTGTAGTCTCAAAATGCTCAGAAGGAAATGATGTATTATAAAATCTCCTCGAGCCACCCCTCTTTCCAATTCAGGTCAAACCGAGTGGCTCGAAGTAAACGAATATGTCAAAAAATTAAAATGTTTGTCTCTTTTACGCATACCTACCAAATTTCAAAAAATTATCTTAAAAAACAAAAAAGTAATGGGGGTGGGCCACTTCTGAGAGACACTCGGTATACAGTAATATTAGTTTTCCACGTGACACTATTATTAAAATTAGCTTTTTACGTTTATATACTCTCCTGAAACAAACAAGTATAACAGAGAACGTTCAAAACTTTTCTCTCCGATTAGATTACCAGAATATTTTCATAAACAATAAAATAACATCCCAAAGAGGGTATATACGCTTTTAAAAGTAGTGTTACCATATATTCATTTTATGCCTTTCCTGTCACACAGAAAATCCCAGTATGATTTCAAGCATCCCGCTTATTGTATTATTTGCCAACAAGATAGCACAAAAGAGCACCCGAAAAAAAAACTGTCATAAATCTTTATTCCAAATTAGAGGCGCGTATCATTTATTTAGACATATTTAACTTGCTTCAGTTTCGAAATACTTAGATATAGGCAATAATTAAATTATATTTTTCTCGAAAGAGAAAGTATGTTAATCTTAAAAAAATCGCCATGGGTTTTTTTTCCTATTTTGGGGTTTCCAGATCTCGATAAGCATTTTACAAATTCATAAAAATTATGAAAACAATTATAATAAATAGTAAAAAAACAAATTAATAATATTGTATAAATTAGTTTACTTCAAGAAAAGAACTCTCAATAAACACCTGTTAGGAATTTTCAAATTCTATCCTACATTTCGCCTTCGATGGCACGAGACTTCTTCATGGATCTTTACTTCTCTAGATCTGAATACTGAATAAGCTCGGAGAGTTAAGATTCACGTGTCATGTAGACCGTAACCCGTATCTCTACTAAAGCTTTTTGTGTGTCAAAAAATTGGTACGTTTTTGTTAAACTATAATGCTTTTGCTACTTCATTATCAGTGCGTAATTATACAGTAGTTAAAGCAAAATAGCTAGCCCAGAATTATTAGATTAAAATTAAGTTATTTTCACATTTCACATAATTGCCCTTAAACTCTACATAAGGTTAGTGTCCCTATTTTCGGCAGTGTCTTAATTATCATGTATTTGGTAATGTCGTTTATAATTTCTTATGCTGTTTAAAGCAACAGCGTCGTCTCACAAACTACTTAAACAGTCGTTACACGCATGCGTCGCAAGTTTGTTTATACGGTTACCTGTTTTACTAAGGTAAGAGAGCTTGCACGTTATCATTATACTTTTCTTCAAAATTTGAGGCATGCCGTAGTTAGAGACAGAAAAATATCGAATATCCCTGCTTTCGTGATAATTGCCGAGGTTTACCCACATGGTACTAAATTGTAGCATTTCGCTAGGTCGAAACGTTCTTTTCACAAAAAGTAGCAGACTCTATACATTTTTTACTGCCCTAATTTCGTGAACTCTTTTTAGAATTGATTAGGTTATATAAATTAAAAATAATACCTCACGAAAATTGAGTCGAAAAATGACAGAGATCGGGCCTATTATATATCTAATAAAAGGAATTTAAATGAAAGGTAAAAAATATGCCAAATGTGTGTATATTGGTTAATTAAAACGGTTAAATAAATGTGGAGGTAAGTAAGAACAAAAAAAAGGAAAATAAAAAATTAAAGATATACAAGGAAAAGAAGAAATGAAAAGAAAATGCAAAGCATTAAAAAAAATTGACAAAAACGAACCAGGATATAACAGCAAAATGGAAAAAATACGTATAAAATGACAAAAAAGTAAAGAAAAAAAAAGGGAACACAACAAAAAAAAACCAATCCATTAGATCCTGTATGCGAACTTGCTAGTAGTAGCTGCAGCAATTCGGATGATTTATAGGTCGTTACTACATTTTTTATGAAAGGAACTACCTTGTAGTACCATTCGAAAATAAATATTATCTTGAGCTAATTAATAAATCAGATTGTCTGGCAAAGGGATTCACAGTTTAATGCACGATGAAGGCAGGAAATTTTTGGAAGTGGCCGCAAAGAGATGATGTGTTAATATATTTAGAAAAATGGTGAATTCTAGAGGACTTTTTGATATTCCTGATTTTCCCAAAAAAAAATTGTGAATTCTCTGTGTAAAACATTTACCTAATAATGATCTAAAATTTATATTGATCTAAATCAATAATCAGCCCAGGATAACATCTTCTTAAAAATTAAATTTTTGTGTTGAGGGGTAAATGGTTAATTAATTTTATTAAGCCCCTGCATGACTGAGTTTCTTCATGATTTGTTCATATTTATTTATACTTTTGTTATTTTCTGTGTATTTTTAACTAAAAAATTTGTTTATGTTTTTCTTAGAATGTTTCTTCTAAAAAATAATAATATAATCTGATATTTTGTATTAAACACATAGTTGCAAACAGTAACCTATTGTATTATTCTCTAGCTAGAATAACTATAAAACAAATTTAATTTTTTTAACAAAATTATGCAAAGTAATTTCCAGAAATATAATTGTGGTGCTGTAGAATAACCATACTTTCTGTCAAATAAATATCTTCTATTGCCTTTCATTTTTTATTTACTCAATATATTAAATATAAGCCGAAAATAGGGGCAATAGAACCAGGACATGCCGGAATTAGAGCCAGGTACGTATTTTTGCATTAATATCAAAAGATAGGAATATGAAAATAATGATTATTATTTAAAATAAACTGAGATGGTTAAATTGATTGTTGTAAAACAAGTTACTTAAAAACAAAATAATTTATCGAGTTAGCCTTTCAAAATAATTTATCGAGTTAGCCTCTACTTGTAGGAAATTCGTTATCACTAGTATAATAAATCAACAAACTATATTTGTTGAGTAATTTCCAAGAGATAATGTCATGGAAAAGCACATAACAGCAAAATCAATTATTTCAGAATTTTTAAAAATCGCTTGCTAGCCAATTTTCAAATAATTTAATTATAGTTAAAAATATTAGGGAGAAAATTGTACAAAATAATATTATATTCACTAGAGCGGATACGCTTATTGCGCTGAAAAAAGAAGACAACATTCAAAAAACTATAGGTTTCCTAAATCCTGAGAACTTTAATAAAATGGATAAAGATCCGACAGATGTATTTCAAACAATGATTAAAAATGCAATCAAAGAAAGTAATTTATTTAGTGACGAAATAAAATACAGTTTAACGTTAGTGAATCCATAAGCACCGAAGCTATATTCTTTTAAGTTACACAAAGACAATATGTCCATTCGTCCAATAGTGTCGTATGTAACTGCTCCAACACACCGGGTATCTAACAAATTAATAGAAATTATCAGTAAAAGACCTCAAGCCTAAATATAGTATAAAAAACAGCATTGAATTAATTATTAATATTAAAGATATAACAACAAATAACGCTATTTAAATTTCTTTGGATGCAAAACTTATTTTCCAGTATCCCCCCTATTGAAGCTATGAACTTAGTGGATAATTTGCTATTAAAAAACAAAGTCAATCCTATTGTTAAGAAAGACATGTTAGATTTGTTGACAGTGTGTCTTGATCAAAATTATTTTGAATTTAATGGCTCGATCTATTTAAGTAAAGAAGGTTTAATAATGGGTAACCCGTTAAGTCCTATTTTAGCTGAAATATTTCTTGATAACTTAGAACAAATAATAGATTATCACCCTGTTCGGGACAAGTTAATTTTTCAATGTGTTCAGATTATTTGTTGCGTTTAGATTGACAAACAAAAATGTTTTTTGGCTCTTTCGCAACTGAATACAAATATTTAACTTTAAATTAATTGAAGCAAATATTTAATAAAATTACATACCTCAACATGTAGACTAATCTGTCTACGGATTGTTTCGATACATAATATAAACAATATTATTTAAACAAGCATAAGACATTATATCATTTACCTTAAGTTTTTATAGACACTCTACGTGTTGAGGTATGTAATTTTATTAAATATTTGCTTCAATTAACTCAAAGTTAAATATTTTTATTCAGTTGCGAAAGAGCCAAAAAAGACTTTTGTTTGTCAATCTAAACGCAACAAATAATCTGAACACATTTAAAAATAACATTATAGATGGCTGCAAACTATCATTTTTTTCATATCTAGGTTACATGTCAAACAAACTGACATTTTAAAATTTTGAAATCAATTCTTTTCTATTATTTAATGTTTCTCTGTTACGATCGGCGCACTGATGAGTCCTGATAGGATGAAAGTACTTGTACAACTACTATGTGTCTATAAAAACTTAAGATAAATGACAAAATTTCTTACGCTTATTTAAATAATATTGTTTATATTATGTATCGAAACATTCCGTAGACAGACTGGTCTACATGTTGAGGTATGTAACGTTGGCTTGTTTCACAGGCACAGAGGGACAACTTAACCTCTTTCCAAATTTTATTAATAAATTACATATAAGATTATATAGGATTTACTTTAGAATTAAAACAAAATAAGTCCATACACTTTTTAGATTTAAAAAGCAGGAACAATAATAAACATGATTTTGAGATTTATCATAAACCATCCTATACAGACATAACAATACATAATAAATCACACCACCCATTCACACATAAGATGGCAGCTTTTCATAGTTTTGTACATCATTTATTTAATGTACCTCCGTCAACTGAAAATTTTAACAAACAACTTCATATTATAAAATAGATTGCAGTTAATAATGGTTATGATGCAACCATAATAGACAAAATCGTAATAAAAAAAAACAATATAAAAAAGCACTCAATTTTGATTATCCTAATTTCAACACAAAAGACAATGTTAAATTTAACACATATACTGGAAAAATTAGCACTAAAATAAAGGAATATCTTAAAAAAACAAATCATAAAGTAGCTTTTTGTACCAATAATACTTTAGGTAGATATATTAGGAATAAGAAGTTTAATACAAATAAGGACCAAATATCAGGGAAATATGATTTAAAATGTGGTTCTTGCGAAAAAGTATATATTGGTCAAACGGGTAGATATTTTTATAAACGTATTAAAGAACACAAAACATCGTATATTAAACAGAAAACTGATTCTAATTATGCAAAACATTTACTGGAAACCAATTATAATTTTTATAATGAATTTGAAACGTTGCATTCAGCCAATAAAAGTTACAAGTTAAATTACTTGGAAAGGCTAGAAATTAATAAGAGGAAAAACCATAATATTTTATTGAACGATCAAATGAACCTACACGGTTCCCCACTGTTAAATCTTTATAGATAATATCTGCTAAGGTTAGATAGGTAGACTCTTTTATTATTTTTAAAAAATCTAGTTTTAGTACCAGTCTTAAGTTGGTTTTTGAAAAAGACACAGTGTGTCGAAACAGCTGTCAAACGAAAATAAATTAGTGGAAATTACTAAACAAATATAGTTTGTTTATTTATTATAAGTCAAAACAAAATATTATAAAGCCTACCGAAGGATAAAATTGATAGATATTATGCTTAACCTGCCAAGAATAGAGACCCGGTCTCGCTAACTCTTAATTAGCTGCCAAAATAAGTTGAAGCAAAAAAAAATAATTTAAATATAGGCTCTTTTGATATTAAAATAATCACAGAATGTCTCCCCTCTTGATCGCAATCCCCAACTTGCAACGAAACCTCAAAGCGCTTTTAATCAGTGTATTGAATACAAACATTATCAAGTCTAACGAAACATAATATTCGACAAGGGCCTACATTTTTCGATATCCTGCCTTTTCAAAGCACGAATGGAGAGGGAAATTGAATTCTGCGAGAAAAATTAAATTCTTAAAGCACATCGCCTACCCAAAAAATACGGTTATGAAAACATACTGCTAAGCAAAAACGGGAAAAAGCTCTCGAATATAAACCTGTCACTGTTTACTTTTGATGATTATTGTCAACAAGTAATTGAAAATATTTTGTGCCAATATTTTTGAGAAAATATAGAGAGTTGGGTTCCTTTCAAGTCTAAACAGCTGATCGAACATTATTTCAAAACATTGCCAATGATACGAGATATAACGATCTTTGATGATGTTACTCATAAGCGTTGACTAAATTCAACATCATAAGAACAAAGAAGCAGAGAAAGTGAAAAGCCCTTTGTATTTCCCTCGTAAAAGGGAGATATTGTAATCGTGAAAAAATCTCCCTCCGAGATTTTTTCAGATCTTCACGTTTCAGGGTCCTTAGATGACGTCGGTCTGTATGTATATCTGTATGTCTGTCTGTCTGTCAGCCTGAAAAAACTCCTTAATGATCAAATTGTGTGCTATAACTAATGATGGTATAGGGATCAACTAATAAAATTGTGGTAGTAATTCAAGATGGTCGAATAAAATGGCGACCAAATAAAATCTTTGAAAGCATGAAAAAATTACCCTCTTAGGGTTTAGATATCTTCAAGTTTTAGTGTGCCTAGAGGCCAAAAAATATGTTTTATCAATTCTGTCGGCCTATTTGTCTGTCTGTCTGTCAGTTCGCAGCACAGTTTAAAGAACATATTTAAAAAAATATTATCATCGACTCCAGCGTCGACAATTTTCGGCCTATATTTTTGTCTATATGTGTGTCCTCTAGAGATATTGTCTCATGATAGAGATCCCTTAATTTGTCGCCAGATTTCATTAATACTATTTGCTTTATTAATCATAATATTTAGATCAAAATACAAGAGTTCTAACCACACTACACCACAACTTGTTACGTTCTGGACGCGCGTTTCGCTAACCAAGTTAGCATCATCAGCAGATGATATAAACTAAAGTAACTTATCCTAACCGAGACTATTTATAGGTAAATGTGGTCATACTTGGTTGCACCCGACTGCACCGTTGTCAAGTAAACAATAGAGGGGACTATAGGGAATAGGCCCTCTGTCTTTATTTAGTGCTTTCTTACCACATTTAACTATTTCTATACTCTCAAATGCATCCAATAATCTATTATTAGATACATTTTTAATCAACTTAAGATTATTTATTCCTATTCGGTGATTGTTTTCCAAAGCATGTTGGGCAACGCTTGACTTTTCTGTTCTTCCGTATCTTAAATGTGCCATGTGTTCTTTAAAACGAATGTTTATGGAGCGTTTAACATTCGTGTACAATGATGTACAACCAGACACAGAGACAGAGAAGACCAGACAAATCGATATCAATAAGATGTTCCATAAGTATTTTATGGCCGATTTTATCAAAAGCCTTACAACAGTCGGTGTATATGGCATCCACCTGCGTCCTGTGATCCATCGATTCAACAACAAAATCAGTGAACGAAATCAAATTGGTGTCATCCCATCTACATAAAAAAAAAACAGTGTTGCTGACTTATGATAAGATTCTTGGAACTATGAAATATTTTTTATGTATAGTTTTCTCTATAACCTTGCCAAATATGCGGAACTCACTAATAGGACTATGATTTTGTATAGCTTATCTTGCTCTAGTTTTGTAGAGATTAATTTATGAGGATTTTGCTTTAGTATTCTTTATTCTTTGCGTCGCTTAATCGATATTCCACGAAGAATGATAAAAATAGTTCTAATTATGTTTTCCTTAAAATAGATGGCACAGTTTGTGTTCGTCTTAAATTAGTAACGTTTTCTTTTATAGTAGCATTTATTTTTTCCTACTATAATTTTAAACTATCATTAACATTTTTATTATGAAATATACCCAACCAGGATACTTGAGAAAGCTTATTATCAATACTTTCATAATTCCTGTGTATTTACTTTATTATTTTTTAGTAATTTAAATCGAATTAAATCAAAAACTATCTGCAATACTGGATGATGGATCTTCCTAATACTATTAATATAAATTAAATTGCAGGAGTTCGGAGAAACAGCATAAATCTGTCATTTCTGAGAATGTATTACCCATATCGATGGGTTCAATATATTGCTAGTTCTCATATAGAGCCCATTCTACCATTGACAAACAATCATATTGGAAAGAAGAAACTGTCACCTGGTGTTATGTATACACAATTCTTTTCACCATTGTCTCATGTCACGGAAATCCACAAATCCCCGGTGTCAGACTGCATAATGATGTGTTACTCAGCATGAATGCCTGCTATAACAACGCCACCACCCTACAGCTTTTTAGATGCACTTGCACAATAATTTTTTTATACCAAAAATAAATGTATGTAATATTTTAAAAATCTATAATCTTAACCGCAATAGCCGTACAAAAAATTGATTCCTCCTAAGTCGCGGAATGTAGAGATAACTCGAAGTAAAGCTGTCAAAGATTACCGACAACTGGTTAAGATTTGTCACGGTTAAGCGAAAAAGACAGCATTTTGAATAACCAACCTTCGGTTAGCCCGGTCTGCAAGACCCCCCCCGCCCCCCGGAAATCAAATGATGACCTTTTTTTAGTCAACGGGAAATTACCGCACAATTAGTTAACCGGTTAAATCATTATCCGGATCAAATAATTAACTGGGTAAAGACTTACACGAAAATAGTTTTTTTTAATCGGTTAAGTTTTAAATAGGCGGTTAATCGGTCACAATTAATAATTTTTTATCAGTCCTACCTCGCCTCGAAGTACGCCCAAATTGCTCTTTTAGTTAATTTTATTTCATAGACCAAATTTTAGGGCAGTAGCATGTTGAAGCATATTAAAGTTATCGTCAAAAATCGCTCGTCGAAAATTTCAAAATGGCGCCATTCTGCCATTTTTTATTTTATTCTTCACTTCTTAAGAATCCAAATTGTTTAAACTATCACGGAGCAATCGGTGTACATGCTCTTTGCGAGTGTAAAAAAAGGGTAGTGTTATATACCCAGTGACCACAAAATTACTAACAAGGCTGTAACTTTTTTAGGATAAGCACTATTAACATGAAATTTTACAGTGATATATGATAATTTATGAGGAAGATTTTCGCTGTATAAACAATCGACTGTCGTTTCCGGTTTAACCGGAAATGCTATTAACTTTAATATTTTAAATAGAATACCCTATATATTGATTTATTTTTTAATTCTACACTAAATTCTAAACATTAAACATGTATCATACCCTATGTCAATTCCTGATAGTTTTCGATAAAATGGCGAATGAAACTTTTAAAACTTCAATGAATAATTCCGTTTTTTGGAAAAACAAATGAAGATAGTTCCAATTTAATACTGTAAATACTGTTTGTTACGCAACTCATTGCATCTAATATGACAATTAGGATGCTTCCGTTTTATTCGGATACGTAATGAAAAATCACTTTCTAACGATATTTTCTCATTTCATTTAATGGGACAACTTTTAAACCTACTCAACATCTAAATCTTCAAACAATTTTAAATACTTTTGTGTATTTATACCCTATACCTATAGCAAGTACTTTTTGAGATATTTCCAATTGAACTGTGCAATTACCTTTTTAACGCTTAGACTGATAAATGACAAAAATTAAATTTCTGATCTAAGGCGGCTTTGAAACAATACGGAAGTATATAGCCATCGTTATTATAATATGCAGATGGTTCGCTTTGAGAGTTAAACGGTAATTATAAGTACTACGTTTTTCGAAATTTTCTTCTGAATTTGAATTATTGAAAATATATTTTACTCGTGAAGAACAAATTAAAATGATAATGTTATACGGAGAAAATAGAAAAAATCGCAAAGAAGCTAGAGCATACTCTTCTTGGTTGGAAAAAGTATTTAAAATCCGAAGGGACTTTATTAACTAAATTACAAGGGCGATAGAAGAAATAACTCCAAGGCAGATGGAAAACATTTTACAAGGTTTCATAACAGAATTCGTATGTCGCATAAAGTTAATGGACAACGTTTTGAAGACGTTGTCTATGGATGCGGTTTTGGTCTTTTATTACTCATGTAGCTTTGGAGTTCTATTTCGTGTTTTTCCTTGAGTTAAGAGGATTTTTTAT